>OW443326.2:33647200-34007200 GCA_937001555.2 Hypsopygia costalis | reverse complement strand
AACCTAACCTAACCTAACCTAACCTAACCTAACCTAACCTAACCTAACCTAACCTAACCTAACCTAACCTAACCTAACCTAACCTAACCTAACCTAACCTAACCTAACCTAACCTAACCTAACCTAACCTAACCTAACCTAACCTAACCTAACCTAACCTAACCTAACCTAACCTAACCTAACCTAACCTAACCTAACCTAACCTAACCTAACCTAACCTAACCTAACCTAACCTAACCTAACCTAACCTAACCTAACCTAACCTAACCTAACCTAACCTAACCTAACCTAACCTAACCTAACCTAACCTAACCTAACCTAACCTAACCTAACCTAACCTAACCTAACCTAACCTAACCTAACCTAACCTAACCCGCCGATCGATCTAGTGGGTACCCGTACAGAGGAGAAACTGGTCTTTTCGGTGTTTCCGGTGCGTATATGGTAGCTCTACCACATTCTAAAATAAATTTTGAAAAATTGTTTTTGGACATTTTGCAAATCCAAAAAAACCCAAAAAATATTTTATTTTTAGATTTCGACGGAAAACGTCTTTTTAGGCCCTAAAGCACCCTGGGTAGAAAATTCCGCCCTCCAGCTCTACTGGAACCCTAGGCAATACCGTGACGTGAGCACCTGCTCTACCGACTTTTTTCGGAATTTCGGAAATTTTAAGGTGCCATCCGTTGCGGATTGCCTTTCTGAACAACTTTCCACTGGGGGTGGAAAGCTCCCCGGGGTGTCTTTCACCCTCAAAATTTAAGTTAAAGTTAAAAATTTGCCTTTTTTGCGAATTTCAAAAATTTTGTTTTTTAAGTTGGGATAGTGGCATAACTTGTAGGGTTATAAATCTGGTTTTTTGAGGACAGCTGCGCACGCGCCCACGCTACAATATAAAAATTAAAAATAGGAGCGATCGGCTCTACTTTTTTAGAAAATCGGACTTTTTACTCTACTTTTTGGTAAATTTTACAAATTTAAAAAATTCTAAATTAAATTGACTCTGTCGGACCTGGGGTCCACTAAAATTAAATTTACATAGTGACTAGGACATATACTTATATTATTATATACATTTATAAAAATCAGCAAAATTTATAAAAAACTTATATACAAAATATCTTCTAAAAATTTTATTTCGTAGAGTAAAATAATTTGACAGGCGGCAGGGTACGCCTAGGAAATAAATTAAAATATCGACAAATAAACGTTACGTATATAAATATATATACATATCCATTTACAAACAAGTGACAAATTAAAAGTGTGAACGATATTTGATTATCAAAATAAAAATTTATATACAAATTTACACATATACATTTTGACGCGTCCCAGAAATATGTTTGCCATGGATAGAACTCCAGAGAACGCTGAGAGGGGGAAAACAGGACCAGTTCCCGACGTGAGACGTAGCATCTCCAACTGGGAGGCTACCAAAGGAGAAATAAGGACTAAGGCAGTTACACCGCCAGCAAAGACTACCATCCCCGCTGAGCTAACGAAGACTCGGACAAAGACGACCCTAACAAAAGAGGGGGGATCCGGCGGCGAAACCGCAGAGGAGACTCAACGGTCTTCGCCGCCGAAGCCTGCCTATGGCTCTAGATTGGCCGAGGCGCGATCGTGCTTACACAAGGCAAAGGCCCATATTAGTCAGTCTCGCAATTTAAGGGTTGATATTAAAGAGGGTGTTCTGCAAGCCGTTGATCGGCTATACAAGCTAGTTAAGGAAGGAGAAGAGGAGAGAAAGCACGAATTAAGCCAAAAGAACAAAGGAGAAGATTGCAGTCAAACGCGTAAGGAAGAAGCAATAGAAAATAATGTAGGGCAAACAGAGGTTACGAGGTTGTTAGCTTCTCTTGAGAGGCAACACAAAACGATACAAGAGAACAACTTAAAAATGGAAGAATTACAGAACACCCTGATGAAACATAAAGAGATCATGGAGGGAACTACATACGCGAGTGTAGCGGCGGGCGCCGTGAGTAATAAGAAAGTGGAGCAGACCGCGCTGCACTCCGTTGTGGTCTCCTCCATTGACGAGTCAGAAACGGGAGAAGAGGTCCTGGACAGAATTAGAAAGGCAGTTAAAGCAGAAGAAGGATGGATAAATGTAGAGAAGGTGAGGAAAGCAAAGAATAGAAGAGTAATAGTTGGCTGCAGGACAGAGGAGGAGAGAGGGAAACTGAGGGACAGGATACAGGGCGCAGGGATGCAGTTGAGGGTGGAAGATATCCGCAACAAAGACCCGCTGGTAGCACTGAAGGATGTGCTAAACTATAATAAGGATGAAGACATCCTCAGCGCACTCAAAAAGCAAAACGCGGATATCTTCAGGAACATCTCTGGAGAAGATGAAAGGATGGAGGTACGTTTTCGGAAACCCACACGGAACCCCCTCACCAGCCACGTGGTCCTAAGGGTGTCCCCAAAGCTCTGGAAGAACATGACGGAGGCAGAGATGGTGCACGTCGACCTGCAAAGGGTGAGAGTGGCAGATCACTCGCCACTAATACAGTGCTCCCTCTGCCTCCGTTATGGGCACAGCAAACGTTACTGTAAGGAGCCAGTGGAAAGCTGTAGCCACTGTGGGGGCGCTCATTACAAGAAGGACTGCGGGGATTGGTTGGCCGGGATACCGCCGCAGTGTTGCAACTGCATGCGCGCCAAACTGGACGATAAAGAACACAACGCGCTTGGTCGCGACTGTCCAGTTCGGCGTCGCTGGGACGAGATAGCTAGAGCTGCGGTTGCCTACTGCTAGGGGCGTCCCGGGCAGCCCAATCGCTACCGGTCGGAGCAAATCCGCTAGTATAAATCATCTACTTGTGGCCCAGGCGAACCTACAGCGGAAGAGACTCGCCACCGACGAACTCATGTTGGAGGCGGGCAAACGCAAGCTCTCCTTTGCGCTGCTCCAGGAGCCGTATGTGGGCGGGATGGGAAGAATGAAGGACTACGGGGACGCGAGGATCTTCCAGGCTGCTGGGAACGGAGGGGACCCGGTAAAGGCGGCAATAGTTGTATTCGATCGAGACTTGCAGGTCACACAGTGTCCCAAATACATGACCAATAATATTGCCGCCATAAAGATCAAAACCGGTGCCTGGGAGATCATCGTGGCTTCTTTCTACTTTGAGCCGGACCAGCCCATAGCGCCTTACTTGGAGCGGCTCAAAGTCATGAGACAGGAGGTGGGTTCCCTGGGCGTTCTGATTGGCGGCGATTCGAATGCCAAGAGCAACTGGTGGGGGAGTTCTAGGGTGGATGGAAGAGGAGAGGAGATGTCCGGAGTCCTTCACGAGTTGGGTCTGCATGTGCTGAATCTGGGCGATACTCCAACCTTTGACGTCATTAGAGGCACCACGAGGTACTCCAGCTACGTTGATGTGACGGCGTGTTCGGAGAGCGTATTAGGCTTGATCGACGACTGGAGAGTGGACGTAGGGCTTACGAGTTCCGACCACAACGGAATACTGTTCGGTATAACACAAAGCAAAATTAAAGGAATAGAGATAAATAGGACAACCAGGACATACAATACTAAAAAAGCTAAATGGACAAAATTTGACGAAACATTGAAAAAAATATTGGAGCAAAATAGAATAAATGTGGAACAAATAGAGAAGATAACAAATAAAGAACATCTAAACCAAATTACTGAAAAATATAATGAAACCATCATACAGACTAGCGAAGAAACTATACCTAAAATAAAGAGGAACAACCGAATCAGTATTCCGTGGTGGTCAGAAGAGCTCGAAGCCTTGAAGAAAGAAGTAGCTACCAAAAAGAGGAGGATAAGATGCGCCGCTCCGATACGTAGGGAAAAGGTTGTAGCGGAGTACCTCGACGTGAAGGGGGAGTATGAAGAGAGAGCTAGGAGAGCCCAGATTTCAAGCTGGAAAGCATTCTGCGAGAGGCAGGACAAGGAAGGACTCTGGACGGGAATATATAGGGTTATCGGTCGAACATCCAAGAGACGGGAGGACGTTTTGTTGACGGGGGGAGGTAGAAGCCTGGACGCTCAGGAGTCCGCTAAACTGCTGGCGGAGGTCTTCTACCCGGAGGACGACACAGGGGTTGAAAGCGAACATCATCGGCTGACAAGAGAAATAGCAGACCAGGCAAACAAGTGGGTCCATGACGAAAGGCATGACCCACAGTTTACTCTAGAAGAGCTCCTCAACTCAGCCGATACTTTCAACCCCAAAAAAGCTCCGGGTTCAGACGGCCTCACGGCCGATATTTGTGCGCGGGCCATACGGTGCGATCCCGGGATCTTCCTAGCACTGGCAAACAAATGCTTGGAACTGGGCCACTTCCCGACCATCTGGAAGGAGGCCACAGTTGTGATCCTAACGAAGCCGGGTAAGGACGATCTGACGGATCCGAAGTCCTACCGGCCAATAGGTTTGCTGCCAGTGCTGGGAAAAATCCTGGAAAAGATGATAGTCGCCAGGCTAAAACACCACATTCTACCCGCCATTAGCCCCCGCCAGTACGGCTTCATGCCGCAAAAAAGCACCGAAGACTCCCTCTATGACCTAGTGGGACACCTGAAGGGCAAACTGGATGAGAAAAAGCTCATCACAGTTATCTCACTGGACATAGAGGGGGCCTTCGACAACGCATGGTGGCCTGCGATTAGGCGGAGGCTGGCGGAGGAGCGTTGCCCCGTCAACATTAGAAGGGTCCTGGACGGGTACCTGTCGGACAGAAAAGTGTGTGTCAGATATGGTGGTGCGGAGTACCGGAAGGAGACCTCAAAAGGCTGTGTTCAAGGCTCGATTGGAGGGCCAATGTTGTGGAATCTCCTGCTGGATCCACTGCTGAAAGAATTGGATCGGCGAGGCGATTATTGCCAAGCTTTCGCCGACGATATCGTCTTGGTTTTCAGCGGGGATACAGCGGGAGAAGTCCAAAAACAGGCCGATGCCGCGCTAGCCCGTGTCCGGGAGTGGGGTGTCATAAACAAGCTCAACTTTGCACCCCATAAGACCAAGGCCATGCTTATTACGAGAAAGCTGAAGTATGACACTCCGCGCCTGGTCATGGGCGGGGTCGACATCGGCATGTTTAATCAGATTAAACTCCTGGGGCTGATCATAGACAGCAAACTAACGTTCAAAGATCACGTTTCATACGTATGCAAGAAAGCTCTTGCTGTCTATGGGCAGCTCTCTAGAGCGGCCAACGCCAGCTGGGGTCTCCACCCGGAAGTCATCCGAACCATCTATACGGCGGTTGTCGAGCCTATTGTCACCTACGCGGCGAGCGCCTGGGCGTCGAAAACGGAGAAGCTGGGTGTCAAGAGGGAGCTGTGTGCTGTGCAACGGGGTTTTGCGCAGAAAATCTGTAAGGCGTACAGGACTGTCTCCCTGAACTCTGCACTGATACTGGCGGGGCTACTGCCCCTCGATTTGCGAATACAAGAGGCAGCCACACTCTATGAGGCAAAGAAGGGAGTAGCCGTGCCAGTGTTGGGTTGCAGGGAGATAGAAACCAGTACGTCCTTCGCAGAAAAACCCCATCCTGCAAGGAATATGAGCCTCCAGTTCGAATGCCTGGAGGACCAAGAGCAAGTGGACCGCCACAACAGCCAGGCGGTCCGTATTTTCACAGATGGGAGTAAGCTGGAGGGTAAGGTTGGGGCCGCAATATCCATATGGCATGGCGCGGTCGAAACCAAAACCCGAAAGCTCAAGCTCGACTCCCATTGCTCAGTCTACCAGGCAGAACTGCTGGCCATATATCACGCCACCAACTTTGCATTGCAAAGCCGACACAGCTCCTTCGGCATCTACAGCGACTCCAGGTCGGCGCTGGAGACTATCACCAACCATGATTCCCCTCACCCGCTGTCCAATAAGATCCGGTGCAACATACGATCATGCAAGGACCAGAATAAAGCTGTGTCTTTATTCTGGATTAAGGCACACGCGGGGTTAGAGGGGAACGAGCGCGCCGACGCCCTGGCCAAAGACGCGGCACTCAACAAAAAGACCAAGCCGGACTACGACAGATGCCCGGTTTCATTCATCAAGCGCCAGCTTCGTATGGAGTCGCTTGAGGAATGGAACCGGAGGTACGTAGCCGGCAATACAGCGGGAATAACTAAGATCTTTTTCCCAGATGCCGTGTCTGCATATAAAACCCTGGGTGGCATTAGGCTTGACAACACGTTGACGCAGATGATGACAGGGCATGGTGGGTTCTCCGAATATCTAAATCGCTTTAAATGTAAGGAGGACCCATCATGCATCTGCGAGCCAGGTGTACCGGAAACAGTGATGCATGTGCTCCTGCAGTGCCCTGTATTCGGAAAGAAAAGGAATGAAGTCGAGAACCTACTCAGCGTCACATTAAAAGAAGATAACATACACAAAATTATGACAAATAAAACAGACAGACAGACATTTATACACTTTGCAAAAAATATAATAAACGCAGTAAATAAAAGAAATAAGACAACATAAAGAGTTTACTGGACTTACATTTTATTATGTAAAGTACTCAGAACCGCACATAAGTAGACAAATAGATAGCAATATGCGAAGTACATAACAACAAAAAAGAAATAGTAGTAGAAAATGAATAACATAATCACCATATCAACATAGGCTTGGAAAATAAATAAACGACAACAACAAATTACAAAACATAGTTGTAATAAAGATTTTGACAAGAATAATAAGGAGTAAAACATGAGAGAACAAAATTTCTACAAAAGTACATAAATTAATAGGCTTAGAATAAAACATCAAATAAATAAAGTAAAATAGTAAATCAAAGAAATAAATAAAAGGATAAATGATAAAACATGAAAATAAAACCCATATATGAAAGTAATACTAGAAAAGACAATCATCTAAATTAGAAAGTAGAAAAATATCAAAACAACACAGATATAAATAAATAAAAGTACACAAAAAATATAAATGAACAAAAAAGTCTCTGTTCATGGCAGAGGGACAAGAAAAAAAAAAAAAAAAAAAAAAAAAAAAAAAAAAAAAAAAAAACCTAACCTAACCTAACCTAACCTAACCTAACCTAACCTAACCTAACCTAACCTAACCTAACCTAACCTAACCTAACCTAACCTAACCTAACCTAACCTAACCTAACCTAACCTAACCTAACCTAACCTAACCTAACCTAACCTAACCTAACCTAACCTAACCTAACCTAACCTAACCTAACCTAACCTAACCTAACCTAACCTAACCTAACCTAACCTAACCTAACCTAACCTAACCTAACCTAACCTAACCTAACCTAACCTAACCTAACCTAACCTAACCTAACCTAACCTAACCTAACCTAACCTAACCTAACCTAACCTAACCTAACCTAACCTAACCTAACCTAACCTAACCTAACCTAACCTAACCTAACCTAACCTAACCTAACCTAACCTAACCTAACCTAACCTAACCTAACCTAACCTAACCTAACCTAACCTAACCTAACCTAACCTAACCTAACCTAACCTAACCTAACCTAACCTAACCTAACCTAACCTAACCTAACCTAACCTAACCTAACCTAACCTAACCTAACCTAACCTAACCTAACCTAACCTAACCTAACCTAACCTAACCTAACCTAACCTAACCTAACCTAACCTAACCTAACCTAACCTAACCTAACCTAACCTAACCTAACCTAACCTAACCTAACCTAACCTAACCTAACCTAACCTAACCTAACCTAACCTAACCTAACCTAACCTAACCTAACCTAACCTAACCTAACCTAACCTAACCTAACCTAACCTAACCTAACCTAACCTAACCTAACCTAACCTAACCTAACCTAACCTAACCTAACCTAACCTAACCTAACCTAACCTAACCTAACCTAACCTAACCTAACCTAACCTAACCTAACCTAACCTAACCTAACCTAACCTAACCTAACCTAACCTAACCTAACCTAACCTAACCTAACCTAACCTAACCTAACCTAACCTAACCTAACCTAACCTAACCTAACCCAGTTCCGTTCGGTCAGCCGCCCGATACGCAGCAAATCTCAGTCGCTCCGCGTTAAAAAATTCGGTTACGTGGGTTTTTGTTAAGCTACGACAAAGTTTTTGGTGTCATAGGATTCGTCTTGCCATCCTCTATCCTATCTTGCCATCCTCTATCCTATGGTGAATAGTGAAATAGCCGCACGCTTCCTGCTATACTGTGAAAAGTGTTTTTCCGGCTTACATCACTAATACTTACCACTTAAACGGGCCTGGTGAAGTGAATTTTGAAGTGTCGTTAATGTTGAAAGTGTCCACACGTGGGGTTTGTTGAGTTCTACCTGAATCCTTTATCAGTTGATTCGGGAAAACAACCGCCGCCGAGAAAAACGAAGAAAAACAACGACCACGTGGCCACGTGGTCGGTGATCCAGCAGTAGCAGAGCGCTGAAACTTGGCGGGCAGCAGGTACACCTTGCATGCTGACATAATCTGAAAAAAGAAAAATTTTTAATTGCTTGGTTAATTTATTATAATTATTTAAAAACTCGACCTTTGGGACGAAATTGCTCAGGAACTAAAATAAAATTCAAAATTTGGCAATTGCTATCTTTGGCGCGCTAATTGGAAGATTTAATACCGAAAGTTTCAAAATAATTTGTGGACTAGTTTTTGGACTATAATTAAAATAACGAAAAAATTTTATTTATTCAAGTTTGATGTAAAAAGTTCAAAATTTTTCAATTGTGTGTATGACATCTTGAACAGCTTTATTTTAAGAAATTTTTGTGATTTTTTCAAATTTTTTGGCCTGGCGGATTACGAGCTATAGAATTTTATGTTAATTTTGGCAATAAATCCAAATTAATAAGAAAAAATTAAGTTTTGACCACGGGACTGTGTCTACTTACCCAATTCCGTTGGGACGAAGCCCAAACACCGGCCCTGTAGCGTTAAAAACAAAGGATTTGACTTTTAGGACCAAATTACCATTTTAGGACCAAAATTTTTAAACCGTTACAGCTCGTGAACCGCTTGGCCTAGAAACGCCGGATTTGCGACGAACTTTGTAAAATTGCGGCAAGATTGCTATTTGAGCATTCATACTCAAATAGCGAGAAATTTTTTATTTTTGGCTAAGACCCCACTGGGATTGTGCAGCGGGTGGAGCCAAGGTACATAGTGAAAGTCCGGACTCGATGCGACCAGCGGTCAAGGAGTTATAGACATTTTTCGCCTGACTTTGACAGTTGGGCCGCCATTTTGTAAAACTTTAAGATCGTATTACTCCGAGACCGTGGGTCGTAGAGAGTTGCGGATCAAACAGTTGGGTTCAGAGTGTTCTTCTCTTGCTGGTCAATTGACTTTTGGGCGGATTCCGCCCAAAATTTTTTGGACTTCTGAAACCGGTCTTACTGAAAAGAGGGGGAAAAACCAGGCCATCTGAACCCAAGGACCGCTGGTCTGCGGCCACTGGTTCCGGAAATATCGCATGGCAAAGTCATAGTTTGACAGATCAGCGGCCATTTTGAAAATTTTTAAATCCTGATATCTCGGAAGCCAGTGTTCGTAGAAAGGCGGGACTTTTTTAGAATATAAGTGTACATCTCAGACTATAAAGTTTTCAAGGATTGGGACCGATTGTAGAGTCAGACATTTTTGTGACAGAAAGTAGTGAAAACGGGTAGAGCTCGCCGAGTAGAGTGCGGTGATACCAATCACGGTCATATTCGGCCGACTGGTTGCGGAGATACGGCTTGGACCAAAATTTTGGTCCTTGGTCCTTCGGATTTTGGAACAGCGGTATCTCGGAGACCCTTTGGGCTGGGTCGGCCGTGTTTGGTATCGTTGAAACGGGCCTGGAGAGCACTATCCGATAGGCCAGCTAATTTAGCTCTACATAGAGCCTAAAATAATTTTCCTTTTATCTTCTAAGATTTCGACCGTAATTTAAAAAATTTTTTTGCTATCCTACTGGATTAGGAAAGAACTCGCTACTGTGTAGCTTAGAAAACTGGTAGAGACTGACTCTACAATCACAAAATTGTACGGTTGCGGTTTTATTCTCGCATACAAAACTATAGTAAATGTTTTACTATTTGTGACTATTGTCCTGCCCGTTTGTTAGGGCAAAAGAGCTGACCCAGTTATTTGCCGACAGCGATATCCTCGCTTAACCGATTCGAACTGACAATTTTAAGTAGGACGATAATAAATTTAATTTTTCTTTTATTTATTTAGTTAAGTGAGCTACTGACCTATTTATTAACCTAAAATTTTACAACTTATACAATCTTATCGAAACAAATAATAAAAATTATTATACACCTAATTTATTGACGCGTTCCTCCCGAAAATGTTCCACACGCCTAGGAAAGTAACCTCTATAGGAAACGGACAGGGGAAATCCCCCCAAGAAAAGGAATCGTGCAGCCCCATATCTCCAAAGACGACGACCCAGGAAGACCAAAATGTGGTGAGATCAAATGTGAGAAAGAGCATCGGGGAATGGGAGGCCGGCGGACCTGATAAAACTTTCAGCGTCTCCCCTCAAAAAGAGGGAAGAGCAGAGGGGACACCAGGGGCGCTAGCACCAGCACCAAAACCAAAGACGACGATGCCCCAGGAGGGTACTAAAATGCTGAAATTAAAGGGAGTAACGGAGGCGGCAAAGAAATCGCCGAAAAGTAGGACCAGGCTGGAAGAAGCGAGAGCTTGCAACAACAAGGCGAAATCGGCTTTGTCGAACTCTAGGAACCTGAAAGGCGACATAAAGCAAGAAGTTACACAGGCGGTGGAAAGACTCTTTCAAATAGTGAAGGAGCAGGAAGCCGAGATAGAAAAAGCAAAAAAGGGTAAAGCACAAAAGGAGCAAAATGAAGACGAAGACGGAGAGCGCAAACTGCGGGATGCTCGAAACACCCATAAAGAGTGCACTAATGAAGACATACTAAAGAGACTGGAGGAAAATGCAAAGCTCATCCTCGAAAATAACAAAAAAATTGATGAGATGAGAGAGGTAATGGAAGGAACTACGAATAGGGCAACCTATGCGAGTGTGGCCGCGATAAGTCAAGCCAACAACAATGACTCGGAAAGAACTACCCTTCACTCCATGGTTGTCTCATCGACAAAAGAAGAGGAAACCGGAGAGGAGGTCCTTGAGAAGGTGAGACAGGCAGTAGATGCAAAGGAGGGTTGGGTCCGGGTAGAGCGGGTAAGAAAGGCTAGAGACAGGAAAGTTGTAGTGGGTTGCGAGTCGGAGCAGGAGAGGGAGAAAGTTAGACAGCGACTACAGAAAGCGGGAAAGGACCTCGTCGTCGAGGACATAAAAAACAAGGACCCGCTTCTGGTTTTGAGGGATGTGCTGAAGGTCCACAGTGACGAAGAAGTCGTAAAAGCCCTCAGAAACCAGAACCGGGGGGTTTTCAGTGGTCTCGACGACGAGCAGAATCGGGTAAGCGTAAAGTACCGTAGACGAGCTCGTAACCCCCACAACGGACACATCGTGTTAAGCGTGTCGCCGGCAATATGGAGGCGCGCGCTTGAAGCTAAGATACTACGCATCGACCTCCAAAGGGTAGTGGCCGAAGATCAATCGCCCCTTCTTCAGTGCACTCGGTGCCTGGGTTATGGGCATGGCCGGCGGTTTTGCAAAGAACCAGCCGACCTATGCACACACTGTGGGGGACCACATCTCAGGGCCGAGTGCGGTGATAGAATTGCCGGCGAACCACCAGCTTGTAAAAACTGCGCCCGGGCAAATCTAGCAAACGTGGAACACAACGCCTTCAGCGAAATATGCCCAGTCCGTAAGAGATGGGATACATTGGCTCGAGCATCTGTAGCATATTGCTAAGGACGACCAAGGCGGGAACACCAGCGGCTCAAACGCGACACGGCTCAGAGTAGCTCAGGCAAACCTCCAAAGGAGCAGCCTGGCTACCAACGAACTAATAATAGAAGCAAAAAGTAGACAAATCGCATTCGCACTAATCCAGGAGCCATACATCGGAGGTACGGGGAAAATGAAGGCCTACCCTGGAGTCCGTGTGGTACAATGTGCTGGCAGTCCAGATAATCCCAATAAGTCGGCCATTGCAGTATTCGATAACAACATCGACATCATCCAGTATCCAAATTTAACTACCTCGAATATTACGGTTGTAAAACTGAAAAATACACTATGGGAAATTGGAGTAGTGTCAATGTACCTAGAAGGGGATAGGCCACTCGAACCGTACCTCGGATGTATGGCAAAAATAACAAAAGAAATAGGAACTAAGAAATTGCTGTTGGGAGGCGACGTAAATGCCTGGAACACATGGTGGGGAAGCAAGGAAATAGACCACAGAGGGGAAGAACTGGCAGCGGCATTAGACGAAATGGAACTGCAAATCCTAAATCGGGGGTCTGAGCCTACATTCGATACGATTAGAGGAGGACGAAGGTATACAAGTTGCGTTGACATCACCACCTGCTCGGTGGAAATGCTCGGATGCGTAAGCAACTGGCGTGTTGAAGCTGATGTGACCAGTTCAGACCACAGGGCGGTCTTGCTCGATCTGGACCTGAAAAAGGCAAAAAGCACGAACATAAAAAGGACAACGCGGAGATTTAACACTGGGAAAGCGAACTGGGGAAAATTTCGGGAGAAGCTGACCCAACTTTGGCAAAAACAAAAGATAAACAAGACCGAAATAGATAAAATAAAGAATGCACAGGAACTGAATAAGATGGTAGAGAGTATAAATAAAACGATCGAAGAAGCATGTCGGGAGTCCGTGCCAGTGCTGGCCCAGCGTGAAAGTCGGGTAGGAGTGCCATGGTGGAATGAAGAACTGGCAAACATGAAAAAGGAGGTCGCACGTAAGAGGCGCAGGATTGGGTGTTCTGCTCCTATTCGCCGAGCTTGGGTGGTGGAACAATACCTTCAGGCAAAAGAGGCCTATCACCTAGAGGCAAAGAGGGCTCAGACCGCCAGTTGGAAGGACTTCTGTGAAAGGCAAAAAAAGGAAACAATGTGGGAGGGAATATATAGGGTCATCGCCCGAACAAAAAACCGAGAAGAGGACGTGCCGCTAACGCAAAATGGCAAAACCTTGAGCGGAAAGGAGTCCGCGAGCCTATTCGCAAAAACTTTTTATCCTGAGGATAAACCCGAAGATGACGATGCAGTACATCAACTTACTAGAGAAAAGGCCAAGAGCGTGAATGAGTGGGGTGATGATGAGATATCAGACCCACCATTTACGATGGAAGAACTAGAATGTGCTGCATCCAGCTTCAATCCTAAGAAGGCACCAGGGCTCGACGGGCTCACAGCGGATATATGTCAAAGGGCGATTGCCCTAGACCAGGAACTTTTCTTGGCACTTTACAACAAGTGCCAAAGCCTTACCTTTTTCCCCACCATGTGGAAGGAGGCTGTGGTCGTCGTTCTCCAAAAACCCGGCAAAGAGGACTACTCGCATCCCAAAGCATACCGGCCGATAGGACTGCTGCCGGTCTTGGGTAAAATATTGGAGAAAATGTTAATGAAAAGGATTAAGTGGCACGTAATACCGGGCATGTGTCACCGCCAATATGGTTTCATGCCACGGCGCAGTACCGAGGACTCCCTCTATGACATGATGCAATACATACAACAACAGCTAAAAGCGAAAAAACTTATAACCCTGGTTTCGCTTGACATAGAGGGAGCCTTCGACAGCGCCTGGTGGCCTGCAATAAAATGTAGGCTTGCGGAGACAAAATGCCCGATAAATCTTAGGAGACTGGTGGACGACTATCTGTCCGGGCGGAGGGTGCGGGTGAGGTACGCGGGCTCAGAGTCGGTCGTGAACACTACGAAGGGTTGCGTGCAGGGATCGATTGGAGGTCCCACATTCTGGAACTTGCTTCTCGATCCTCTGCTGAGGGAGCTGGAGCGTCGGGGCGACTACTGCCAGGCTTTTGCCGATGATGTGGTGTTGATCTTCTCGGGCGACACGGCACTAGAGGTTCAGCGACGGGCAAATGCCGCGCTCGCGCATGTTCGGGAGTGGGGAGTCAGAAACAAGCTAAAGTTTGCACCACATAAGACACAAGCTATGGTAATTACAAACAAAATGAAGTATGACTCCCCACTCCTGAACATGGGCGGGGTGGACATAGCACTGTCCCGAATGATTAAAATCCTTGGGGTTACCGTGGACGACAGACTCACTTTTAACACCCATATAGCTAATACCTGTCGAAAAGCATTAAATCTATATAAGCAAATCTCAAGGGCCGCAAAGGTGAGCTGGGGGCTGTCGCCTGAGATTATCAGGACCATATACATGGCGGTGGTCGAGCCGGTAATCCTGTACGCGGCGAGTGTGTGGGCGCCGGCTGCGTCCAAGATAGGAGTCAGAAAACAGTTCGGCGCGGTTCAGCGAGGATTCGCACAAAAGATTACAAGGTCATACCGTACCGTGTCATTAAACTCGGCCCTGCTGCTCGCTGGGATGCTTCCTTTGGATATTAGGGTCCGTGAAGCAGCCTCTCTCTACGAAGTAAAGAGAGGCTTATCCCGACGAGTAGTGGGTGACCGAGAGGTGGAGAGACTTGTATCATACTCCGATGAACCGCATCCAGGTCACAGAAAGGGATTGAAGTTTGTATGCCTGGCGGACCGTGCAGAAATGGAACAGCATCGAAACGAAGGCCTAGAAATATTTACAGATGGTAGTAAAATAGACGGAAAGGTCGGCGCCGCACTATCCGTCTGGAGAAATGGCGTAGAAACAAAAAGTCAAAAACTAAAACTGGAAAATTTCTGCACGGTCTACCAGGCCGAGCTTCTAGCATTAACCGAGGCAACAGAACTGGTTCTCCGAAGCGCGGCACATATCAGCAATATTTATTGTGACTCTAGATCTGCCCTAGAGACAGTGGTAGATCTTGATTCTCTCCACCCTCTAGCAATAAAGGCAAGAGCCAATATAAATAAAAACATGATATTGGGCAGAATAATAAATTTATTCTGGGTTAAGGCACATGTGGGGGTGGAGGGAAACGAGAGGGCCGACGAAATTGTGAAGGGTGCTGCGAATCGGAAGACCAGACCGGTTTATGATAGGTGTCCGGTTTCGTTCGTCAAGCGACAAATCCGTTTGGACTCGATTGACGAATGGAACCGGAGATATATAGCAGAGGGAACGGCAGGAACGACAAAAATTTTCTTTCCGGATGCTGCAGCCGCGTACGCCCTAATAAGGAAAATTGAGCTGAACCCCATTCTGGTACAGGTTCTGACGGGGCATGGCGGGTTCTCTGAGTACTTGAACAGATTCAAGTGCAAGGAGAGCCCGGCATGCCTCTGCGATCCTAACAAGTCGGAAGATGTTGTGCATATAATTACGGAATGTCCTATCTACGGAAAAGATAGATACGAAATAGAATGCGCTATGAATGAAAACGTTACGTTAGAAAATATTAAAAATATTATGGAGAGCAAAGCAAATAGAATAAGATTTATAAACTTCTGTACCAAAATAGCTAAGTTAGTAATAGATAAGAATAGATAGTAAATGGTAAAACTGTCATATATGATAAATATATATAATAAGTTTCCAAAAAATGTTATAAAAATTTAAAATAAATTAGTACATTAGTGTAAAAATATGTTTATAAATTTCATGTTGTATGTTATAAGTTAAAAAATATGTAATAATATTAAAAGTTTAATAAAGTGAACCCCAAAAAAATGTTCCGGTTTCCCCACGCCGGAGGAACTAGATTTATAAAGTAAGCCAATCTGCGCACACCCAGTAGAATATCTACACCTGCTGGATGTGCGCAAATTGCGATTGGCCAATAAAAAAAAAAAAAAAAAAAAAAAAAAAAAAAACCTAACCTAACCTAACCTAACCTAACCTAACCTAACCTAACCTAACCTAACCTAACCTAACCTAACCTAACCTAACCTAACCTAACCTAACCTAACCTAACCTAACCTAACCTAACCTAACCTAACCTAACCTAACCTAACCTAACCTAACCTAACCTAACCTAACCTAACCTAACCTAACCTAACCTAACCTAACCTAACCTAACCTAACCTAACCTAACCTAACCTAACCTAACCTAACCTAACCTAACCTAACCTAACCTAACCTAACCTAACCTAACCTAACCTAACCTAACCTAACCTAACCTAACCTAACCTAACCTAACCTAACCTAACCTAACCTAACCTAACCTAACCTAACCTAACCTAACCTAACCTAACCTAACCTAACCTAACCTAACCTAACCTAACCTAACCTAACCTAACCTAACCTAACCTAACCTAACCTAACCTAACCTAACCTAACCTAACCTAACCTAACCTAACCTAACCTAACCTAACCTAACCTAACCTAACCTAACCTAACCTAACCTAACCTAACCTAACCTAACCTAACCTAACCTAACCTAACCTAACCTAACCTAACCTAACCTAACCTAACCTAACCTAACCTAACCTAACCTAACCTAACCTAACCTAACCTAACCTAACCTAACCTAACCTAACCTAACCTAACCTAACCTAACCTAACCTAACCTAACCTAACCTAACCTAACCTAACCTAACCTAACCTAACCTAACCTAACCTAACCTAACCTAACCTAACCTAACCTAACCTAACCTAACCTAACCTAACCTAACCTAACCTAACCGGTCGTCTGATCTAGTGGGTACCCAGACATAGGAGTAATAGGCTTCTTAGGCGTTTTTGGTGTAAAATAGAAAGCTCTACCCTCTCCCAAAACCAAAATTTCAAAATCACTTTTGGATTTTCTAAAATTTCCAAAAAACTGGAAAAAATTTTTTATTCCACTTTTCGCCATAATCCATCTTTTTAGGTCCTTAGGCACCCCTTTTCGCGAATTTCCGCCCTCCAGCTCTGCAGGAAGTATAGGCAATACCGTGACGTGAGCACCTGCTCTCCCGACAATTTTCGGAATTTCGGAAATTTTAAGGTGCCATCCGTTGCGGGTTGCCTTCCTGAGCAACTTTCAACTAAGGGTGGAAATCTCCCCGGGGTGTCCTTCACCCTCAAAATTTAAAATTTGTTTAAAAAATCTTAAAACTTTTATACCGGTTATTTGGTGATATTTTAACTTTAAAACTTATACAAACCTTTATATATACAAAACTTTAATCTTAATTTAATTTTAAAACTTATACAAACCTTTTTTATAAAAACCTGAATCACCATCAAAACAACATACCTACGAGCATATCGACCTAACTGACTAGTCTTCCTGACAGAAATGTTTGGATTTAGGACGCCAGCAAAAGAGACATCTTCCGGAGGTAGAGCATCAAAATCACCTCATGATGAAGGCACAATAACTCAAACGGAGAACCCAGCCCCTGCAATAGATCACCCGTCGAAGGTCAGACGCAGCATTGGGGAATACGAAGCTAAGACTACGAGGACTTCTCTTTCAGAGTCTCCAAAAAAGACTCTCGCTACTACAAAACAACCGCTGGGAACCCAAGGGAAGGCGACAGAAACAACAAAGAAGTCAAAGACGACTGCTGCTGATGACGATCTATCAAAACCCACCGAAGGGCAGAAATACCGAAGTCGAATCCAAGAAGCACAAGTATGGAGAATGAAAGCCAAAACAGCAATCAGCAACAGCAGGAATTTAAAGACTGACATAAAGGAGAATGTCCTAGAGGCTGTGGAGCGACTGTACCGACTGGTAAAAGACGTAGAAGTGACTGAGGGAAATGATAAGAAGAATAAGAAGAAAACAGATGACGAAGGAAGCACACTGGAAATTAATGACAGCAGAAACGGAGAATTGCAAAAGGACATGATATTGAGGCTGGAGGAACACAGTAAATTGCTACAAAGAAATACAGAAGAAATGGACTACTTAAAGCAGATCATGCTTAAGTATCAAACTCCCTCACCTCAGTCGAATGAATGCTCTGAAAACCTAGAAACGCTCATAAGCGAAGTAAAGGAATTGCGCATGGTTTCGGAGCAAACCGTGAGGCAGGTGACATCCCTTAAAGATGGAACCCCGACATACGCAGACATCCTGTCAAGACCCGGAGGCGGGGCATTCTTGGAGGCTAAGCCTACGCATTCGATTATAGTGTCGTCTGAAACTGACGCTG
Source organism: Hypsopygia costalis (assembly GCA_937001555.2). Classification (NCBI taxonomy): domain Eukaryota; kingdom Metazoa; phylum Arthropoda; class Insecta; order Lepidoptera; family Pyralidae; genus Hypsopygia; species Hypsopygia costalis. The sequence continues at coordinate 33,989,072 of OW443326.2, read as the reverse complement.
ACACCAGTGACTCGGTGCTGGGTAAGGTAAGGGAGACACTGGATGCTAAGCAGAGCGGCTTCCGGGTCCAACGCATTCGGAAAGCAAAGAACCAACGCGTAATTCTGAGCTGTAGCAGCAGGGAGGAAATGTCACGAATGTCAGCCAAACTCAGGACCAATGGTAACCTGAAAATAGAAGAGGCTAAAAACAAGGACCCACTGGTCATTATTAAAGATCTTCTGAGTTACAACTCCGACGAGGATATCATAGCGTCCCTGGCGAAACAGAACGCAAGACTGGTTGAAGATTTAACGGCCGAGGAGCTCAAAGCCACAGTTAGATATCGCAGAAGGGCTCGCAACCCACATGAAAATCACGTAGTTATGCAAGTGACCCCTAAACTGTGGCAGAGACTGACAGCGGCTAGAAGAATCCATATCGATCTACAATATGTCGCAGTGCAGGACCAGACTCCGTTGGTGCAATGTACCAGATGCTTGGGGTACGGGCATGGCCGCAGGCTTTGCAAAGAGGCGGCCGATGCTTGCGGCCATTGCAGTGGCCCACACCTCCGGGCCGACTGTCCGAAATACCAAGCAGGAGACGTACCATCTTGTCGAAACTGCAGCATGGCAAAATACAACGAAACGGGACATAGTGCATTCGACGGAGCGTGCCCTGTACGCCGCAAATGGGACGCTATAGCGAGATCGAGCGTCGCCTACTGCTGAGGCAGAGGACAATGGAATCAAACTTGGTTACAGCGTGATACAGGCCAACCTACAACGTAAACGTATTGCTACTCAGGAACTATTTATCGAGGCACAAAAACGAAACCTTAAATTTGCAATGGTTCAGGAACCTTACGTGGGAGCGATGGGAGAGCTTAGGCGGTATGCTGGCACACGGGTCATACAGTGCGGACCGAATAGGACAAAACCGGTAAAGGCTGCTATTGTCGTTTTCGATGATAACATCCAAGTGTTGGACTCGATATTAAGCACCGAAAACATAGCAGCAGCAGAAAACCGACAAATGGTCGATCGGAATAGTGTCAGTGTACTTTGAGGACAGCATGCCGCTGGACCCTTACCTTGATAGACTGAAACACGTGTGCGAATCATTGCAGACTAATAACATAATTATCGGCGGAGACGTGAATGCTTGGAGCACGTGGTGGGGCAGCGCGCACGAAGATAGCAGAGGTGAGGAACTCAGGGGCTTCCTGGATGAGATCGATATGCACATATTAAACCTGGGAAACGAACCAACATTCGACACAGTCCGCGGAGGACGGACCCTTACCAGTAATGTAGACATTACCGTCTGCACAGCTGGTCTGTTGCCACATGTCCGGAGCTGGAGAGTCGATAAGTCGATCATCAGTTCGGATCATAACGCTATTGCATTCGATATTAGTCTGGAGAGGCCCTCTGAGGGACGGCCGAAAAGCTCCACACGTCGTTACAATACCAGGAAAGCTAGATGGAGTGAGTTCACAGAAGTATTAAAGAAAGAGCTGAAAGAAAATAATATTACGTTAAATGAAATATCTAAAATACATACAAAAGAAAAACTGGAAGAAGTAGTACAAAAATACATAAATTGCATTGAAACAGCGTGTCAAAAATCTATACCATTAATCACAAACAAAAAAGTCAAAAATTACTTACCTTGGTGGACGAATGATCTGGAAATCTTGAGGAAGGACGCTATCACGAAGAGAAGAAGAATTGCGTGCGCTGCTCCTCGCCGTAGAGGTCACGTAGTAGAAGAGTACCTGAAAGCAAAGAAAAAATATGAAGAAGAAACAGAAAAAGCATACACAGAGGGATGGAAGAACTACTGCTCAAGACAAGACAAGGAGAGCCTATGGGATGGCATTTATAGAGTAATTAGAGGTTCGACGGCAAGATACGAGGATCAGCTGCTTGTGGAGGATGGAACAGTTTTGAGCCCAGAAAAGTCGGCAGCACTGCTGACCAAAACCTTTTTCCCAGAGGACAATGGTACTGAGGATACTTCATTCCATAAGGCCATCAGACGTGAGGCGGAAGCCGCCAGCAGTGCTTTGCCAGAAGATACCGACGATCCACCCTTCACAAGGGCTGAGCTAAAATTGTCTATCAACAGCTTTAACCCTAAAAAGGCGCCCGGAATAGATGGATTTACTGCGGATATTTGTTGTAGAGCAATAAACGCGGAAATAGATATCTTTCTGGCGATAGCGAATAGATGCCTTTCCCTGTCGTGCTTCCCATCACCCTGGAAAGAGGCTGCAGTCGTGATCCTGAGGAAACCGGGGAAGTCCGATTACAGCGCAGCAAAGTCGTACAGACCGATTGGTCTATTGTCTATATTAGGTAAGATTCTTGAAAAGATGATGATAAGACGAGTCCGCTGGCATCTTCTTCCAAGAATCAACACCAGACAGTACGGCTTCGTTCCGCAGCGCTGTACTGAGGACGCCCTGTATGATCTCATGGGTCACGTCAGAAATAACCTAGAAAACAAAAAGATCACGGTGTTGGTGTCTCTTGATATTGAGGGCGCCTTTGATAGTGCGTGGTGGCCCGCTATCAAGGTGCAGCTTAAAGAAAAGAGTTGCCCACTCAATCTACGAAAATGGATTGACGACTATTTTAGAGACCGCAAAGTGACATTATTTTATGCGGCACAAAAATGTCAGAAGCAGACTCATAAAGGCTGCGTCCAGGGCTCGATAGGCGGACCTACCTTTTGGAACGTGCTTTTGGACCCGTTACTAAACGAACTCTGTGCGCTCGGTGTGTACAGTCAGGCCTTCGCAGATGATATCGTTCTTGTGTTCTCCGGCAAAACTGCCCTCCAAATAGAACAGCAAGCCAACCCAGTCCTGGCTCGTGTGCATGAGTGGGGCACCAACAATAAACTGAGATTTTCTGCACAAAAAACCAACGCAATGGTTATCACGAACAAACTGAAGTTTGATGCACCACGCATGCACATGAGCGGAAAACATATAGCCATGGTCGATGAAATTAAGCTGCTAGGGCTTACGATAGACAAAAAGTTGACTTTCAACAAGCATGTCTCCAATGTCTGTCGTAAGGCCGCAAATATATACAAGCAAGTTGCAAAAGCAGCAAAAATTGGATGGGGGTTAAATCCGGAGATCACAAGAACGATATACATATCGGTGATAGAACCCATAATTATGTATGCATCGAGCGTGTGGGCTCCGGTGACCGACAAAATCATGGTCCAAAAGCAACTAAATTCGATTCAGAGAGGGTTCGCCCAAAAAATTTGTCGATCCTACCGAACGGTATCTTTAAATGCCGCACTTATCCTGGCTGGACTTCTTCCCTTGGATCTAAGGATTCAGGAAGCAGCCCAGCTATATAAAATTAAGAGAGGAATACTAAAAGAAGAACATGAGGACGAACAAATAGAAGACAAGGTGAGTTATAGTCGGGCCCCACATCCGGCGAAAGAGCTGGAAATCAATTTTGAGTGTGTGGAGGATATGCGCCCCGAAACCCTTGATAGCCATCGGATACCTGCCAATACCTGCCACACAAATATTTACTGATGGCAGTAAAATTCAAGGGAAAGTAGGAGCTGCTTACACATACTGGACAGAAGGGTCCGAAAAGAGGACAAAAAAGATGCGACTCGAGTCGTTTTGCACAGTTTTCCAGGCGGAGCTGTACGCGATTCAACAAGCCACTGAGCTTCTGCTTAGGATCAAGCCGAAAATGGCAGCTGTGCTGAGCGACTCGAGATCTGCTTTGGAACTCATCCGAAACCCCGAAAGTCTCCATCCTTTGGCCTTTGAGATTCGCCAAAATATGGCGAAAATCAGGGAGCAGGGTCTAAACGTCCAGTTCTATTGGATAAAGGCGCACGTAGGTGTGCCAGGTAATGAGAGAGCCGACCAACTGGCTAAAGAAGCAGCTCTTTACACAAAGGTTGCAGCACACTACGTCTCACGCCCGATATCCCATGTGAAATCGTCCATACGACAGAACTCACTACACCAGTGGAATTCAAGATACAAGGATACTTGCACCGGCGCCGTCACCAAACTGTTTCTCCCAGATATTGTCGAGGCATACCCAACCATAAGAAAAATAAAACTAACACCAATTCTGACCCAAGTATTAACTGGACATGGAGGTTTCTCGGCGTATCTGGAGAGATTCAAGTGTAAGAACACCACATCGTGCATCTGTCAGGATGACGTTCCGGAAACAATACAACACTTGCTACTTGAGTGCCCTAAGTATGATGCTGCCAGGTGTGACCTGGAAGCTGCAACAGATATGAGGTTGACAGAAAGGACATTGTGTCAGATGTTCGCTGGAAAAGCCACCAGGCCACACCTGGAGCAGTACTGCACAAAAGTAGCAAGTGATGCGATAAAAAGGAACAAAACTAAATAGCCAAGCGACACGCAAGAGCATTCCAGAAATATTCTCTGAATATTTACCCAATGCCTTGCAACGAGACTTGGGTGGAAAAGACAGACACAACGACAAAGATACAGAAAAATGCAAATAAATTTAGCACAAATAGAACAGACTTACAAATAAATAAATACAGTTACTCAAATACATCGATTATTAAAATATATAACAGACACTAAGTAGGTACATGAATATGTATAGAATATAGACAAAACTGACGAAATAATACAAACTAATTATCACATAAACAAAATTAACCAGACAAATAATTAATCAATACTGTACAAGATCTCCGTAAAATAACGGAGGACAATTTGACTTAAAAAAAAAAAAAAAAAAAAAAAAAAAAAAAAAAACCTAACCTAACCTAACCTAACCTAACCTAACCTAACCTAACCTAACCTAACCTAACCTAACCTAACCTAACCTAACCTAACCTAACCTAACCTAACCTAACCTAACCTAACCTAACCTAACCTAACCTAACCTAACCTAACCTAACCTAACCTAACCTAACCTAACCTAACCTAACCTAACCTAACCTAACCTAACCTAACCTAACCTAACCTAACCTAACCTAACCTAACCTAACCTAACCTAACCTAACCTAACCTAACCTAACCTAACCTAACCTAACCTAACCTAACCTAACCTAACCTAACCTAACCTAACCTAACCTAACCTAACCTAACCTAACCTAACCTAACCTAACCTAACCTAACCTAACCTAACCTAACCTAACCTAACCTAACCTAACCTAACCTAACCTAACCTAACCTAACCTAACCTAACCTAACCTAACCTAACCTAACCTAACCTAACCTAACCTAACCTAACCTAACCTAACCTAACCTAACCTAACCTAACCTAACCTAACCTAACCTAACCTAACCTAACCTATCAGTCGACGGCGACTGGTCGTGGGGAGCGCACGCGTCCCAAGCTCCGGAGCTCGGAACGCCCCCAGCCGCTGCCGGCAGCGACCCCCCGGTGCGCCCCCATTGGGACCGCCCCCGCGACCCCCGTGGGACCGCCCCCACTGGCGACCGTCCGCCTTGCCCAGCGCGCGACGACTGTGGTCGAGGTAGCGCCCCCGGGGGCCAGCTAGCCTCCCGCAACCCCCCGCACCTCTCCGCATCCCCGCGCACGCCCGGGAATCCGCGCCCCCGCCCGCCAGTCTTCAACGAAGTGCGGACCGCGTGACACGGGCGTCACCGCCCCCGCGCCTGCGCGCGGGCGCGCCCCCGGGCCCCCCGTGGGTCGGATAGTCGTAATTATAAAGTGCATCATACTACGAACAATAAAATAAATATAAGTGCTAGTTAATAAAGTGACATTGACTATACATAAAACGAACTGTGACTTTACGAAGTGAAGTGTAGTGTTGCGAGCTGCATTGTGATTATAAAATCTATCACGATGTCCATTTCGCCGGCGACTTCCAGCGATAGTCTGAATTCGGATGATGAATCGAATATGGCAAGCGCCCTAAGGTTTTTGGATGCATATGATCGCGGGAACATGCGAGAAAAGGTGGGACCCCCCCGGCAGCAGCGGGAGCAGCCGCTGCAACAGGAAGTGCCCAGTATACCGGTTAGTGATAATACCTATGTAAGCAACGACATTATGCACACACTCGATGCGTGCATAACGTTCTTTGAAAGAATTGTAGAAAAAGCGGAGATCATAAATGTAAAAGTACAGGCAGGCAAGTCTTTGAATAGAAGTAATAAAGAGATAATTATAGACCAAGCTAAAGGTATACATGAGGAAAAACATACTGAGAATAATAAATAAAGCAAAAGCTACAGCAAAAACCGCTCCCCTCGTTACCCCCAGCGCCCCCAGCGCCCCCAGCGCCCCCAGCGCCCCCAGCGCCCCCAATGCTCCTAATACAACAGAAAACAAGCAGGAAGAAGGCAGGGCAGCGCTATACAATAGCGCAGCGCTACTGCAGGAGGTCCGGAGGACTGTGCAAGAGGAAATAGGAAAAGCAATGCGTAAAATAGTACCTCAAAGTATGCCTACATGTACCCGCACATACGCGAATGCGGCAGCAGCACAGTCAACAATGACCAAGCCCCCGGCAGGCCCACCCCCATCTAAACCAGCGATTATATTCACAGCGGAAAATGTAGAGACACATAGCCAAGCATTGGATAAACTTAGAAGCAACGTAACATTTAAAGATAAGAAATACGCACCGTCCAAATATAAAACTATTTCTGGAAACAGAATACTATTAGAATTCAATAAAGAAGAACAATGCCGAGACACGATGGAGGCGATAAATGGGCGCGCAGGTATAAGTGCCAAACCAGCAACACGGAGACAACCGATGATAATATTAAAAGGAATACATAATTCAACGTCATCAGAAGAAATATTGGAAACCATAATAGAGCAGAACGAGACAATCAAAGATAATATAATGAATGAACACGACATGAAAATAGCATTTAAGAAAAATAATAAAAACAAGCAACTATACAACATTATACTCACGGTCACCCCCAAGTTGTGGGGGGCTATAACAAAATTAGGAAGAATAAATATCGAACATCAAATGATACATGTAGATGATTATGTACCGCTTATTCAATGCTATGAATGTCTGCAGTTTGGACACATGCGTACACACTGCAATGCAGAAATAAAAGCCTGCTCGTTGTGCGGCACAACGAACCACACCTACGCAAACTGCCAAAAGAAAAGCGGCGAAAATACACCTAAGTGTTATAATTGCAAACAAAAACAACGCGGGAATCGCAAAACAAGCGGTATAGAAAATATAGAACACAGTGCAACATCACCGAACTGCCCGTGTTATCAGGCGGTATTCAACTTCATTAGACGAAATACACAATACGAACCGTAAGTACCATTCGCAAGCAAGTTTACCATCCACCTTCGTGACCGACAGCGTGGGCCGCGCGTGGGACGACCTCGCAAAACCATCACCCCCATTGCCCCCCTGCAGTTTACATCATTTACTCAAGATTCGGCACCCCCGAGCGGCACGTGTAAGAACCCCCGGCCGGCCCCCGGCTCGAGCCTCTGATCACGAGTCGCCCAAGATTAGGCACCCCCGTGAGGCACATGTATCGCTCCCATCACTCCTGCAGATTACATCATCATCATCAGTCACCCAAGGTTCGGCACACTCGAGCGGCACGTGTATCCCCCCCATCGCCCTATGCAGATGACAACATTCACCCAAGGTCCAACACCCCCGAGCGGCACGTGTGTCGCCCCCACCGCCCTCGGCGGATTGCATCATTCACTCAAGGTTCGGCACCCCCGAGCGGCACTTGTAGGAGCCCTCGGCCGGCCTCTGATGACGCGACGCCCAAGGCTCGGCACCCCCGAGCGGCAAGTGTGCCGCCCCCGTCGCCCCCAGCAGATGGCATCATCCACCCGAGGTTCGGCGCCCCCGAGCGGCGCGTGTGCCGCCCCCATCGCCACCGGCAAATGACATCGTCCACCCGAGGTTAGGCGCCCCCGGGCGGCGCGTGTGCCACCCACATTGCCCCCAGCAGACGACATCGCCCACCCAAGGCTCGGCGCCCCCGAGCCCCCGAGCGGCATGTGTAGTGCCCCCGGCAGCGCGCTACCGGCAGCCTACGTCCTCAGTTGTTCAGTGATCTATAAAAAGTGATATAGTGAAAAATCCCCATAGACAAAGTGCGTTTGCGGCCTCATAATCATGATATTTTGTCTGTTCTATATTATAAGTTTATGTCTTTGTATTGTTAGTTAAGCAATATATTATTGTATTTTATTCCTAATTACCTATAATTAAAATTTTATAATCCCGTCTTTACTCCTGTCCCCACCACATTAATCCAGCCATTGTCCTATTTTTTCCTATATAAGTCCTAGTTGACCTATGCCACTAATTTACCCCCGCCCCCATGATACCGCCCCCGCCCCCATCCACCCCCAGCCTAGCTTTCGAAGCAAACTTATATATTTATAATTGTAGGGATTATTTGATTTATAGTGACTTTCTGTTCAATTTTATTTCGTGTTTTCTATTAGTTATCTGTTAGTTTGTACCTTTGTATTATTAGTTAAGCAATATATTAATTTATTTTATTCCTAATTACCTATAATAAAATTGTATTATCCTGTCCTTACTCCCGTCCCCACTACATTAATCCAGCCGTCGTCCTGATCTTACCTATGCCACTAATTTATCCTAGCCCCCATGATACCGCCCCCGCCCCCATCTACCCCCAGCCTAGCTTTTGAAGCAAACATGTATATTTATAGCTATGGTGATTATTTGATTTATCACTATAAATCAAATAATCACTATAGTTATTATTATTTGTTGAATTATGCATTGTGTGTTAATAAGTCACTACTTATTGACACACAATGTATAATTTAACAAAACTTAGTGTAATTAATTTATGTGAAAACGCGGGTGGAAAGACCGAAGTATCCCTTAGCTGACCTCTTTCCACCCGTGCCCCATCATGATAATTGTAGTAGCATTTATGTTTAGCGAAAAAAATTAAAATGAAAAAAATTTGCAATAAACTCCCGCCACTGGTGGAGTAACCAGTGGTGGAAACATTAAAACCTAACCTAACCTAACCTAACCTAACCTAACCTAACCTAACCTAACCTAACCTAACCTAACCTAACCTAACCTAACCTAACCTAACCTAACCTAACCTAACCTAACCTAACCTAACCTAACCTAACCTAACCTAACCTAACCTAACCTAACCTAACCTAACCTAACCTAACCTAACCTAACCTAACCTAACCTAACCTAACCTAACCTAACCTAACCTAACCTAACCTAACCTAACCTAACCTAACCTAACCTAACCTAACCTAACCTAACCTAACCTAACCTAACCTAACCTAACCTAACCTAACCTAACCTAACCTAACCTAACCTAACCTAACCTAACCTAACCTAACCTAACCTAACCTAACCTAACCTAACCTAACCTAACCTAACCTAACCTAACCTAACCTAACCTAACCTAACCTAACCTAACCTAACCTAACCTAACCTAACCTAACCTAACCTAACCTAACCTAACCTAACCTAACCTAACCTAACCTAACCTAACCTAACCTAACCTAACCTAACCTAACCTAACCTAACCTAACCTAACCTAACCTAACCTAACCTAACCTAACCTAACCTAACCTAACCTAACCTAACCTAACCTAACCTAACCTAACCTAACCTAACCTAACCTAACCTAACCTAACCTAACCTAACCTAACCTAACCTAACCTAACCTAACCTAACCTAACCTAACCTAACCTAACCTAACCTAACCTAACCTAACCTAACCTAACCTAACCTAACCTAACCTAACCTAACCTAACCTAACCTAACCTAACCTAACCTAACCTAACCTAACCTAACCTAACCTAACCTAACCTAACCTAACCTAACCTAACCTAACCTAACCTAACCTAACCTAACCTAACCTAACCTAACCTAACCTAACCTAACCTAACCTAACCTAACCTAACCTAACCTAACCTAACCTAACCTAACCTAACCTAACCTAACCTAACCTAACCTAACCTAACCTAACCTAACCTAACCTAACCTAACCTAACCTAACCTAACCTAACCTAACCTAACCTAACCTAACCTAACCTAACCTAACCTAACCTAACCTAACCTAACCTAACCTAACCTAACCTAACCTAACCTAACCTAACCTAACCTAACCATCAGTCGACGGCGACTGGTCGTGGGGAGCGCACGCGTCCCAAGCTCCGGAGCTCGGAACGCCCCCAGCCGCTGCCGGCAGCGACCCCCCGGTGCGCCCCCATTGGGACCGCCCCCGCGACCCCCGTGGGACCGCCCCCACACGCGGCCGCCCGCCTCGCCCGACGCGAGACGACTGTGGTTGAGGTAGCGCCCCCGGGGGCCAGCTAGCCTCCCGCACACCCGGGAATCTGCGCCCCCGCCCGCCAGTTTTCAACGAAGCGCGGGCCGCGTGACACGGGCGTCACCGCCCGCGCCGCGCGCGGGCGCGCCCCCGGGCCCCCCGTGGGTCGGATGCAAAGTGTTTTAATCTGTGAAGAATAGTGTGAGTGCCTATAATTGACAGTGACAATAAATAAACATAGAAAATACGCAGTGCAGTGTTGTGATTTAGTCTTGACGAAAATAACCTAGAACGATGTCTATGTCACCGACACCCTCCTTCGACAACCTGCATTCGGAAAGCGCTCTGAGATTCTCAGGAAAAGAAAGAGAGGAATGCGGCGATCAGTTTGATAGTGCAAAAGCCCTGTGGACTAAACTAATAGAATCTTGGATGAAGCAATGTGATGATATGATGCATAGAGCTGGGGCAATAACCAACGCAGTGGAAAAAGGAAAATCGCTCACCAGACAAAACAAGGCGATCATCAAGGGACACGCTCTAGGTATCGTTTCTGATCTTGTTGGCTTAGCTGCGGAGTTTTGTAAGGCTAAAACAATTAAGCCTCACTTCGCTACCCCCGCAAAGAAAGCCCCCAAAGCTGCCGAAGCCCCCGTTGTATCAATTATCACCCCCGAAGTTGCCACCCCCAGAGCTGCCGAAGCCCCCGCCGCACCAATTATCACCCCAGAAGTCGCAAGTATCATAGCTCAAGAAGTGCGTAAGACGGTCCAGGAGGAAATGGATAAGGTCACAAGAAGACTAACACCACCAAGTACCGCAACTAGCAACAGAACATATGCAAGCGTGACGGGTTCACATACCGAGCCCCCAAGACCCCCAGTTCCCCCACCTCCACCCAGACCAGCGGTTATAATATCAGGTAAAGGCGCCGAGACTCACAAAGAAATAGTGGACAAATTCAAGGAGAAAATGTCATTCAAAGAACGCAACTATGCACCCCACGTGATAAGACCCATCTCCGGAAATCGGATCCTCGTGGAATACAACAGAGAGGAGCAATGCAAAGACACCCTGCAGGCGGTAAGCGAATCACAAGAAATAAGCGTACAAATTGTCAGTCCGAGACAGCCAATGGTAATTATAAAGGGTATACATAACTCCACACCATCAGACGAACTCATCAACATTTTAGTATCACAGAATCAAACAATAAAAGAAAATATCACTAACCCCCAAGACATCAAATTATCCTTTAAGAAAAATAATAGAAACCAGGAATTATATAACGCAGTATGCACAGTCACACCCAAATTGTGGGAGGCAATCACCAAACTGGAAAGGATAAATATAGAGTACCAAATGGTTCATATAGAAGACTACACACCACTCATACAATGCTACGATTGCTTACAGTTTGGACATATGCGAGTTAATTGCAAATCACAAACAAAGGCATGCTCCATATGTGCAGTAACAACACACACATTTACTAACTGTCCTAAGAAGAACCAAGAATACACCCCCAAGTGCTACAACTGTAAGAAGCGGAACATAGAAAACCGCGGTGGGAAGAAAGAACACGAGGAAGTCGACCATAATGCCATCTCTCCTGCCTGCCCATGCTATCAGGCGGTGCTGGCATCCATGAGGAGGCACATACAATACCATCACAAGTAAGTAAGCAGCTTCTCAGACCGCGTGGCAGCGCCGGAGGCCGCGCGTGGGACGGGCCCCCGCCCGAGCCCCCGGCTGACCGCGCCCCCGGCGCGCGTTACAGGCAGCCGGCCCACGATGACGCCGTGCCCGGGGGCCGGCGCCCCCGAGTGGCGCGTGTGGGTGCCCCCGGCGCGCACCACCAGCGGCCGGCCTCTGACGAGGCAACGCCCAAGTTTTAGCACCCCCGAGCAGCATGTGTAGCGCCCCCGGCGCGCACCACCGGCAGTCGGCCTCGTTTCTGTGATGTGTAAATGTGTTATTGCGGAAATCAAATAACAATACTTTAGATAAAGTGCGTCATAATACAATGTTATAATACGATGTTTAATTGGGTCACTTTAGTAGCTGATAAGTATTACTTTATGTTCAGTTTATTCCAATTTTGCAAATTATGTATAATTAGAAACTAAGATTGCATTGTCCTTTCCTTACTCCTGTCCTCACCATATTAATCCAGCCGTCATCCTGATCCTACCTAAGCTACTAATTACCAAGCCCCCATGAAACCGCCCCCGCCCCCGCTCCCATCTACCCCCGCCTTTCAAAGCAACTCCCTGCACTACTATTTTACCCAGCCCCTACTAATTATCTTGTAATATGTAATCATAAGCGTTTTAATGACTATAGCATAAGAAAACTATATGCACAGTATTTTACTATTAGTTAATTACTCTCCGATGACGCAACCCCCAAGGCCTAGCACCCCCGCGCGGCACGTGTAGCGCCCCCGGCGCGCACCACCGGCAGTCGACCTCGTTTCTGCGAATTGTAAATATGTTATTGTGGAAACCAAATAACAACTTCAGATAGAGTGCGTCATGTGACCTCATAGTTATAATATGATGTTTGATAGGGTCACTCTAGCAGTTGATAAGTATTACTTTATGTTCAGTTTATTCCAATTTTGCAAATTATGTATAATTAGAAACTAAGATTGCATTGTCCTATCCTTACTCCTGACCCCACCATATTAGCCCAGCCGTCATCCTGATCCTACCTAAGCCACAAATTTCCAAGCCCCCATGAAACCGCCCCCCGCCCCCGCTTCCATCTACCCCCGCCTTTCAAAGCAACTCCCTGCACTACTATCTTACCCAGCCCCTACTATTTATCTTGTAATGAGTAATCATAAGCGTTTAAATGACTAGAGCATAAGAAAACTACAAGCATACTATTTTACTATTAATTAATTACTCTCCGATGACGCAACCCCCGAGGTCTTGCACCCCCGCGCGGCACGTGTAGCGCCCCCGGCGCGCACCACCGGCAGTCGACCTCGTTTCTGCGATGTGTAAAGTTTATTCCAATTTTGCAAATTATGTATAATTAGAAACTAAGATTGCATTGTCCTATCCTTACTCCTGACCCCACCATATTAACCCAGCCGTTATCCTGATCCTACCTAAACCACTAATTACCAATCCCCCATGAAACCGCCCCCGCCCCCGCTCCCATCTACCACCGCCTTTCAAAGTAACTTCCTCCACCACTATCTTACCTAGTCCCTACTAATTATCCTGTAATGTGTAATCATAAGCGTTTAAATGACTATAGCATAAGATAACTATAAGCATACTATTTTACCATTAGTCAATTACTCTCCGATGATGCAACCCCCGAGGTCTTGCACCCCCGCGCGGCACATGTAGCGCCCCCGGCGCGCACCACCGGCAGTCGACCTCGTTTCTGCGATGTGTAAAGTTTATTCCAATTTTGCAAATTATGTATAATTAGAAACTAAGATTGAATTGTCCTATCCTTACTCCTGACCCCACCATATTAACCCAGCCGTCATCCTGATCCTACCTAAACCACTAATTACCAATCCCCCATGAAACCGCCCCCGCCCCCGCTACCATCTACCAACGCCTTTCAAAGTAACTTCCTCCACCACTATCTTACCCAGTCCCTACTAATTATCTTGTAATGTGTAACCATAAGCGTTTAAATGACTATAGCATAAGATAACTATAAGCATACTATTTTACCATTAGTTAATTACTCTCCGATGATGCAACCCCCGAGGTCTTGCACCCCCGCGCGGCACGTGTAGCGCCCCCGGCGCGCACCACCGGCAGTCGACCTCGTTTCTGCGATGTGTAAATATGTTATTGCGGAAATCAAATAACAGTACTTCAGATAGAGTGCGTCATGTGACCTCATAGTTATGATATGATGTTTAATAGGGTCACTCTAGTAGTTGATAAGTATTACTTTATGTTCAGTTTATTCCAATTTTGCAAATTATGTATAATTAGAAACTAAGATTGCATTGTCCTTACTCCTGTCCCCATCATATCAATCCAGCCGTCATCCTGATCCTAAGCCCCCATTAAACCGCACCCGCCCCCATCTACCCCCGCTCCCGCCCCCATCTACCCCCGCCTTTAAAAGCAATTCCCTGCCCCACTATCTTACCCAGCCCCTACCAATTATCTTGTAATGTGTAATCATAAGCATTTAAATGACTATAGCATAAGAAAACTATAAGCATACTATTTTACTATTAGTTAATTACAAATAGAAATTCAAAATTATAAGAGTAATAATAACATGATCATTATAAGCTTATATAATTAAATAATAAATGATAATGATTCATTTATATAATGTATAATAGAGAGGTACCTACATAAACCTCAGTAACTAACCTTGTTCCTTTACAAGTAAGCAAGTAAGCACCAACATATACAATGTATACGTCCACGCGGGAGGGAAGAGTGAAGTATCCCTTAGCTGACCTCGTCCCTCCCGCGTAAAAGTATTTATTTATAAGATCAATCTGTAGTAGAGAATATTGTCTAGTGCCAAGAAACATAAATGAAAACAGTAGCAATAAATTCCCGTCTCTGGTGGTGTAACCAGGGGCGGAAACAATAAAAAACCTAACCTAACCTAACCTAACCTAACCTAACCTAACCTAACCTAACCTAACCTAACCTAACCTAACCTAACCTAACCTAACCTAACCTAACCTAACCTAACCTAACCTAACCTAACCTAACCTAACCTAACCTAACCTAACCTAACCTAACCTAACCTAACCTAACCTAACCTAACCTAACCTAACCTAACCTAACCTAACCTAACCTAACCTAACCTAACCTAACCTAACCTAACCTAACCTAACCTAACCTAACCTAACCTAACCTAACCTAACCTAACCTAACCTAACCTAACCTAACCTAACCTAACCTAACCTAACCTAACCTAACCTAACCTAACCTAACCTAACCTAACCTAACCTAACCTAACCTAACCTAACCTAACCTAACCTAACCTAACCTAACCTAACCTAACCTAACCTAACCTAACCTAACCTAACCTAACCTAACCTAACCTAACCTAACCTAACCTAACCTAACCTAACCTAACCTAACCTAACCTAACCTAACCTAACCTAACCTAACCTAACCTAACCTAACCTAACCTAACCTAACCTTTTTTTTTTTTTTTTGTTATGCAGGCAAAACCTCGATTTATCGACACTGGCGCTCTTAAGGAGCCACCAGCGAACGGAACTCATCCTGGGCTTCCTGTAAGCGTAATGCGTAGAGGACATAAGTCCCCTATGCTCGCTTACAGGTGCTCCGTAGGATACTATCCGCTAAAAAACCCTGCAAATACCCACTCAGCTGACGAGTACGGACATATGGGCTCCCGATGTGGGGATTTCTCCACATGTCTGTATTCAGCTTCCCGGTTTTACCGGGGACGTCACGATAGAGATTACCTAGGGTATTATAGGTAATCCCGGAGACGTGCACAGGACGGCCTGTGCCGGAGGCTGATTTGGAGGGCCTAGTGCCCATCCAACCGCTCCGCGTCTGCTGCGGGGGAGACTACAGAGTCGTTCCTCTCGCAGTCCCTCTCGTTGTCCCTTCTTGCGGGATGTTCTCGAAGGGGGGACTGTCCTCCTTTGTATCCGTTGGTGGCCGGCATAGCTCGCGCCATGCGGGGCAGCAAGGGATCCTCGAGGTAGGGTCATCAGATGGGGGCACCCAAGGCCCGCGCCTGCCTTCTCCTACCTGCGCAACCTAACCTAACCTAACCTAACCTAACCTAACCTAACCTAACCTAACCTAACCTAACCTAACCTAACCTAACCTAACCTAACCTAACCTAACCTAACCTAACCTAACCTAACCTAACCTAACCTAACCTAACCTAACCTAACCTAACCTAACCTAACCTAACCTAACCTAACCCGGAACTTTACCTTTAGGGCTACTCCTGTAAGGGCGACATTCACTTTCTTTGCGTTAAGGGTACCTCTTGGGCTCCTTCAAAGGCTCCAAAAATATTTTTCGGAAATTCTCACTCCAACCCCTAAATAGGGGTCCAAAACTGGTAAATTTTTTTTATTATCGAATTAAGCTTTAGAGCCCTAATAAACCCCTATAGCACCGTTTATGCAACTCCAGCACCGCTGGAAGTAACTTTTTATAGAGGCAATACCTTAACGTGAGCATGTCGAAATTTTGATTTTTGCCGCTGGACAAAAACAAAAAGTGCCGTTCGATTAAAAGTACCACCCCGAGTAATCTTTCTATACAGTCCAAAGTTCCAACCCCCCCCCTTACCCCTCAAAATTTGGTTCAAAATTTGACTTTTCAAAAATTTAATTCTGTGCTGTGGCGAAACTGTTTGTTCCTTGTTGCTGCTTTTTGCTCCCTGTACCTTCCCTTGCCGTCCCTTACCATAGCTACAAGTACCAACTCCCCACCTCCCCCCCCCTCAAAAATTTTAGTCTAACCGAAACTTACCCATTTTTGTAAACTTACCTGATTACGAGTCGCTGCGATGCCGAAGTCCGAGTCATCTGCCTCTGATTCTTCGCACCGCACGGCCCCGAAGCCCCTGAAAATAAAACTTAAACAGCAGCCTCAATCTGAAACGTTAAGGAAGAAAGTACTAAAAGTAGTTCCTCCAAACCCTCCGGAAGACACCAAGGAGCAGACATGCTCCAGGGACGTCTCCAAGGAAACCGATGTTGCTGCTCCTGCTGAAATCAAAAAACCTGAGGACCAGCCGTACTCTCCAACACCATCTATAACCTATTCGAGACGATCGTCAATAACTTCACTCGGTGATGTGGAGACCCCAATGTCGGCAATGCCAGCTGCGGCGAATAGGTTTCTTCAGGAGGCTAAAGAACAACTCGAGCAATCGGGAAACCTAAAGACGACAATTAAAGAAAGTGTTATCACTTCTCTGCAGGGTCTGTACGAGATGGTCCTACGCATGAACGAATCACGCCAAACTTTGAAGCTGCAGATAGAGAAAGCACACTCTAGGACTCAGGAACTTCTAATAAGACGCGAGAAAGAATATTCCATCAAGCTTAACCAGGTTATTGAATCCCTGACGATAGCTGATCTCAGGGGAACACTCGATGTGATGAACCAAGAGATCCAGTCTCAAAGAGCTATTCTAGCCCAAGATGTTGTAGGGACTATTGATAATCTGAAAGAAGAAATTAAAAATATTAAAAAGACAGTACAAAAAGTAGAGGAAAAAACAAACACTATAATACCTACAATAATGGACATACAAATAAAACAGCAAGCTGAAGATCTGAAAAATAAAGAAATATCTAGCAAAGAAATTACAGACATCAAACAAGTACTTACCCTCACTGGAGACAGGACCGCAGAACTTGTTCTAACTTCTGAAACAATACAAAACGAATTAAAAACGAATGAACTTACCTGGAAAGAGAACAAACAGGATCTGGAACAAATAAAAAACACAATAGACGCAGTTAATAAAAGAACAGAAGTTATGCAGGAAACTCTCGAGAAGACAGTGGATACACAGAAACAATTGTTAGAGAAAGAACCTATAACGCAAATAAAAGGAATTAAAAGGAAACAATTAAAGGAAGTTTCTAATAACCAGCTTGAACATATGTCGATAATGAAGGAGGATATAATTGGGATGATGGGTTATAATCACCAGCAAACCATCGGAGAAGAAATGATAATAGGAGAAATAAAATCATTAAAAGAAAGCATGAGATCACCTAGTGATAATAAAATAAATAGACAAGGAAATCAAATTAAAACAAACACATATTCAGAACAGAGGACCTACTCTGAGGTGACGAAGACCCCTAAATATAATATCCTGGTTGAGTCTATCAATCCTTTACACACGTGCGACGAAGTTATTGGCAAAGTAAAGGAAAGTATAGATATAGTCCAGCTTGGAGTAGGCGTAAACCGGATAACAAAAATGAAGAATCAAAGGGTTCTTTTTAGATGCTCCTCAGAAGACGAGGGAAAATTACTTCACGAGGCTATTCGGAAAGGAGACCCACAGCTAACGGTCTCAAAACACAACAAGAGGAATCCTTTGATTAAAATACTAGGAGTTACACAGGACACAAGAGACGAACAAATCATAGAGGCAATCGTTAAACAGAATAAAAACCTACGAGACGCAGTAGATCGTCCATGAGGACGTTCCACAGCGTCGGCCCGAGCACGGAACCCTGCGGACATCCCATCGTGGCAACCTTCCACAAGACCCGGTCTCCAACGAATAAGCCTACTCGGCGTCCAGTGAAATAATCCACCAGCATCTTATAGATGTTAGGCGGACAGCCTCCCCTTTTCACCTTAAGCAACATCATTGGCCACCAGGCGTTGTCAAAGGCTCCCGAAATATCCAAGAAGACTAATTGTACATACTTGCATACTGATACAGAAACCGTGCCCAGTATCCCCTCCAGTGCCGTCACTGTAGATTTACCTGGAGAGAACCCGTGCTGGCGCTCGGAGATCCCAGAATAGATCTGCGGGGCGCATCGCAACATAACGCGTTCCAGAATCTTACCCAGAATCGGGAGGAGCGTGATCGGACGATAGGCCTTGGGATCGCTAAGCGGTCGATCGTTTCCCTTTGGTAGGGCTAACAGCCGGCCGTCCTTCAGTACGTCCGGAAATATCCCCTCTTCGACGCATTTGCAGATGACAAACAGGAATTCCGCCGGGGCGGCTGACCACACGTGCCTAATCAATCGCGCGCTTAGCCCGTCGATCCCCGGTGCGGTATTAGGCAAAGCCTTAATTATCTCATCGAGATCCCCTTGAGTCGGAGAAGGCGAGGCTCGGCCCGAGGGCGTGAAAGAGGCCATCAACCGCACTAGCCTCTGATACTCAGTGTCCTGTGACTGGTCGTCGTCAGGGCACAGACTGTGCAGTAGGCTGTGCATTGCCTCCCCCAAGCTCCCCGAATGGCTCTCAGCAAACTTGGTGCCGTTAATTACGTTGGCGGGAGGCCTAACCCTCCCGCTTGCAGCCCTATAAGCCTGGCCCCAGGGGTCCCTGTTTCCAGACTCGGCTATACTACGGAAAAACTCGAGCTGGGCCTTCTCCATCCCCGCCCTATACTTCCTACGCACGCTGTGGAACGCGGCCCTCGCGTCCTCTTCCCGGCTACCCCCGATCCTACGACTACGCTGCCAGGCGCCCCTAGCTCTACCATGCGCTTTACGTAGCGCATCGAGTTCCGCGGTCCACCATTCGTACCCCGACGGCGGCTTCTGCCCCTTGAACCCTAAGCACTCCCCAGCTGTACGGCTAATGATGTTGACAAACTGCCTACATAAACTACCCGCTGGCTCCCATACCCTTAGATACCCCATACGCGCCTGGATCAACGCCTCGAAGCCGGCCCAATTGACCCCCCGATCCCTGTATTGTGGCGGCTCCACTGTCGCCTCCGTCCGCTCAGTGCTGCCCCCGCGTATTCCTCCGGAAATTCTGTAGGTAAGAAGGCGATGGTCCGAGCAACTGGCCTCTACGTCCACTGTCCACTCCATGACGGTTAACTCCCCCGTTGACATCGTTACGTCGATGTTGGATTCACCATTGGGACCTGAGAATGTCGATGGCTGCCCACTTCGGTTGTGTACCCTCAGTCCGCGGCTATGGATCAGGCCCTCCAGTTGCTGCCTCCGATGCTCTGCCTGTGGTCCCCTGCCGACGAGATGCCGCCTATCACTGTGCCACAGCGGAGAGTGGGTGTTTGCATCGATGCCCAGGATAACAGCCTTCCCTCGTAGTGCTTCCAGTACTCGCTCCAGGTTCACTAGATGGCCGTCGATGTCTTCGGAGTACTGGAAGTAGGCCGATACCAGGTACAGCCCGGGATCAACGCATGCCACAAAGCAGTGGCTGGTACACAGGTGGTTAAGCACAGTGATAGGAAGCCTCCGATCCCGTACCATCAAACCGGCCTTGGACCCTGGACCTGAAGAGAGGATTCCTGTGTCGCCGCAATATTGCTCTTGTAGTAAGATTATGTCCAGGTCACGGTCCTTCATGATGGCGGGCAGCTCTCTGGTGGCCAACTCTCCCCCTGCCAAGTTGATTTGGCCAATTCTCAGATCCCCAACCCTTCTTCTCCGTCCGCTGTTGCCACGCTGTCTCTCAGCCATAGTTGATAGTTGCTAGAAAGCGCGCCTCCGCATGCTTCCTAGCTGGACAGTCGACTGATGCCGTACGGTGTTCTGCCGGCTTTCCAAACTTCCTGCAGGTGGCACAGGCCGTCGTTGCTGCCCCGCAGTCCGCGCTGGAGTGTCCCGAATCACCGCATTTCCCGCATGTGTAGGAGTCCGCTCTGCAGAGGCGCTCAGGGTGCCCGTATTGCTGGCATTTGTTACAGCAGGTGACCCTTATAAAATCTGTGACTTCTATGACGTCCCATCCGATGTATATTCTGCCCTTGCGGATAAGCGCATCCCTGAGCGCCGGGGTACACTCCAAGACAACCGTTGTGCGGCTGCCCCCGACTCTGGACTTTTTGAAAGCCACTCTGCCTTCTTTCTGCAGTCGATCACTCGTCCATGATGTGGAGTCCGCAAAATTTTGCTCTTGTAGGGCCTTCAGTATGTACTCCGCTGAGGGGTCTCCGTCTACATTCGACAGAGCGACGAGTGGCCTTCTCTGTTTTGGCTCTGATATTTTTAGAGTGGGGGGCATGGCCTTCTTTATTCGGTCCGCTGCTTCCTGCGATGTAGTTTGGATGATTATCCCTGCGTTCGCCACTTTCCGTAGTTTGGCCACCTGCAGACCGTGCGCAGCCGGGTCCACCGCCTTCTTCAGTTCCTTCTTGGTTGCCTCCGCGTTCTTCATTGAGTCCTGGGATCCTTCTGCTGGATATACTGCCATTGTGGGTCCTGCTGGCGGGATGGGTCGGTCCTGGTTCCTGCCCAGCTTTAGGCATCCAGCATAAGTTGGAGGAGCGCTCAGTGTCGAAAACGATGTGACAGAAGTCCCCGCAGCAGCCTCTCTTTCCATACTTCTGGCCTTTGCTTCCGCGCACTTTAGCTCGGCCTGGTACACCTTTATTTCCTGCTGTGCAAGACGGATGTTGAGTGTCGCGACGATGGCGAGCAGCTGCTGACTGAGAGCCCCAATGCGTGCTATTTCGCCCTTATTCAGCTTACTCGTGTTCGACGTTGCAGCCTCCATAATACCCTCCGCCGAGAGCTGCGCGATGTTCTGCAGGTCCTCTTTATTCTTCCACATGAGGGACCCGGAGTCGTCCAGTTCTACCAGGGGTTCCTGCGTCGACGTCAGCGTGGTCTCTGGTTCACCGATGCGCACCTGTTTGGGGTTTGACCCCGTCTCCTCTGGCGACGCAAGTAGGCGCTTCTCCCTTTCCTTGGTAATGTCAGGCATTCCCCCGGTGGTAGTGGTGGTGCGCCGATCATGGGCGCGCTGAGAGCACGGCGGCGAGTGCGACAGAGACATGCGCGGGGTGAAGGCACGTTGTTCCTCCTCCTCCTTGGTGAGGCGGCTCTGGCGTTCGCTATCGCTCGTGGCGCTCATGGCGTTCGAGTTAGAGAAGCTGAAAGCGCGTCTATCCGACAGCCTCACCAGTCCCGAGTACCCTTTTGAACCGACTTGGTCCGAGGATGCTGCCCTGTGCGACGCCGTACCTAGTACACCTCCCTGAGGTACGCCAAGGGCGCAAGGCTGCTACCCTGAGGCACCCCCTGCTGTACAGAGTCCTTCCGAGTAGTTTTTGAAAAATCGAATTTTTGACCGCGGCGCTCGTCCACGTCGCGTCTACATATAGCACCAAATGTCGAAAAAATGTCTCTTGGCGAATTTGGCAAAAGTTCAATTTTGGTGAAATTTTTCTAAGTCCCTGGGACTTAGAAAAGATTCTGCCGAGTACGATTCGACAGGATTGTGAAAGAAAAATTTTAAAAGTTCGAAATTTATTGAAAATTTTCTAAGTCTTTTGGACTTAGAAAAATTTTTGCAAAAATTTTTTAAAAAGTTGCTGCCTCGGATCAGCGCCACCTATCGGCGAGGTCTCACACTAATAAGAGTCAAAGTCAGAGAAAAGCACTGCAAAGCAGGCGCAAGAAAAGCACACACAAAAATCGATGAAGCGCCACCTAGCGGACAATGTCCAAAGCATATACTAGCGCCACCTATCGGTAGCACTGTGAACTATAAAGTTTCGGCTGGTAAGAAGCGTGTTCAGTAGAAGCACCCAAAAGCACACACACAAAAAGCGCGTTCAGTGATAGAGTCCCGAAAGCACACACACAAACAGCAAAGTGGCTCCGCCTAGCGGGCAATGTTCAAAACACCGGCTAAGCGGTGACAGCTAGCCACTGAGCGATGACAGCGCCTGACGTCTGACAGTGACAGAACTGTCAGTGTCACTGAGCGAGTCAGTGTCACTGGCGCCAACAGCACCGTGCGCGACCACGTGCGAGCACGTGCCCACGAGCCAACAACAAGATGGCGGCGGCGCACACGGCTGAATAGTACTTAAAACACTAACTTAAAACTAGACACAGTCACTGTCTGAAGCACTAAAACTATATAATGGCGTTTATTACGTCCAATGCAAGTTGATTTTAAATAGTTTGAATAAGATAGTCAAAGGCTCACAGAACTGGAGAGGGTGGCGAGTCTGATCATAAGATCGACTTCAGCACACCCTTGCGGCTCCCTGGGGATGATTCCGGGACTCGCGGAGCGAAGCTCAACACAAGGGCACCGGGAACAACCGAAATACACTGAAAGATCCCGGAAAAACAGCACTTCCAGAGCGTGGAAAATTTAGCAAAAATTGCGATACGGAGCACCGCGCACACGTCCGTCCCCGCCCGAGGTCGGCGACGAAGTCAACCTCCTTGCTCAGCAGGCAAGTACCCGAGCCGCGGCGTCAGCTGGGAAGCCGACGACCGCTATAAGGGCCGCTCCAAGCCCCGTTGAGAACCACTGTGGCGGCCCTTCGCCTTAGGCCAGTGATAACCAACTCGCTACGCGCGAGGCCGAGCGCCCGGCCGACAATATGGCCAGGCAGACGAACATGCCCGACCTCTGTAGCTAAACCACATGCGCGTGAGTGTTTACACGCACATAAAGCCACCTCGAATCCGAACCCATGACTGGCAAATTGGGCTGCCGCCAGTCCCCGAGGTACCCTGATCCAAACAGGGGGACCCGTAGTTCCCCCTGCGAACTCTCCACAGTCGGGTACTCCGTGGAGAGTAGGAGAAGCGGGTCAGTAAAAACATAATAATGCTGATCAAAAGCTACCTTAATCAACGCGGAGTACAATTGAATTATAATCGACGGAGGTGGAGGATGGGGCCAATGTGGCGTTAGCAATGATTGCAGAGTCGGGTCATGAGAACAAACTCAAGTTCGCCGCCCACAAAACACAATCCATGATTATTACAAAAAAATTGAAATACAATAAACCGAAAATAACAATGTCTGGACAGGAATTAGAGTTAATAGATTCGATAAAAATTTTAGGCCTAACAATAGATAAAAATTTAAATTTTAATAAACATTTGGATACAGTAATTCGGAAGTGTTCTAATATTTTTAAAATGGTGTCCAGGGCGGCGAAGGCGAATTGGGGTTTGAACTCTGACATAGTTCGTACCATTTACTTAGCCGTCTGATCAACCCTAGCACAAGCGGCTCCTAGTGGTTGATAAATGAAACAACTGTTCTACGTACAAAGCTGTCTATAATATCAAAAAAAATAATTAACCAATACAACATGCACAAACGTAACCATAACGCGATTTACAGTCAACACATTTAGCGACAGCGCCATCTAGTGACAACTTGCTTAAACTAAAACTAGTAAGTTATACATTTCCGCCCACTAAGAACAAAGTGAATTTGTTCTTCTATGACATGCGTAATTGACTCCGCCCACTGTGGACGGTAGTAGGCAAACATTACAAATAACTAACAATATTAACATTACAAATAACTAACTATTATCCTAAGACCTTACCTAGTAAATAACATTTAAAAGTAACAATCATTAATAACTAACGCTGCCCACAATGATCGGTCGGAATCAAACATTAAACTTATTAACTTACGTACTTCACTCTACTACTACAGTAAGTATTAATAAATATTAACGTGAATTTAAAGAAAAAAAGCTTTCAGTGAGCAAAATTGACATTCCAAAAACTTCTACATAACATATAAATTACACATACACCATTTACACCCTTTTTTTGCATTTATTCGGTAATGGGTAAGACACAAATTTTGGACACAGGACGTTTTATTGACGAGTTTTTGGTGCGTATTGTGACAACTCGTGTGATGTTATCTGCGCCTGGATGTTTCTGTATAATTCTGCCATACAACCAACGACATGGGGGTAAGTCATCTTCCTTTATTAACACAATATCACCGATATTCGGTTCAGACGTAACCTCTCTCCATTTATATCTTTGCAGGAATCTTGTCAAATATTCACTGGACCACCGGCGCCAAAACTCCTGAAGCATCCTTTGAGTAAACTGCCAACGTCTTAAAGTAGAGATATTAGAAGTTTCAAAATTCTGATCAGGGGCAGTTATTAGCGGCTCGCCGACAAGGAAATGACCTGGTGTCAAAACGTCAATTGCATCACTGTTGGATTCGAGACGAGATAGTGGTCGTGAATTGAGGCATGCTTCCACCTGCGCCAACACTGTCGTTATCTCCTCGAATGTTAGCGTCGAGTTGCCTATTACCCGTTTTAAGTGGTATTTTACCGATTTTATGCCTGCCTCCCACAGACCGCCAAAATTTGGTGCGTGAGGAGGAATAAAGTGCCAAGTTGTGTTATTATTGGCTAACCCTTCGACAATTTCTGGTAAAATGCCCGACTTCTCCAATGTAAACAGTGAATTTAGTTCTTTAGATGCACCGCAAAAATTTGTGCCGTTGTCACTCCACAAGTCAGAACAGTGACCCCTTCTCGCTACAAATCTTTTAAATGCGGCCAGAAAACCTTGCGAGGTCAAGTCACTGACAGCTTCCACATGCACTGCTCGAGTAGCCATGCATATAAATAGACATATGTATCCCTTGTAAGAATGTTGGCCTCGTCCTTTCGTGGTGCGTATACTAATAGGTCCTGCGTAGTCTACTCCGGAATGCTTGAAAGGCCTTGTTGGGGTTACACGAGCTGGTGGCAATTGACCCATCTTAGGAATTATCGTTGGAGCGGAGTACCTGATGCATCTTACACATTTTCGTACATAGCCTCTTGCTAACTGTTTTACACCAATGATCCAATATTTAGCACATAAAAACCGAACCATGAGTTGGGGTCCTCCGTGCAATGTTTTAAAATGAGCATCCTTGATGATCAGGCTCGTTAAATGCGCTGATTTTGGTAGTATAATTGGATGTTTCGTATCCTCTTTCAATGATGATAGTTCCAATCTGCCTCCCACCCTGAGAATCCCATTTTGATCTAGAAAGGGATCTAAAGATTTTAGATTTGAGTTGATTGGCAACTTGTTTTTATTAATGAGTGAGTCCTTTTCCAGTCTGAAATGTTCCTCTTGACAATTTATATTGACTTGTATCGCGTCATTGATTTCGTTACTTTCCAAAATGATAGATTTCTTTCTTACACAATTAGGTTTCAACAAAAGTAAAAATCTTCGACAATATGCAATGACCCGTATTAACTTACTAAGAGACGAGAACGCAATCCACTCCGATGTATGACTTGTTCCTACGAACGACTTAGCAATTTCCAATTCAGTTACATTATTTTCGGGCTTTTTATGTTCAATAATTTCCCTTCTCAACAAAGACGGTCCTCTCCACCAAATCTTCGAACTTGACATATCTGCTGGATTAATTCCACGGGATGCACAGTCCGCTGGATTCTGTGTTGATGGAATATGAGACCATTGTTGAGGGTCCAATGACGATACAATTTCAGCAACGCGGTTAGCGACAAATGTCTTCCACCGGCTTGGATGATCGTTAAGCCAAGCGAGCACAACTGTGGAGTCAGTCCAAGCATAGATATTGGCCTTAGGAATATTCATCACCTCTGAAACCTCTACTAATAACCTCGTCAACAGTATTGCTCCGCACAGTTCAAGTCGAGGAATAGATACCTGTTTGATGGGGGCAACTTTAGTTTTAGCCGTGACCAAGTTCACACGGATGGCACCCTGACTATCAACGACACGAATGTATATTACAGCTGCGTACGCCAGTTTAGAGGCATCGCAGAACCCATGCAAATCGACTCTGGCATCGCAGTTTCTGGTGTTAAGCCATCGGGGAACACGTACGTTACTTAATAGCGACAATTCATCTCGGTAAGTTAACCATTCCTTTAGAATAGTTTCAGGTACCTTGTCATCCCAACCTATTCCCGCCAACCATAGCTTCTGTATTAGTATTTTTGCTTTTATTATACATGGGGCGATCCATCCGAGTGGGTCGAACAATCTTGAAATATCCGAAATTATTAATCTTTTTGTTACAGGTTCATCAAGAGTACGCAATGTCACTGTGTAGCTGAATTCGTCGGCCTCTCGGTCCCAGGTAAGTCCAATAATTTTAATTATAGAGTCAAATTTTATATTAATATCTTGCATCACATTTCCCGTTATTCCTTTTTCCTTTATTAGCATAAGTAGCTCATCACTATTACTTGACCACTTCTGTAAATAAAACTGTCCTTTATTAAGAAGCGTGTTCATTTCTTGGTACACCTTGACTCCCTCCTCTACTGTTTGACAGCCGGTCATCAAATCGTCCATATAAAAATCCCGGAGAATTTTCTGTGATGATTCTTTAAATTCTTGCCCTCGTCGTATGCTATTTGTTGCAGTGATTTCACAGCTAAATAGGGTGCTGACGCTGTCCCAAAAGTAACACGTAATAACCGATATTCCTTTATAGGTTCCTTAATACTGGCCCTCCACAGAATTCTCTGAAAATTTGTATCTTGTTCTTGTACCTTTATCTGCCTATACATTTTTACTATATCCGCAACTATACATATAGGGTGACATCTCCATCGGATCATCAAATGGCGTAAATCTTCTTGCAACGTAGGACCTATCATCATGGTGTCATTCAAGGAAACATTATTTTCTCCCTTACAGGACGCGTCAAATACCACCCGTAGCCGAGTTGTGTCCTTGTCGTCTCTTACCACTGCATGATGCGGTAAGTAAACAGCTTTAGAGCTATTAACTTCACTCATCGGTACTTCCTCCATATGACCTAATGTCAGGTATTCCATTATAACATCATTATACTTAGTTTTAAGCTCCAAGTTTTTATTTAATTTGTGCTCTAAAGATTTTAATCGTTTCACAGCAATTTCACGGGACTTGGCAACTTCTGGACAATCAACACGGAACGGCAGTTTTACAACATATCGACCATCGATATCTCTAAATGTAGTTTTATTAAATAACTCCTCACATTTTTTCTCTTCCTCTGTTAATAACTTATCTTTAGACGATCCTAGATCTGACTCTATTTCCCAAAACCTTTTTAATATGTCATTTTCATTCACTGATAAATGCATTACAGTAATATTTGTCGAAACGTTTTCAATCGTATTTGCTACTCCCGATATAATCCACCCCAAAGATGTTTGTTGTGCAATGCATGAACCCTCTGTATCCTTTCTAATACCGTCTCGTATAATTTGAGCATATATATCAGCGCCAAGTAACAAATCAATTTTGCTTGGCAAATAGTATTGTTTGTCTGCCAACTCTTCTTGTGGAATATTCAATGATTTTATTTGTACAATCCTGCGTGACGGTAAGAGAGAGGTAACCGATTTTAACACGTATGCCTTAACCTGAATTTCTACTTTAGGTTCTAGTATAGATTGAATTCTTAAAGATACAGTCGCCTTTGAAGTAATGTTTTTGTCCCCGCCTAAACCAGATATTACCCCTTTCACAGCTTTTCTTCTCAAACCGAGTAATTGTACGGTAGCTTCAGTCACAAATGAAGCTTGTGACCCTTGGTCTAGTAACGCCCGCAGAGTGTGTTTACTCCCACATTTTGAGCTGGCGTTAACTACGGCGGTAGGCAATAGTACATGATGTTGATTCAATTTTGATGAGAAATAGTTCGATATCTGATCTACATTGATTTCTGCCAACTTAACTTCGTCTGCATCTGACGTATCTCCTTGTTCTTGAGCAACATTTGATCTGACATTATTTTCGATTGAGTGAGCCTTGGCTTCAGCTGACGCTTCAGGATGCAACAGGGTGTGATGACGTCTGTGGCAAATTCTACATGTTGATTTACTAGAACAAAATCGGGCAGAGTGACCATTCCCTAAGCAATTAAAGCATAACCCATTCGATTGAACATACCCATGTCGACTTGTATAATCCCTTTTAACGAACTGTTTACAAGATCCAAGACGATGATCCTCCGAGCATAGTGGGCACACATCAGTATTCACATGTAAAAATCGCTGTTTTTGCACACTGTTGGAAGCTCTGTATCCAACCCTTGGTTCAACAAATTCTAGAGCTCTGTATCGCGCTGTTAAAAAATCCCTAAACTGCTGATACGTGGGTAAACTATCGGATGAAGTATTACTAGCTACATTTAGTTCCCACTGCTTTCTAGTTTCAGGGTCCAATTTTAGTGATATGATATAAATTACAATAATATCCCATGAGGAGATATCGATACCTATGTTGGACAGAGCCTCCAAACATTCGGTGGTAGTGTCCATCAACTCTTTTAGATAAGTAGCGGATTCTGCGATAGCATTTTTTTGACCTAACATCCTTTTTAAAATGCACTGTGATAGGTATTTTTTATTGTTGTACCGTTCTTCTAACAACTGCCAAGAACGATTATAGTTTTCGCCCGAAATTGATATATGGCGAAGCAATTGTTCCGCTTCTCCGGTCAAGCTACCCTTTAAATAATGTAGTTTTTGGATATCGTCTATCGGAGTATTGTGTATCAAAGATATAAACATATTTCGGAACGATATCCACTCTGTATACTTACCTGAAAAGGCGGGAAGTGATATTTTTGGCAGTTTAATAGAAGTAGATGATGTATTCATTGACTCTTTATTCAATGAAATAGATTGTTGAACACTACCGACCATGCTGTTTAATTTAGCCTTCAATTGACATTTATAATCTATATACATTTCTTCCGTATTTTCGTACACATCTTCTGACACATAAGTAGACGACTTTATTTTTTCGATATCACATGTCTTCATAAGCTCTTTGTGTCCCGATAAAAATTCGAACCATAAATTATCAAGTGACTCCAATTTACTCTCTAAATATTCTTTTGTTATACGATCCTTGGGTGACTTTCGAAAGTTTGATTTGGCTTTGTTTATTTTACTTGCCAAATCCCTTTGAAAAAACAGTAATGACTCCATAACTTGTATTGTAAATTAACAGCAAAAAATAATAAACCTTTAAATTTAAATAGTTTGACACTTAACAAAATTTCTAGTTTTAGGCAAAAATTTTACAAGTGTTTTACATACATAAATTTCTAGTACAAAACGGGCGTGGATTCCCCGTTCTGTCGCTTTTATCGAAATTATTCTAAGTTAGTATTACTAGTAAAATTATTCTAAGTCCCTATCCCTATTGTGTTAGTTAAAACTATTACAAGTTTCTGAATGGTTAGCTATAAAGTTCTAAATTGCTTGTTCTTGAGTTGAACGTTTCTTTCTTCATACACTTAGAGCGCAACTAATAAATGGAAAGTACTCACAGGCAAACTTCACAACACTTCACTTTTTCCTTCGCAATCGGGTAACCTCCCGCTCCACTCACTGCAATGGATCCTCTTCCTGACGTCACCAACTCCTGGGTCTACCGTCTGCACACCAGCTGGCTCCTTCCAGTAGGAGCACCTTCAGCTAGATGCTGTTGCCGCACCTTTATGCAGCGATCCACTGCGGTACGGAGGGGCTGTGGTCTACTGTATGACCACCGTACAAAAAATCCGGCTCGAAGGACCAAATGATCAACCCTAGCACAAGCGGCTCCTAGTGGTTGATAAATGAAACAACTGTTCTACGTACAAAGCTGTCTATAATATCAAAAAAAATAATTAACCAATACAACATGCACAAACGTAACCATAACGCGATTTACAGTCAACACATTTAGCGACAGCGCCATCTAGTGACAACTTGCTTAAACTAAAACTAGTAAGTTATACACCGTCATTGAGCCCATAATACTGTATGCAGCAAACGTCTACGGATCCAGCACTCTATCAAAATTAAATGGCAAAAAGCTGGATAAATTGACGAGACAGTTCGCCATAAAGATAAGTAAGGCTCACAGAACAACCTCAATGGTGTCTGCTTCCCTACTGTCGCGAATTCTACCATTGGAATTCCGAGTGGAGGAGCAGGCAGCAATTTATGAGGTTAAGCGAGGAGGTCCTTTGGCGGAACTGCCCGGCAGACGGCTCCAAAATAGGATGAACCCTTTCCAACTAAAACATCCAGCAGAAAGAGAGAGCTCAAACTACGGCTTTATTACGTCTGAAGACCACGTAAACCAGCTGGACCCTGATAGCACACATATATTTACTGATGGCAGCAAAATCGAAGGCAAGGTTGGTGCTGCCATCAGTATCTGGAAGGGCAATAAGGAAATAGCTAGCCACTCTTTCAGGTTGGAGAGGTTCTGTAGCGTCTTCCAGGCGGAGCTGATTGCTATATGCAGAGCGCTGCAGATCAAAATCAAGGACCGAACACCCGGACATTACAACATTCTGAGCGACTCACGGTCTTCACTGGACTCTATCCGTCAGGTATCACCCCAGAACCCAATAGTTGGAGAAATCCAGCTATTGATAGAGGAAATGCGAGATAAGGGTTCCAGAGTGGATCTATACTGGATCAAGGCTCACGTGGGTATAAGCGGAAATGAGAGAGCTGATGAGTTGGCCAAAAAGGCAGCTCTCAAAGATAAACGGTCACCAGTTTATGACAAATTTCCCTTATCCCACGCAAAACGACTTATCAGAGAGAAGACTTTGCAAAAGTGGCAAACAAAATATGATGAGTCGTCAACCGGAAGTGTTACAAAAATTTTCTTCAGAGACTGCAGAGAAAGCTTCAGGGTGCTAAATAAAACAACCCTGAACAATTTATCGACACAACTGTTTACTGGACATACGGGTCTCAAACAATACCTACACAGATTTAAGTTGGCTGCTGATCCTTTCTGTACATGTGACAATGAACGAGAGGAAACAGTCAGCCACATATTAATAGACTGTCCCAAATATGGCTTAAAAAGATACAACACGGAAATAATCATAGATACACAAATTACATTAGATAGCATAAACTTAATAATATCGGACAACAACAAACGGGGTACATTTTTAAAGTTTGCTACCGAAGTGCTGCAGAGAGCAGCCAGAGCCAATGGCTCTACAATTTAGCCCTATCTATAATTTAAATAAATAAAAGGTTTGGTTCAAACTACAGAAAAATATTAATAGTATAAATACAGATAGTTTAAGGTTGTTGCATTATAAATAGCAACAGTACTCTGCAGTATAAAAAAAAAAAAAAAAAAAAAAAAAACCTAACCTAACCTAACCTTTTTTTTTTTTTACGTGGGGAAATCCGTTAAGGATACCACGCTGCCCAAGCGTGGTTATGTCGGACTCTGCTGCCATGACCAGTGGCAGCCATACCGACTAAAACCCCACGATCTCCTCCTCTCCGCCATTGGCGAGGCCACGGGAACTGCGATAGCATAACCTCCGCGACCCCGCCGACGGTTGTCCCTAAGGACCCTCCTCCTGGGGAACCCGAGTTTCTCCCCCTCCTCGATTAGTGGCGTCTGTTTGGGTATGATGAAACCGGCTCTCCGGGCGTCATAAGACATTCCCGGCCTCGGTTTCACCTCCCCCCGCCTCTGTAATTTTTTAACGAGGTTTTCTTCCTCGACAAATCGCACCCCAGTGTACCCCTCGCTACCTACACTGGGGAGCGCTCCTCCACTGTGCGCCTCACCGTGACCTCTGCTAGCTCAGAGGGACGGGAGGCGCAGACGCTCAAAAGCGCAGTACGAGTACTGCGCTTTCCTCCACTGCCAGAACATTGGCCAACGGTCAGCAAGATCTCCGCGAAGAGAAGTTACTGACCGTTGTTGCCCAGGGTGCACCAGGCTCAGGCTGTTGCTAACACGTCGTTCTCACCGGACGTATCCAGCAACAAAGACGGGTCAACAACAGTCCCAAGCACACGAGGAGGTTTTCCGGCCTTAGCACCCCAACCCCAACCTAACCTAACCTAACCTTTTTTTTTTTTTTTTTTTTTTTTTTTCGATGGGGAAATGCTCATGCATACCAAGGCGCCGAGGGGACAGCGGCTTGGTTATGTCGGACTTTTGCTCGAAGAAGAATGAACCCTACGTAGCAAACCTACCGACTAAAACCCCACCGTGTTCCTTATCGCCACTTTTGTGATGAAGTCCCGGGTACGACTTTAGTATTTCCTCCGGGGCTCCATCGGCGGTTGTCTGCCTATTTGCGGACTCATCTTTATCCCGGCTCGTGTCCGGGCTCGTCTTTTAGTGGCGTGTTGGAACAATGAACACGCCACTCACCTGAGGACCTGGTTCTGACGGACGACGGGTTCCCCTACCCATCGTCCAGAGGCCCTCGTCAGGGCGGAAGGAGACGGTCCTCGGCCCGCCGCCTCCGCCCGACTCTTTTACGGCGGATCGGGTGGGAGAGAATGTCGTCCTCTCTCACTCGCTCCGCAGTCTCCTTCTGTGACATGACCGATTCACAGAAGGCCACCATGGCTTGCCAACAGCTCTCGCCTCTGACCATGGCTTGAATAACAGCCG
The DNA here is from genome assembly GCA_937001555.2 of Hypsopygia costalis. Classification (NCBI taxonomy): domain Eukaryota; kingdom Metazoa; phylum Arthropoda; class Insecta; order Lepidoptera; family Pyralidae; genus Hypsopygia; species Hypsopygia costalis. Next base: position 33,955,866 of record OW443326.2, on the reverse strand, counting down.
AAAGCGAGAGGTCGGGCCCAACCTCCGCGGCTAACGTCGCTCTTTCTACCGACCACCCCGGACACTCTGCCAAAGTGTGCTGCGCTGTATCTTCAAGGCAGCCGCACTGGTGGCACACCGTCGAGATCTCTCTTCTGGCCACGTTGCATAAATATACACCAAAGCACCCATGATTGGTCAGTATTTGCGCAACGTGGAACGTCACAACTCCAAATCTCCTTTCGACCCATTTTTTAAGAAGAGGTCTAATAGCGTCGACGGTGCGCCGACCAGCGCCAGGTCTTTCCAGTCTTTCTGCCCATTTCCTGAGAAGACTCCTTTGGGCTCTCTCCCGCCAACGACTGATCCCCTCCGGAAACGGGGGATTTCCTGTTTCCATGGCGATCGCCCTTTTATAGTAAGCCGACGCCAAGATCTCCGCCTCCATGTCCCAGGGCGGGCATCCTGCGACCACGCAAGCAGCCTCGTAGGAGATAGTGCGATACCCTCTCATGGCTCTGATCGCCATCACCCGTTGTGGCCTGCGCAGATAGGTCTGGTTTTGGATGGTGAGTGTATCCACCCAGATGGGCGCTCCGTATAGGGCCATCGATCGCACCACCCCCATATAGAGACGGCGGCAAGCAATGCTTGGCCCGCCTATATTAGGGAGCAAGGCGCCTAAGGCAGCGGCCGTAGCCATCAACTTTGGAGTCAATCGCCGAAAGTGCTCCCGGAAATTCCATCGACTGTCGAGAACGATGCCCAGGTACCGCATCGTCGACTTGACAGTAATCGAGACACAAGGCTTCGGTCGAGGCTTCGGTCGAGGCCCGTGAAAACACAAGGCTTCGGTCTTCTGAAGGGCTACTTCCAGTCCCAATCTTCTCATGCGCCCAGTTACTTGAGCCACACCTGCAGTGGCGAGAATGGTCGCCTGTCGGTGAGATCTACCACGGGCGGTCACCAGTGTATCGTCGGCGTATGCTATTACACTGACACCCTGTAGCAACGGTCCGCGCAACACCCAGTCGAATCCAATATTCCACAGGATCGGTCCTAGCACCGATCCCTGTGGAACACCACACGATACTGATCTGCGACCACACCCGCCATTGGATGTAGGAAATACTACCTCCCTTTGTGATAAATAGTGAGTAACCAGCTCGCATAGATACCGAGGCACCCTAAGGTATCTAAGAGCTTCTATGATACAGCTTCAGGGAATGGTGTTGAAAGCGTTCTTGATGTCGAGCGATACAGCTAGTAACACCTCCCCCTGGGCCATAGCTTCCTCGGCGAGGGCTCTCAATCGTACGATCGCGTCGATGGTAGACCGGCCATGACGAAAACCGAACTGAGCGTCGCTCAGGCCAGGCCCCTCTTCCTTTAGATGTTTGTTGAGACGGTCAGCGATAATACGTTCAAAAAGTTTGCCCGCCTCATCGAGCAAAACAATAGGCCGGTAGGCCGATGGGGAGCCGATAGGTCGTCCGTCCTTCGGAATCAGAACGAGTTGACCGGGCTTCCATCGACGGGGAAACTGTCTCTTCACCATACACGCAGTCAGGAGCCCTCGCATCTGCGGCCCCAATTCTTTGAGGACCAGTACCCAAATACGGCCAGGTACTCCATCGGGCCCCGGAGCGGTGCTTTTGTTTCTGAGTCTGGCAGTTGCCGCCTTCAACTCTTCTTCGGATACTATGGGCACCTCGGCATCTTCTTCACCTTCTGTTTCTTCTCGGTGCACTGCAGGTGGTGTCATCTGAGGTGGTGTGTGTTCCGCTCTGGCAGGCAACAGCTCTTGTAAGACTGCTTGGAGAACTTCCGATTGGAGACTTTGGGATATAGGAGGTGCCCAGGGGCGCAATTTACGCCGCACCATTTTATAGGGTCGACCCCAAGGATCAGTTTCTAGCATCTCCAGAATTTCTTGCCATGCCTCCGTCTTTGCCTTGCTAATAGCTACCTGTAGCGTTTTAACGCAATTCCTGTAGGACGCGTACAACTCTGCTTCCCGATCCTCATCCCGGCCGGCTCTTCCTCGGCTGCGGGTGTACAGGCGTCGCGCTGCTACGCATGCTCTATGGAGATAATGGAGTTCTTCACTCCACCAGTACACTCGTCTCCGTGGTGAATGTTGCTTGACCCGGGGCATCGCCGCGTTACAAATATTAACCATTACTGCTCCGAGTCGATCTGCTTCTGCCTCTATATCCAGTACCGCTGGGTCGCTTGTTGGTGAGACCCAAGCCGCTACGATGGCGGCCTCCTTTAAGCGTTCTCGGTCGAGTCTCTTTAATGCCCAGCGCTGGAATTCTCTTCCGGGTGGCGGAACAGAAGCGGCGTTTGGTCTAGGGAGCGCGGAGACACTGTACCGAATATAGAGGTGATCCGACAATGTCTCCACGTCCTCCAACACTCTCCAATCTTGGACACGGCGTGCGATTGCAGGGCTAGCGAAAGTAACGTCTATGATTGATCCGCCGCGCTGCCGCACACATGTGTTTACCGATCCCCTGTTTAAGACCAGCAATCCAGTGGATACCACCCACTCCTCGAGGGTCTCGCCGCGCACATCTGTAGCAAGAGATCCCCAAGCTACACTCTTCGCATTGAGATCTCCGGCGACTAATACGGGGTTGGGATGATACTGTCGCACCAAAGAACTGACTTCTTCGAGGTATGTTTCGAATTCAGCGAGGCTCCGATTCGGCGAAAAGTATACCCCGATGACCGAGACCCCTCCCACTACAGCTGAGACGCATCCCCGGCCCTTCGCTACTTTTTCGAAAGGCGGGGAGCCAGCGCCCGAGTGGGAAACGAGGGCTACCGAGCCCTCGAGGTCCCCAGCCCAGTTATCCCGAGCAGGGACGCTATAGGGCTCGGATACTACCGCTACGTTTATCAACCACTCTGCCATGCTCTGAAGTAGAAGATCTTGGGCTCTAGCGCAGTGGTTGATATTCGCCTGCAAAATGTGGGTGGTAGCGTGGTCCATTACTGGGCGACGTCCATTTCTTCTCTGTGGACCTGCGGTTCCGAACAGTGCGACTGCGAGGGCTTATTGCCGGTGCCAAATCGCCTTACATTCTTAATGGCAGGGGCAGCGCACGATTTACTGCCAATTCCGTGCTCCGCCGGCTTGTTTGCTGCAGCACATAGCGTGCAATACGCCTTTTCTGCCACGCATTGGGCAGCTTTATGGCCTGGCTTACTGCAGCGGTAGCACAGGGAACTCCGATCAGCCTCCGAGGTGCATGCACTGCCAACGTGGCCAGCACTTAGGCAGCGGAAACATCGCAAGGGCCTCTGATCCAGCAACTTAACTTGCGCTGACATCCACCCGACAAGGAGACGCTTCATGTCCGCTAGTTTCTTAGCCGCCTTGACCGGGCAGCTCAGCCAGATCGAGCCTACACCAGAGAAACCTCGGTTAATTTCGCCTGCTTTTATTGCCGATGCAGGACATTCTCCAGCCGCGGCCACGGCAGCAACTACCTCTTCTTTTGTTGTCGCATCATCCAAACCTGAGATACGAAGATCAGCCAATTTTGCAGGCCTGGAAACTCGAACCTTATCAGACCCAGTTAGCTCACGAATTTTCTCAGCCAATATGTCTGCTTTCTCGGCATTGCCGTCGCCCTTTATAATGAGCATGCGCGCACCCGTAACAGCCGTCTTACAATGCATGTCATTAATTCCGAGTGCTGAAAGATCAATTTTCGCTCTTGCCTCGGCCAGTATATTTGCATAGGAGGCACCTTTTTCTTCAGCACCCGGTTGTAGTGTCAGGATCACCGCAGCTGTTTTCGGAGGCACTAGTTTTGCCTTTTTGCTACCTATGGCCTCCTGACGGTTCCTTTTAACGATTTTCTGCGCCTCCTTTTTGTGATTTTTCCTTGTCTTCTTGCGGTTCTTGGCTTCTGTCCAACCCTCGTCAGGGCCAGCTGTTAATGGCGCTGGTGCTGGTTCCACTGGTGGTTGACACGCCAGTGATGGGGCCTCTGGTTCGACAAAAGTACGTTTGACTTTCCCCTTTGCTTTGTCTTTCATTGAGCTTCTCTCCTGTTGGTTCAGAAGCGATGTTGTCGCACTGGGGCAGGGTGCAACCTTGGCGGCTGCTTTGTTCATGCCACCAGCGTCAGAGCAAACTGTTCCATTCGCGATGGGCTTCGCCGCAATCGAGGCATACGAGCTGTTTTCATTTGCAGCGTTTCTTCTCTTATCTCCGGCCAGCGGCGGTCGGAGCGACTTTTCAGGCAGGAGTCTGTCGCTTATTCCTGCTAATTTTGCATCCATCATAGAGCCTACTGCGGCCATAACAGTACTCATAATGTCCTCCATTTGTTGAGATCCAGTCATACCCTGTTCCTGTGAGAACATATTTGCTTCAGCAAGGGGTCTCGCTTCAGCAACTGTCTCTGCTATATACTTATTTTTGGACAAGGCTGATCGTATCTCCGCCAATTCCTTGCGTAATTCTGCCACCTCCGCTTCCAAACGACTGTTGTTAGCTTGTAGCTGTCTGGTTTCCTCGGAGATTGTTCTCTTCTCTAGTGCATCAGTTGCTACTTTAATTGCACTCGCGGCATCTTTTAGGTTCTTCTGATAAGTGCCCTTGAGATGACTTGATTTAGCAGCAATCATGAGGACGGTTTCCAAGTTCGCCCCAATTACTTCGCACAGCTCAGCCCTTGTCGGTGCTTCGTGCCTGCCCCCTGAATCGGAAGACTCCGACAACCGGGACGTCCGCAACAAGTGAGCTTGCCGAACATGCTCTGCAATTCTTTCATCCGCATGTATTTCAAGTTTCGCCTTCTTGGCCGCGTTGGCTGCAGTTTTAGCAGCGAGACGTCCCAGATATTCTCCTGTAGTAGGTGGCCGGTCTCTGCCTCTCAGGCTAGCTTTGACACGCCTTCGACGATCAGTTGCCGTAGTGATTTTGGCTGCTGCATCTGATCCCGATGCGTCCGGCTCTTCATTAAGTCCGCGCTTGCGCTGCCAGAAACTGGAGCGCTCCTCCTCGAGCTCCATGCTCTTTTCAGATTGGACTGACTCTAAACTGGTTGTCGAACCCGAATCTGTCTTCTTACCTAGGCCTTCCAGCCTCGTCATAACTACAACAGGGCTAAGCGCCCACTCCTTTCCTTTCTGACTAACGTCAGGGCTCAACGACTGTTTCTCGCCCGGACACTCCTTCGTATCACTCCCACCAACGTCTAAAGTTTTAAAAGAATCCATACAAATCCCACGAGTAGGGCCGATATAAACGGTCGACCCCGGGGTGACGCCCATCCCCGAGGCAAGGCAAATACACCCGTCGTTTGCCAGGTCCGACGGGGTTGGCGCTAAGACCAGTCATCCCCCTGGTCAAGAGACCCTCTCGGCGCGGAGCCCACCGGATAGGGTTAGGGGTAATTTTTTAAAGAGGTTTTCTTCCTCGTAGCCCGGGCGGTTAAGCCAAGACCACCGTCCCTCCCTTCCCTGGCCAGAACACCGGAAATCCGGTGCGACCCCATTATAGGGTCAGAAGGTTACGGTCTCCTACTCGAGGTCGACCTCTCGGACAACCCCGGTCGCTCTCGTAGCAACCCATCTTTCGGTTTCAACGGCCGTCCAGGATAGTTTAGGACGCCGTATATCCACCACTATTTGCCAGAATATTTGCCAACGGTCAGCAAGATCTCCGCGAAGAGAAGTTACTGACCGTTGTTGCCCAGGGTGCACCGGGCTCAGGCTGTTGCTAACACGTCGTTCTCACCGGACGTATCCAGCAACAAAGACGGGTCAACAACAGTCCCGAGCACACGAGGAGGTTTTCCGGCCTTAGCACCCCAACCTAACCTTTTTTTTTTTTTTTTTTTTTTTTTTTTTTTTTTTTTTTTTTTTACGTGGTGAAATCCGTTAAGGATACCACGCTGCCCAAGCGTGGTTATGTCGGACTCTGCTGCCATGACCAGTGGCAGCCATACCGACTAAAACCCCACGATCTCCTTCCCTCCGCCGGTTGGCAGGGACACGGGAACTGCGAAAGCATTACCTCCGCGACCCCGCCGGCGGTTGTCCGTGAGGACCCTCCTCCTGGGGAACCCGAGTTTCTCCCCCTCCTCGATCAGTGGCGCACCGGGAGACATACGGCACGCCGACACCAAGGGTTATTTTTTAACGAGGTTTTCTTCCTCGTCTGTTTGGGTATGATGAAACCGGCTCTCCGGGCGTCATAAGACATTCCCGGCCTCGGTTTCACCTCCCCCCGCCTCTGTAATTTTTTAACGAGGTTTTCTTCCTCGACAAATCGCACCCCAGTGTACCCCTCGCTGCCAACACTGGGGAGCGCTCCTCCACTGTGCGCCTCACCGTGACCTCTGCTACCTCAGAGGGACGGGAGGCGCAGACGCCCAAAAGCGCAGTACGAGTACTGCGCTTTCCTCCACTGCCAGAACATTGGCCAACGGTCAGCAAGATCTCCGCGAAGAGAAGTTACTGACCGTTGTTGCCCAGGGTGCACCAGGCTCAGGTTGTTGCTAACACGTCGTTCTCACCGGACGTATCCAGCAACAAAGACGGGTCAACAACAGTCCCGAGCACACGAGGAGGTTTTCCGGCCTTAGCACCCCACCCCAACCTAACCTTTTTTTTTTTTTTTTTTTTTTTACGTGGGGAAATCCGTTAAGGATACCACGCTGCCCAAGCGTGGTTATGTCGGACTCTGCTGCCATGACCAGTGGCAGCCATACCGACTAAAACCCCACGATCTCCTCCTCTCCGCCATTGGCGAGGCCACGGGAACTGCGATAGCATAACCTCCGCGGCCCCGCCGACGGTTGTCCCTAAGGACTCTCCTCCTGGGGAACCCGAGTTTCTCCCCCTCCTCGATTAGTGGCGCACCGGGAGACATGCGGCACGCCGACACCAAGGGTTATTTTTTAACGAGGTTTTCTTCCTCGACTGCTTGGGGCTGGTGAAACCGGCTCTCCGGGCGGCGTCAGACGCACCCGGCCTCGGTTTCACCTCCCCCCTCCTCTGTAATTTTTTAACGAGGTTTTCTTCCTCGACTGTTTGGGGCTGGTGAAACCGGCTCTCCGGGTGACGTCAGACGCACCCGGCCTCGGTTTCACCTCCCCCCTCCTCTGTAATTTTTTAACGAGGTTTTCTTCCTCGACTGTTTGGGGCTGGTGAAACCGGCTCTCCGGGCGGCGTCAGACGCACCCGGCCTCGGTTTCACCTCCCCCCTCCTCTGTAATTTTTTAACGAGGTTTTCTTCCTCGACTGTTTGGGGCTGGTGAAACCGGCTCTCCGGGTGACGTCAGACGCACCCGGCCTCGGTTTCACCTCCCCCCTCCTCTGTAATTTTTTAACGAGGTTTTCTTCCTCGACTGTTTGGGGCTGGTGAAACCGGCTCTCCGGGCGGCGTCAGACGCACCCGGCCTCGGTTTCACCTCCCCCCTCCTCTGTAATTTTTTAACGAGGTTTTCTTCCTCGACGATTCGCAACCCAGTGCACCATCGCTACACTGGGGAGCGCTCCTCCACTGTGCGCCTCACCGTGACCTCTGCTAGCTCAGAGGGACGGGAGGCGCAGACGCCCGAAAGCGCAGTACTAGTACTGCGCTTTCCTCCACTGCCAGAACATTGGCCAACGGTCAGCAAGATCTCCGCGAAGAGAAGTTACTGACCGTTGTTGCCCAGGGTGCACCAGGCTCAGGCTGTTGCTAACACGTCGTTCTCACCGGACGTATCCAGCAACAAAGACGGGTCAACAACAGTCCCGAGCACACGAGGAGGTTTTCCGGCCTTAGCACCCCAAACCCCAACCTAACCTAACCTAACCTAACCATAACAACCAATTAAATCCAATAAAACTGAAATTCACTTAGGGGCTCCTAACTTAACCTAATTAACCACAACATACCCCTTTGGAACCTCCGTCGCCAAAAAACTTCTCTGGCAGACGAGGGGTTAAGTTAGGACTATATAATGCGGGGTCACTGGGAATGCAGCATGATGATTTTATTGTAGCCATGAACCGATTTGATGCCGACTTAGTAGCGATAAACGAGACATGGCTGCGTGAGGGAGAGGAGCACCGTGCACCGGTCGTACCCGGCTATAGGCTTCGTAATACGGCGCGGCCGAGCAGTATGCGCCACGGCCGCGGAGGAGGGGTCGCTTTCTATATCAAGCGTGGCGTGTGCGCTCGTTCTGTCCCTCACCCTGCCGCTCATATAGAACAAATGTGGTTATCTGTGACAATTAATAGCCATAGACTGATTATAGGAACAGCTTATCGACCTAACTGGATAAATATAGATGTTTTTTTCGACGCACAAATTTAATCAATCTTATCCTTTTCTAATTACGATAGTATGATAATACTCGGAGATTTTAACATTAATATGCTACAACGTACAGATAAATCGGTGAAATTTTTAAACTTTTTACAATGCATGAGCTTGCAACAGATGGTTACAGAACCAACTCATTTCTCCACAGAAAATGAGACACTTATCGATGTTGTATGTACCAGTGCCCCTATTAGGAATTTGACAGTCACAAATATTACAGGTTCTCTAGGGCATGCCATGATAAATGTAACCCTTCCTGTTAAACGTGCTAAAGTTCCATCTAAGACCATCACATGTCGATCAATTAAGAATATCAATATAGATATGTTCAACAGGTGTGTAAATGTATGAAAAGTGGCGCCGCCGCTCATATTGAATATTTATAAGTTATTTGCTCATAACGAACACTAGATGGCGCTGTTCAATTCTGTCTATATATTAAATCGCGTTATGGTTTTGTTCATGGTGTTTTGACTTAGTTGTAAGTTTCGAAATATATTTTGAATTCGCCTTGGTAACAGTGGTTTTTTTAATACAACCAAACCAACAACCAAAACCAGTATTTATTGAGCTACAACAAGTATACAATCGGGTGGTGTAGTGCCTGAACATAATGGTCCTTGATCGAGTCGGATCGGCCTAGCAGTTCTTTCGTCCGTTTTTGAAGAATCTTCGTCTTCGCACCTAAGGGTAGTGGATCGCTACTCGGGGCGAACCTTGGTGCACAGGTGTGTTCCAGTTCATCATCATCATCATCATCAGCAACCTGTGGAGGTGTACCGTTCTGGTGGACGTCGTAAGCAGCCGGTGGTGAGCCATTCAAGGAGCAAGACGACTTAACCGATTGTGTGCGAAAAGTGGTATGCAGTGTTTATCTATCAGTGTGAATCAGTCAACGGAATAAAACTGTGAGTAATTTGAACCTTATATCCATAGACAATTTAACTTTGAACTTTTCAAGAATAATTAACTTTAAAATTTTCAAGTAGTTAAAAAGACTTAGAATAATTTTAGCGGTTTGGGACTTAGAATAATCGAGCAAAAAGTGTTACTACTGGAGTAAAATCGGGCATAGGTTCCTCATGCCCGATTTTACTCCAGTGTGAACGTGTAAAAGACTTGTAAAATTTTCGGAAAAATCTTCAACTTCAACAAAAATAGATAAATTAAGCTAATCTTACACTTATAAAATTTCAAGAGTACATTAAAGTAATTTATATATTATACTTTTGGCTTTGTTAAATCAATTCATATTGTCTACTACTTCCTAGTCTTTTAATAACTGTGTATTTAATATAATTCAATAGATTTATCTGTATTTCTATAACTGGTGATTATAAAATGGAACCGTTGTCGAAGCTCCAATTGGACGCTATTGCAGCAATCACAAAGGCCAAAACTAATTTCAAAAAATCTCCTAAAGAGCGCGTAACAGAGTCGTATGTCGAAACTCGTCTTCAACTTTTGGAAGTGCATTGATCTTCTTTCTACGCAACCCACCGAAAAATTATAGAGGATATTCCTCAAAGTGATTTAATAAAATCTGACTATCACACTCGTAACCAATATGGGGCCACTGAAGAGCTGTACATAGAATTCAAATGCGAGTTGAAGGAGGCATTACGTCGACTGCAGCAAAATGTTTTCTCAAATGTTGATACAGGGTCTACCTCTAAAGTTGCGCACAATATGTCTAGCGTAAAGCTGCCTAAGATTAGCTTGCCTATGTTTAGTGGCAAGTATACGGAGTGGACAAGTTTCAGAGACTTGTTTGCATCTCTCATACATAAAAATGTATCACTGGACAACGTACAGAAACATCACTACCTTAAATCTCATTTAACTGGTGAAGCTGAACATTATATTGCGTCACATTCCCATAACTAGCGATAATTATTCAATTTGTTGGTCTAAATTAGAAAGTAGATACGATAATAAGAGATTTTTAGCAAACAGTATTCTCACACGTTTCATGAACCAAAAATCTATTAACTCTGAGTCGTCAAGTGCTCTGAAAGAGCTGCTTGATACCAGCAATGAATGTCTAAATGCTCTAAAACACCTAGACATTAAAGTTGATACATGGGACATCATAATAATTTACATACTCAGTCTGAAGCTAGACACGGAAACCCGCAAACAGTGGGAATCTAAAATTAGCGAAAGTTCAGATCATTTACCATCATGGGAACAATTTCAAGAATTTTTAGAGCAAAGATTTAGAGCATTAGAGTTTTTAGATCCAAAAGTTTCCAAAAATGTTTCTAAAGTTGTTACACATAAATCACTTCACGTTGCCACAGTCACTTGTCCATACTGTAAAGATACACATAAACTTTTTAACTGTAAAAAATTCGCACATGATGATATTGAAACGCGTCGTAATTTTGTTCAAACTCAAGGATTGTGTTTCAATTGTTTAGGTTCACGTCATTCAGTAATAGCATGTCGTCAAACTGCTAGATGTCGAATTTGTCAAAGAAAACATCATTCTTTACTACACCATCCTAATATCAGTACTAAGCCAGTCGACAATAAAGGGAATTCGGAACAATCGATTGGTGCAGAAACTGTGTCTACGGTAACTATTTCACAAGGCGATTCCACTCAAAATATCACCAACTGTTTTTCTCAATCTCACTCTCAAATATTACTAGCTACTGCCTTAGTAAATGTAGAGGCCCGAATAGGCACAAACATAACTTTACGGTCACTTTTAGACCAGGGATCACAGGCGTCGTTCATAACGGAGTCTGCAGTCCAACAACTCGAACTGAAGAAGAAAGCATGCACAAGTTATGTCTCGGTGTTGGGAAGTAGCTCGAGTCCCAAAGTGGTGTCTAAACACATAGTTCAACTCAAGTTACAATCTCTTTCCGATTCTAGTTTCGTTATTTGGGTAAAAGCTCACGTATTAGACAAACTGACAAATTTCCTACCCAGTCGGAAAGTTGCAGTTCAATTGTGGTCACAATTTGCACAATTGTCGTTGGCTGATCCTACTTTTGACACCCCTAATAAGGTGGATTTGTTACTCGGTGCAAAAGTATACAGTCAGATTTTAAAAGAGGGCTTAATGAAAGATCCATCCAGTTGTCTCATAGCTCAGAATACTTCACTTGGATGGATAATATCAGGTGAAACAGACCGTGGAGATGATAAATCATTAGTATCTCATAACAGCAATATTCTATTGAATATGCATGTAAGGATAGACGACAATGAGTTACTACAAAAATTTTGGGAACTTGAATCAGAATCATCAACCACATATGCCAAGAAGTTCTTAACGGAAGAAGAAAAGAAGTGTGAGGAGATCTATAGAAATACGACCAAAAGAGACTCGTCTGGTCGGTACATCGTTAAGCTTCAAAATTTAAAGAAGACGATCCAAAATGCTCAAAGGGTAATTCCAAAGAAATAGCATTGAAGAGACTTTCAGCGTTAGAGAGAAAATTTTCAAGAAACGCCACTCTTAAAAAACAATATTCAGATGTATTCTCTGAATACTTGACGTTGGGGCATATGGAAGTAATACCGTTCAACGAACGAGACAAATCCAAAGCATTCTACTTGCCTCACCTAGATGTGATTCGGGACGACAAGAGTACAACACCAGTTCGTATTGTATTTGATGCCTCATGTCCAGCGTCTAATGGCGTTTCATTCAACAATGATTTACTAACTGGTCCCACACTACAGGCAGATTTGAGGCACATAATTATGAGATGGCGAGCCCATCCAATATGCATCACTTCTGACGTTGTTAAGATGTATCGTCAGATATTAGTTTCCAGGGAGGACATTGATTATCAGCGGGTACTTTGGCGTACAGATACAAATTCTGAAATAGAATATTACAGAATCCTCAGAGTTACATTCAGTGTTTCTTCAGCGCCTTATCTTGCTATCCGAACACTCCAACAGTTGGCTCGCGATGAAGGTGTACATTTCCCGCAGATTTCTGAAAAGGTATTAACAGATTTTTATGTAGATGATTTGATGACTGGTTGCCAAAATGAAGCTGAGGGAAAGCAACTTTATTTAGATATGCAACAATTACTTAGCAGAGGAGGGTTTGAATTGCAAAAGTGGACAAGCAATAGTGAAAAGCTGATGGAATGGATGAAAGAAGCAGAACGAAGCAAGAAAATAAGAAAGGACGTCGGCATTGATGTTGAAGAAGCTCACGTCACTGCTGATGCCGAAGACACCTCCGCCGCTGCTCAGGAACCTGAAAAAGAAAAATCAAGATTAGTCATAAAAACAGATAAAGAAATGAAGATCTTAGGACTCACCTGGGATAGACATAGCGATGCCTTCAAATATTCGATACAGCTACCACCACAGGATATTACGAAAAGAAAAGTCATTTCAGATATCTCTCGTCTCTTTGACCCTCTAGGTTGGCTTGCACCTATCATAATAAAAGCAAAGATCCTTATACAAAAATTATGGATCTCAGGTTTACAGTGGGACGATGAACTCACACCCGAACTGTTAGCAGAATGGATCACATACAGGAAGGAGCTGTCATTACTGTCAAGCTTTGAAATGCCAAGGTGGCTCAATACACGAAATGATGATGTTTGTGTCCAGCTTCATGGTTTTTGTGACGCGACGAGTGAAGCATACGCAGCTGTTGTATACATACGTGTCATAGATAAAGAAAAGAACATTCATGTACAGCTCATATCATCGAAGACAATAGTAGCACCCATAAAACAAATATCCATCCCTCGTCTAGAACTATGCGGAGCAGTGTTGCTTTCAAAATTACTAGGGGAAATCTCTCACGTTTTAGGGATTACAAAACATCACACTCACGCATGGACTGATTCATCGGTGGTGCTTGCTTGGATAAGTAGCCACCCGAGCAGGTGGAAAGTCTTCGTCGCAAACAGAGTGTCGGAGATCTTGACAAGCATGGACAGGTCACAATGGTCGCATGTACCATCGAAGGAGAACCCTGCTGATTGTGCGTCAAGAGGAGTGATGCCGTCTGATCTTCATAACATTCACATCTGGAAGAATGGACCTCATTGGTTAAAAGAAGATATTTATAATAATGGCGAAGAGAAAACAACATACGATACTAACACAGAAGAAAAAGCAGCAAAGGCGTGTCAAGCGTTAATATCTACAGGTGATGATTCAATATGGCTACGATTTTCATCATTAAGAAGACTTGTTAGAGTTATGGCATGGTGTAGAAGATTTAAGTTACGCAGCTCTATCAAGTTTCCTCAATGGCTAACATGCGACGAGTTACAGCAAATATTAAACATTTGCATCAAGCAATATCAGAGTCAGCACTTCTGTGAAGAGATAGCAAGCCTAGCTAAAAAAGGGACAGTTAACAAAAATAGCAAACTTACCTCACTTAATCCTTTTCTTGACGCGACAGGCCTTCTGCGAGTAGGTGGACGGTTGGATCAAGCTGTTGTATGCGAAGACAGGAGACATCCAATCATTCTTCCAGCAAAGTCTCATTTGACAGATCTAATTATAGCGAATGCGCGTGAAAAGACATTGCACGGGGGGCCCCAGATAATGATAAATTACTTGAGGTCGAGATACTGGGTTATAGATGCAAAAAATCAGGTCAAATGTTATGTGCGTAATTGCGTTAGATGTGTCAGATATGCGGCTCGTAATCGAGAACAATTAATGGGACAGCTCCCGGCAGCCAGAGTAACTCCTGGTAGAGCATTTAATCAAAGCGGAGTGGATTATGCTGGCCCAATAAGTATACGGGCATCAAAGGGACGCGGACATCGAGCATATAAAGGCCACATTTGTCTATTCATATGTATGGTGACGAGGGCAATTCATATGGAAGTCGTAAGCGATCTTACCGCACAGGGGTTTATAGCTTCCTTCAAAAGGTTTGTAGCACGGAGAGGCCATTGCGCAAAGCTTTTCAGTGACAACGGCACTAATTTTGTTGGCGCTGCTCGCGAACTCAAATCACTTCTCGCTGCGGAAAGGTCTGGTCTAGTTCCTGAGATAGCAGATTGGTTGTCATCGAACGGTACAGAGTGGCACTTTATACCGCCTCACTCTCCTAATTTCGGAGGACTGTGGGAGGCTGGTGTAAAGTCCACAAAACATCATCTCAGACGAGTAATTGGCACTTCAACTCTGACCTTCGAAGAGATGAGTACAGTGCTAGCACGGATAGAGGCTTGCCTCAATTCCAGACCCCTATCCAGCCTTAGTTGCACACCAGATGATCCCATGCCATTGACTCCTGCACATTTTTTGGTTGGTGAACCTCTCGTATTGGTACCAGATGTTAACTACGAAAAGTCGAACATTAGCAGCCTCAAAAGATGGCAACTTACGCAGCGTATGGTCCAGCAGTTCTGGCGAAAGTGGTCGCAAGAATACCTCACACAGTTTTTGCACCGATATAAGTAGAGTTATCAAACACCCGAACCAAATGTAGGAGACGTGGTGTTAGTTAAGGAAGATGATCTTCCTCCGGCACGATGGCTATATGGTGTCATCACAGCTAAGCATTCGGGCTTGGACAAAATTACACGCGTGGTTAGTCTAAGGTGTAAGGGAGCAATTCTTAAGCGACCTGTATCAAAGCTGTGTTTATTACCTCTATGTAAGTGACGTCTATGATTTTTGTCAATTACCACCAATGTCACACCATTTTTGTTCAATGTTTTAAGTTAAGATTACTAATAATACAGTTTTTTTTGTTATTGTACTACCATGGCTAATAGTTATAGTTAACGGTCTTGTCTTATAGTTATGTTACACGTCAATTTATTTAAACATTAAGTCAAGCGCATCTAGCGTTCTTGTTTCAATTTGAATGTTACTATCTTCATGGTGGGCGGTAGATGAACATTCTGTCCATGGTGGGCGGAATGTGTAAATGTATGAAAAGTGGCGCCGCCGCTCATATTGAATACTTATAAGTTATTTGCTCATAACGAACACTACATGGCGCAGTTCAATTCTGTCTATATATTAAATCGCGTTATGGTTTTGTTCATGGTGTTTTGACTTAGTTGTAAGTTTCGAAATATATTTTGAATTCGCCTTGGTAACAGTGGTTTTTTTATTACAACCAAAACCAGTATTTATTGAGCTACAACAAGTATACCATCGGGTGGTGTAGTGCCTGAACAACAGGGATCTCGAATCGGTCGACTGGGAATCAGTGTTGACAGCTGATTCAGTAGAGGGTATGGTACATACTTTTAACACTTTATTGTTATCTATTTTTGACAAACATGCACCACTCAAA
This sequence comes from Hypsopygia costalis, assembly GCA_937001555.2. NCBI lineage: Eukaryota > Metazoa > Arthropoda > Insecta > Lepidoptera > Pyralidae > Hypsopygia > Hypsopygia costalis. Next base: position 33,940,270 of record OW443326.2, on the reverse strand, counting down.
ACATTAAAATTTAAACTACATAATAACCTACCATGCATTACGGACACAATTAAAATCATAATACATAAAAGAAACGAGGCATATAAACGGTACCGGAATCAGAGATCAGTGAGCTGTAGCCTGTAAGATATACTACAATGAACTAAAAAAACTGGTTAAAAATAGTATATTGAATGAAAAGCGAGCTTATTATAATCATCATATAAATACTGTTTATAAAGATACGAAAATACTCTGGAAAAAATTGAAAAAATCTGTTATTGCTGACTCAAATAAGAATCATAAGAATGATTTCTTGCCGGACCATCTGAGTGATCCCAATGTCATAAACGATAGTCTCCTAGATGTACCTGGCTGCGATACAGTTCCCATGTCTGAAATCACCTTCTATGAGTTTCATAAACCAGAGCAGTCATCTTTCATACTAAAGCCTGTGCAAGAGAGGGAGATTGCAAAGCAGATAATGTCAATAACCACCAATGCCATTGGCATTGATGGAATAGGAAGGGATATGGTACTGCTTACGCTTCCTCGGACTCTGACCATCATTACGGCCATTATTAATGCGTCCATTGTAACTGAAGAAATGCCCACGTTGTGGAAAGCCTCGTTGGTCACGCCAAAGCCGAAGGTCGATGACCCTAAAGACCCTAAAGAGCTTAGACCAATAAGCATTCTGCCATTCCTGTCAAAGGTATTGGAGAAAGTGGTATACGCAAAACTGTATGAATTTGCAGAATCTCAAAATATACTTCCTTCATACCAATCAGGTTTCCGCAGGAGTATGGGTACGACAACAGCCTTAATAGATGTTGTAGACAACATCCTTGCGGAGCAAGATGCTGGTAATGGTACGTGTTTAGCGCTGCTCGATTTTTCCCGGGCTTTTGACAGCATAAATATCCTATTATTGCTTTTGAAACTGTCTTATTATGGAGTACATCAGAAATCAATAGTATGGTTTCACAGCTACCTCACAAGCCGTTCACAAACTGTTAAGGTGGCCAGGGAGGATGGCACTATACTCTTGTCGGCCCCAAAAACCCTGCATCGTGGAGTTCCTCAGGGTACCATTTTGGGTCCCTTGCTCTTTGTTATATATAGTGCTGATATCGCCAGAGCTATTAAAAACTGTAGATACCACATGTACGCACACGATGTTCAAATATATGTGTCGGCTCGTCCTGGTAATTTTGGCGATGCAGTGCACAAAATGTATGAGGACCTCAGTAGTGTCGCCTTGTGGGCTGAACGAAACAGTCTCTTGATAAATCCCGCTAAATCAAAATTTATGATTCTTGGATCAAAAACTCTTATTCGAAATATCAATGCTATCAATCCTGTAATAAGCATCGGTACACAGACCATCGAACGTGTAGGTGAGACTAAAAACTTGGGGCTAACAATTGACAGTCAACTGAGCTTTGAAACTCACGTGGTGAATCTGGTTAGATCATGCTTTTATCGCCTAAAAGTTCTATATCGAATCCGACGCTTTCTTAGCGAAAAAGTACGATGCCTGTTATGTGAATCCCTTGTCTTATCTAAATTAAATTATGGAGACTTAGTTTACGGTCCACGACTACAGTCCAAAACGCGTAGGCTTATTCAGCGTGTCCAAAATGCTTCTTGCCGGTTCTGCTACGACATCCCCCCAAGAAGCCATATAACACCATATTTAAACAAAGCATCAATTTTGAATATGTCTTCGCGACGACACCTACATCTTGCTAGTCTGTTATTTGATGTCATAAAATTTGAAAAACCCGCGTACCTTTTCTCTAAACTGAAAACATCTAAATTCCACGATCGATACGGCACAAGATCTACACGCAACACCCTAGCAGTGCACAAACATAGGACTGTAGCATTTACCGACAGTTTCCGCTACCTTGCGACCAAATGTTGGAACAATATTCCTCCCCCTCAGAGACATATTAGATCTAAATATTCATTCAAAAAACAATTTAAATTTTTCCTGTTACATAAACAGAATTTGGGTATTCCTCAAGGTTATTCGGTGGCGGATTTTGCCGTATGAACATCATATGGACGTACATTACATTAACAAAATAATACAATGAATACAATGCATTGATTAATGTAGAAATAGATCGCCTCATCAGATAGACATATACCGTTCCACAATACACACACCCATACATACAATAACACACAAACTGCACAATGTTTACACAAATACACTGTTTACACAAGTACACTTACATTAAAATCACATACTATACAGACACTATAATATTCAGTAAGGCGATTAGTGCCCAACCCGCTCCCTGGGTAGTGGCAGAATACCAGTGTTTCACTCATAATGTCTATGAGTGGAGGTACACACTGAGCCACGGCCTGATTTGCATTACTGCAGCGCACACGTGCATAAATCTCTGTATCAGTTGACTGTACTACAATATGTCTATGATTGTCTGTATAACAATCCTATGTACGTGTGTGTTCCAAAATGCAAATAAACGTTATATCTATCTATCTATCTACCTCAGGATGAAGACCCCAACCGACGCGGGCCGTACGTGCAAGGCGCTTATATATGTCCACCGCCCGTTTACAGACGGTGGCCACATGCGCATTGAACGTAAGACCCGCGTCGATGGTCAACCCGAGGAGTTTGATCGGTCGGGACATGCCAATGCCCATCCCGCCCATGCTAAGGCGCGGAGTGTCATACCTGAGTTTGCGCGTGACCAGCATGGCGCTGGTCTTTTGCGGCGCAAATTTTAACCGGTTTTTGACCCCCCACGCTGCTTGAGAGTGGCATTGGCACATTTCTCTATATCCAGTGCAGTGGCTCCGTCAAACATCTTTCGTCCTCTTCTAATCAGTCTGGGTTACGGTAACAATTCGGGATCCCGCACCCTAACCATTCACGAAGCGCAGGGACTAACGTGTGAGTCAGTGGTAATTTTTCGTACAACTTCCCAAAAATCCCACCTTATCCAAAGTATCCCTCACGCCGTAGTCGCAGTCTCCCGTCACACAGACACCTGTGTGTATTATACTGACAGCACAATAGACGACGCGATAGCCCGTTTCATCAAGGGTGCGGAGACTGCCACGACGGAAAAAGTAAGGGAATGCAACCTCAAAATGGCGATGAGAGTAAGGGATGAGAAATCCGTAAAGAAATTGACATGCCTAAACGTAAAGGGCATTCCCATCGTCTCCTCCACTAACAAGAAATAAAAATTGGAAGGCGAGAAGGAGAGACGCAACTTTGGGGTGCCTATTCTCCTCGCTAAAATAATATTTATGTAAAGTTTAAATAGAATAAGACAACAAAAATTAATTAAAAAATTAAAACATTACGCAATTCCAAAATCGTTTGAGATCTGTGGTATTGAAATTCCATCGCATAAATTGATAGTGATTTGTGTATACAGAACTCCTGCATCAGAACCTTCTGTCTTCTTAGAAAAGCTAGACAGGGTCTTACATGACATATCCAAGCTCAAACCGAACGCTAATATTGTACTTACTGGTGATTTTAATATCAATACTCTGAAACCAGGAATCATCACCAAAAGACTAGAAGAAGTTTGTCTTAATTATAATCTGCAAATGCATATTAACGTTCCAACTAGAAAGGACTCCTGCATTGATCATGTCATGAGTAACATAAAATTTGCAACAGCTACCGTATTACCTCTCCATCTCTCGGATCATGACACAGCGCAATTATTAAGTATTCCTACACAAAATAAATATAGTATCCCGAAATCATATTTCACATACAAAAAAGATTACAGTTTAGAAAACATATTGAAATTTAAAGAATGTCTCAAAAGTCTTTCGTGGTCGGAAATATTTCTAGAGAGTGACCTAAATGTAGCTGTTGAAGCGCCTAGCGTTTTTAGATGGCAATACTTGCCTCGGCCCATTGTTGCTTCACCTACAATAATTTTTATATTTTTGTTACGAAAACGTTGGTAGAATACAAAGTCGTACAATCATTACCTCTGTCTTTTAATTTTCATTTCTCGAAGATATCATAGGTTTCCAGTCCTAAACATGGTCCTAGATCGAAGCCGGATGTCAAATTTATAAGGACCAACTATTATTTTGAAGAAAATATATAATATGACAATTTTGTTATGAAGAAGAAAATAACTGGATTGGAGGTTACTGGCATTGTGGATTAAGTGCATTTATTTGGAGCCTACTAGAATAAGTGCCACCACGGCTACCTGCTTAGATAATATATATACAGATATTAGTCCAACCCAAAAAAGTATTATTAATAAATTGGATTCTGATCATTCTGGGCAAATGATAAGTATTCAAATAAATAATAAAAATGTAGTCAAGACAAAAAATACTTTTGTGCCAGTAACAGTTAGTCGCTTAGAACGAATGAGAGTAAACCTAACTAGTAACTTACCTTTTTTAGATAATGACTTGGAACCTAACTTGTTGTATAATTCATTTTTTAATGCATTTCTTCACGAATTTAATTCAATATTTACTTCCAAGGAAATTACTTTTACTAATAGCCTCTTCTTTGGTGACTGGGCAACCGTAGGTATTTATAAGAGTAGGCAAACTTTGTACATGTTATACTATGAAAGACAATTCAATAATAGTGAGGAATTTAAAGAACATGTAAAATCATACTCAAAAATTTTTAAACGCGTTTGTCAAGTAGCAAAATCTATGTTTATTAAATCAAAAATTAGAAATAGTAGTAATAAAATTAAAGCCACTTGGACGGTTATCAATGAAGAGACTGGGAAGGGCAGGACAAAGGATTCAGAGTTTAAATTAAGTATCAATGGTCATGTTACCAAGTCAGATTTAGAAGTTGCCAATGCTTTTGAAAGTTTTTTTTCTGCTTTCCCTGTTACTTTAACTAGTGCTTTGGGCTCTTCCACCTCCGTTGCAGAGTCATTAATTAAAGATAATGTGCCTGAATTTTATAACGATTTTCATTTCCGTCATGTTAATGGATCTGATCTTAAAGTCGCATTTAAATCACTTAATATTAAGAAAACGGCTGATCGGCATTTCTGTACATATTATAAAATCTTTATTTGACATTGTTGCTCCCGCTTTAATTGTGATATTTAATAGATGTATTGATTGTGGTGTGTTTCCTGACTTGATGAAATTGAGCAAAATTATTCCTTTGTTTAAATCAGGTAGTACATTAGACCCCACAAACTTCAGACCAATATCAATACTACCTACATTTAGTAAAATTTTTGAAAAACTAATTCTCGCACAGTTACTTAAATACTTTAACGAAAATAATCTGCTGCACACTAAACAATTCGGTTTCACTCGTGGACGGTCAACATGTGATGCTGGGGTAAAACTACTAGAATGTATATATGAGGCTTGGGAGGAGTCACGGGACGCCTATGGGGTGTTTTGTGACTTATCTAAGGCTTTTGATTGTGTGCAGCATGAAACTCTAGTCAGAAAATTACACCACTATGGTATAAGAGGCATCGCTCTTGATCTTCTTACTTCTTATCTGGGTGATAGGGTTCAGAAAGTAGATGTTAATGGAAAACGATCACATGGATCAGCTGTAGCGATGGGGGTGCCACAAGGCTCTATTTTGGGCCCTTTCCTGTTTCTCGTGTATATTAATGATCTACCTCATCTTGTAAAGAATAATCATGAAATAGTATTGTTTGCAGATGACACTTCTTTAGTTTTTAAGGTAAATAGACAACAATCAGAAATTGACGATGTAAACAATGCTCTTTCAAAAATAGTAAACTGGTTTAGTGCTAATAACCTGCTTTTAAATGGTAATAAAACCAAATATGTTAGATTTTTTACAAAAAATGTTAAACAAGTGAAAACCAGTGTGGTGATGGACAATGAGAGATTGGAATTGGTCAATAAGGTTGTTTTCCTTGGTATAACATTAGACTCTAAATTACAATGGGGCCCACATATAGAAACGTTATCAGCTAGACTCAGCTCAGCAGCTTACGCCGTAAGGAAAATACGTCAACTAACTGATGTTGACACTGCGCGTTTAGTTTATTTTAGCTATTTTCACAGCATTATGTCATATGGTTTATTGCTTTGGGGTAGTGCCGCGGATGTAGACTCAATTTTTGTGCTCCAGAAGCGAGCTATCCGTGCTATTTATATGATGAGTCCCAGGGAGACACTGAGAAATAAATTTAAAGAGATAAATATTATGACATTACATTCTCAATATATTTATGAAAATCTTATTTACGTTCATAAAAATCAAACCAAATTTAGGAAAAACAGTGATCTCCATCAATTAAATTTAAGAAATAAAAACAAACTCGCTATGCATATTACTAGGCTCCATAAAATCTCTAACTCGTTCCCAGGTCAATGTATACGCTTCTACAATAAACTTCCAAACGACGCGTTTAAATTATCCATGGGTAAATTTAAGAAATATATCAAAACTAGACTATGTCAAAAGGCTTACTATTGTATCTCGGATTACATAAATGATAAAAGTATTTGGAAATGAATTGCTCTTGTTATGTTATGTTAATGATTGTATTTGTATTTAATGTAACGATATTGGCAATTAAAAGAGTCGGCCTTGAGTTTCTTGCCAGTTCTTCTCAAGAAGCCCCGTCGCCGGAACTGGCACTTAAATTCACTTTCACATTCAAGATAGTTTGATGAAAGTGAATCTAAGCTCTGCGGATTTAGAGTAGTGATGATTTATACATATTCTTATATTTAATTTGTATGACGTTTCTAAGTGCTTTATAAAGTCCAAGGAATAAAGATATTTTGAATTTTTTTTTTTTTTTTTTTAATTGTGGTGTTAAGTCTAAGTTTATATATTTATACATAACCCAGCACTCAAACAGGTAATATTTGGTGTAAAATAAGGAATCTAGATAAGGTTAGTAATATTAAATACACTATATTTCTGTACCACGTTAGATTGACCTTTGACCCTATTCATTTTTACCTATTGAATTGTGAATATTTTACGTATATTTCGCTTTAATTAATACCAAATCATACTTAATTTATGTATAGTAGTTATTGATGCTACATTATTTGGATTAATTAGTCGTTATTAGTGTAAATTGCATAGGTATTCACGTTAGTAAAATGTTCGTGGGTAAGTTATTTTGTCGAGTTGAACCGATTATTATATTTTGTTAATTTTTATTTCGAATCGGTCAATTCGTAAGGGGCAAAGGCGAATAGATATATGCTAGATATTGTACGATTTTTATAAAGTAATATTCATAATTTGCTTGTTATATTTTATATAGGTACCTACGTACCTGATTCAGTCAAGTTATTGTACGTACATTTGCATCACTTAATATATAGATAGTACAAGGTATAATATATTAATGTTACACGTTGGTAATTTATTTTGTAAACAATAATAGCAGCGAGTATATAGTAAAAACGTATCTTTTTTTGTAGTTTAGCCAGTCCTTTTAGTAAACAAACTTGATTGAGCAGTTTGTAATTATAGTTTATTTACCGTTTTCATTGTATAAATTCCAGGTCGACTACACCCGTATCCCATAATGACTGACGAAAAGGCTATATTAATCAAGAAGCGTAGCAGTTATAAAGGGCGTTTAACCGCGTTTGTTAACTATGTAAACGCCATAAGTGAAGAGCCTTTGAACAACTTCACCTCCAGGGAATTACAGTTGCGTATTGGTAAAATCGAATCTTTATATGGGCAATATGATGAGGTGCAGTTGCGGTTGGAATGTTTAATTGATAATGAAGAAGAACTTCTTAAAGAGCGCTCAGACTTTGAGTCGCAATATTTTAAGGTAATGGCTATTGCTCATGGTTTACAAAAATTAGGCGATGAGGAGTCGACGGTCGGCATGGGTAGTGATAGGGGTACTCGTGCGAGTAAGTATAAGCTTGTCAAGTTACCTACTATTCAATTACCAAAATTTTCGGGATTATATGATGATTTTCTTGAATTTCGAGATACTTTTACCAGTCTTATACACAATAATGATGAAATAGATGAGGTAAATAAGTTTCATTATTTACGTGCGTCTCTGGAAGGTTCTGCTGCTGTGGTGATTCAGTCAATTGAGTTTTCAGCTAGTAATTACGCTATAGCATGGAAGCTGTTATGTGATAGGTTCGATAACAAGCGTTTATTAATACAAAATCACGTGTCTGCTTTATTTAATATCGACACTATTACAAAAGAGTCATCTGTAACTTTAAAACGTTTGATTGATCAAGTAAATAAAAATTTACGAGCGCTTGAATCGTTAGGTGAACCTGTCAAACAGTGGGATACTCTTTTAATTTACTTTATCACACGGAAATTCGACCAAAAAACTTTTCGTGAATGGGAGGAGTTTAAGGGACGTATGGACAAAGACAGTTTGATAACTTTTGAAATATTTATACAATTTATCCGTAGTCGTGCTGATTTGATTGAAACACTCGAATTATCACGTGGTAATCAAAGTAACTTGAGTACTAAATCTTTTGGTAAGCTAAAGTCTATGGTTTCCGTACAAGGTAACAATGTCACTCAAAAGTGTAGTACGGAGTTAACTCAAAGGATTTGTCCTAAGTGTAAGGGTGACCATTATATAGCTAGCTGTCCACAATTTCTTGCTTTGACGGTTGAAGAACGATTAAAGTTATTGCCTAACTATAAATTATGTTTCAATTGTTTTCGAACAGGTCACTTTGCGAACATGTGTAAAAAGACTGGATGTAAGATCTGTAAACGACGACATAACAGTCTTATTCATAAAGGTAGTAATCAGCACGCAAGTCATGATAACGGTAATGTATCCCAGGGGGTAACTGCAGCATCGTCGCCGCCGTCTGCAACCAATGACAATAATTTATCCTTGTCGGCAAATGTATTCAATTCTAATAAAACTCAATGTGATATTTTGTTGTCTACTGCATTAATTAAACTGTACGATTCTAATGGTCGTGAACATGTCGTTCGCGCTGTATTAGACAGTGGTAGCACAACAAGTCTTATGACTGAAAGATTATGTTGTAAGTTAAACTTGACAACACATCAGATAGATAGATCGATACTGGGCATTAATAACGCTATTTCACGCGTAGGTAAAACGTGTCATGTTACCATGACGTCATTAAACAATAGTTTTTCTTCGGAACTTTATTGCTATGTTTTGCCATCAATTACTAGTAATGTACCAGGTCGTGAAATAGATATTACCAATCTTGAATTACCTTCTAATATTTGTTTAGCGGACCCAACGTTTTACAAGCCTGCTGATGTAGATATTTTAATAGGCGCTGATCTCTTTTGGGATTTGTTAGGAACGCAAAGAATAAACTTAGGTAAGAAAAAACCTGTACTGTGTGAAACAAGGTTAGGTTGGGTAATTTCAGGTCCAAATTTTAGTGATCGTGCAAACAATATGTTGTCGCGTGATCTTAAGTGTAATTTCATTGAACTTGATTCTTGCGCACATCATAGAGATTTTGATGATATTCAGGCTGATTTATTACGTTTTTGGCAACTTGAGGAAATAAGTTCCAAGTCACCGAGTTATTCGCCTGAAGAAACTATGTGTGAAGATCATTTTGTCAAAAATACGACCCGTCTTGGGGACGGTCGTTTCTGCGTTCGTATACCGCTCAAACCCAATGCCCCTGAATTAGGTGACTCATTTCAGCGGGCTAGGCATTGTTTACACTCATTAGAGCGTAGATTAAAAAACAAACCTGAATTATGTAAAATGTATCACGATTTTATGAATGAGTATAAGTTGCTAGGCCATATGTCGGTAAGTGAACAGCCTGAATCTGAATACAGAGGATATATTTTGCCTCATCACGGAGTTTTAAATGATAGTAGTACAACCACAAAACTTCGAGTGGTATTCAATGCGAGTAGTCCTACAACTTCAGGTGTTTCCTTAAACGACCTTCAGATGATTGGTCCTACCATTCAAGACGAACTGGTGTCTGTACTACTTCGTTTTAGGCAACATAAGTATGTTTTATCTTCAGATGTTGAGAAGATGTACAGACAGATAGTCGTCCATCCATCTGATAGGCACTTGCAACAGATACTCTGGCGTGATGACACAGGCGAGCCTATTAGGAAGTTTATGTTAAATACTGTAACGTACGGTATATGTAGCTCTGCGTTCTTATCTACTAGATGCCTAAAGCAGTTAGGTTTAGAATGCAAAAACACTAAAATCGCAGAAATCATTCAGCGTGACTTTTACGTTGACGATCTTCTTACGGGAGGCGACGACTTAAATGAGGTTCACACTATCCGCAAGGAAGTCACTGATGTACTTGCCTCAGCATGTATGCCATTGAGGAAATGGAAGTCCAACCATCCTCAATTGGTTCTTGAGAATACTGAATCGGCAACAGTAGATTTAAACGTTGGCAGTGATGAGCCAAAGAAGTTATTGGGTCTCAGTTGGCATGCAGATTCTGATCAACTCTGCTTTCCAATAGGTTCTTCGATTCCCAGCGGCAATACTAAGCGTGATGTTCTCTCAGTTATTGCTAGAATTTTTGAGCCGTTAGGACTTTTAGCTCCATGCATAATTATCATGAAGATGTTACTGCAGAAGCTTTGGGTTCAAAAAATATCTTGGGATGAACCATTAACCCAGGACATTAATAAACTTTGGATTGCCATTCGTGAAAGTTTGCCTTTGTTGAATAATATTCGTATTCCAAGAATTGTTATGTGTGACGCATATTCATATTCGGAACTGAACATTTTCACGGATTCGTCAGAACGAGCATATGGTGCCTGCATTTATATGCGTAGCATCAATGATAGCGGAGAGGTCTTGGTTCGACTGTTAATGGCGAAGAGTCGAGTAGCACCGATTAAACCAACCACAATACCGAGATTGGAATTGTGTGGTGCATTAATAGGTGCTCGGCTTTATGAGAAAGTCATCACTTCGCTTCGGCTGAGAATCGCTCAAGTTAATTTCTGGACAGACTCCACCATTGTGTTGGGATGGTTACGTATGCTGCCTTCTAGACTTCAGCCATTCGTTCGCAATCGCGTTGCTGAAATCTTAGAAAAGACAGACAAATGTACATGGCGACACGTACCAACTAACCAAAACCCAGCAGACCTAATATCTCGTGGCGTGGATATTAGTAATCTGCAAAATTTGGAGCTGTGGTGGTCTGGTCCTGAGTTTCTTCGTGAAGACTTGTCGAAATGGCCTTCTCAGCCCAGGCATGCCGATGTATTACCAGAGACAAAACCGGACATTTCTTTAGCAGCTATCAATAACAATGTTAATCAATTTATTGAATTTGACCGATTTTCTAATTATTTGCGTCTTGTGCGATCCGTGGCATACGTTTTAAGATTTGTTAGTAGCTGTAGGAAACAATCCGTAGCGCCAGTTTTCTTAGGGGAAGAGGAATTACGGAATGCATTAAATATAATTATTCCTATTTGTCAAAACGAATCATTTCCGGAATATCAGTTGCTATTAAATAAGCAGAACTTGCCAAAAAAGAGTCAACTTATAAAATTTAATGTTTATTTAGATGAACACAATATAATGCGCGTCGGAGGTCGTATTGATAATTCATCTTTTTCTGAAGACAAAAAGCATCCGATTTTAATACAGTCCACTCATATTTTTACTAAATTATTATTTAAGTTCGAGCACAAAAGGTTCGAGCACATGCTGGACCCCAGTTATTACTGGCATCAATTCGCGAAAGGTATTGGCCTATAGGTGGTCGGAATTTAGCGAAGGCTACCTACCGCAATTGTGTCAGATGTACTCGCATGAAGGGTAAGATAGTGGTTCCATTAATGGGGAATCTTCCGCAGCAGCGTCTTCTTTCAGGGGGGTATGCATTTGATAGCGTAGGAGCTGATTACGCGGGGCCTGTAATGTGTGCTAGTCGTCAAGGTCGCGGTTGTAGGCTGGTAAAAGTATACATCGTCGTCTTTGTTTGTTTCACTACCAAGGCTATTCACTTGGAATTAGTGGGTGATTTGACGAGTAACAATTTTTTACTTGCTCTACGTAGATTTATATCGCGAAGAGGGAAACCCGTCAATATTTATTCCGACAACGGTACCTCATTTGTTGGCGCATATAATGACATTTCAAGATTTTTAAAATCCAATTGTAATTTACTGGGTGTAAGTGCAGCCAGCGATGGCATTAATTTTCATTTTATTCCGGCATATTCTCCGCATTTCGGGGGTTTATGGGAAGCGGGTGTCAAGTCGACGAAGTATCATTTAAATAGAGTGTTGGACAATTGTGCTTTAACTTATGAAGAGCTTAACACCACGCTTGCACAAATCGAAGCGATATTGAATTCTCGACCGCTAACACCTCTTTCTTCGGATCCCGCCGATTACAATCCATTAACGCCAGGCCATTTTCTTATTGGGCGGCCACTCACCTCTTTACCACATCAGGATTACCAAATGCGTTCTATTCATCACTTGACTCGATATCAACGCATTGAGCAATTGCGTCAGCATTTTTGGGCTCGATGGAGCAAAGAATATATCGCTGAGTTACAGCAGCGTGTCAAATGGCGTTCCTGCAATGACGGTCTGAAGCTGGACACTTTGGTAGTGGTAAAGGACGATAACCTCCCGCCACTCAAATGGAGACTAGGACGAATCGTGGCTGTGAATCCTGGACCTGATGGGATTGTTCGCGTTGCCGATATAAGGACATCGACTGGAGTGATCCGCAGGGCCTTCAGCAAGATCTGCCCATTGCCAGTGACATCGGATTCTGGTTGAAAGCACGGCTTTCAACGCCCGGGGGCATGTTGAAGCGCCTAGCGTTTTTAGATGGCAATACTTGCCTCGGCCCATTGTTGCTTCACCTACAATAATTTTTATATTTTTGTTACGAAAACGTTGGTAGAATACAAAGTCGTACAATCATTACCTCTGTCTTTTAATTTTCATTTCTCGAAGATATCATAGGTTTCCAGTCCTAAACAGTAGCCTTCTGCAGATTTCACGAACAATTGTTGTTGTTTTACAATTTATGTTTTCCTAAAATTCGAATAAAAATTAACACTAATAAAAGAAAACGAACGTGGATAACGAAAGGTATAAAAAATAGTTGTAAAACTAAAAGATATTTACGTTTAACATACTATAAAAATAAAACGGTAATAAATAGAAATAAATATTTAAGATACTCTAATATCTTAAAAAAATGCATATTTAAGTCAAAAATGCAGTCCAATGTAAAGAGAATTAAGAATAGTAAAAACAAATGCAAAGCAACTTGGTCAGTTATAAAGAATGAAATTTCTAATTCTAATACAGACAACGATATTACGTCACTCAAGATAGATAATAAAAATGTCACAGATCCAATTTCCATTGCTACTGCATTTAATGATTATTTCATTACATTAACTAATAAATCACAGTCTAAATCTAATAAGAATATAAAAACCACCAATGTGTTGCCTAACTCAATATTTTTAATACCAATGACGGAAGATGAGGTAAAAAAAGAAATTATGTCTCTGAATAGTACTAACTCGGAAGGGTATGATGGTATTAGTACAAAAATAATCAAGACCTGTGTTCTCGAACTAGTAAAAGTATTGACATACCTAATAAATCTATCATTCACGAGTGGAATCTTTCCTGAATTGCTAAAACTATCTATTGTAAGACCCTTATATAAGAAAGGCGACAAGGATGATGTAAATAATTATCGCCCGATAACACTCGTCCCAATTCTATCTAAAATTTTTGAAAAGTGTATGTATAAAAGACTTGTAGATTTCTGTGGTAAATTTAACTTAATTAAAAAAGAACAATTTGGGTTCCAAAAGCATAAGTCTACAACGTTGGCAATTTATAATTTAATAAGCATAGTACTTGCAAACATCAATAAGAACAACCTTACGACGGGTCTCTTTTTTGATCTGTCTAAAGCATTTGACTTTGTCTCACATGATCGGCTTTTGATGAAATTGGAAAAATATGGTATTAGAGGGATGGCATTGCAATGGATTTCATCTTACCTAAAAAACCGACAACAATGCGTCTCCATTCATAAAATAGTAGATAATGAAATGCAATCCTACTTATCTGAGTATAAAATAAACAAACACGGCGTCCCACAAGGAAGCAATGGTACTACTGATCCTAAGGGAGCGTTTTGGGACCCCTGTTGTTTATATTATATATAAACGATATAATTGAAGTTACAAATCATAAATGTATCTTGTTTGCGGATGACATATCAATCATTGTGACTTCTAATAAAACCCTTAATTCGGATATCGACAATCATGAAACTGATATAAATAATACAATCGATAATATAATAGCATGGCTAGATGAAAACAATTTACAAATTAATCTTGACAAATCAAATTTTATACAATTTAATCAATCAAAACATAATCAATTTAATTTTAAACTAAATGTAAGAAAAATCAAAGAAGTGACGCACACCAAATTTTTAGGTGTTATCATAGACCAAGACCTAAATTGGAAATTACATGTTGATAATGTATGCAAAAGAATAAATAGGTTTGTATATGCACTTAAGAAAATTAAAAATGTAACCAATATAAAAACCGCTACTATGTTGTATTATGCGTATATAGAGAGTATTCTGCGATACGGAATCATAGTGTGGGGCAACGGAATAGACAAACAGAGGGCATTCATTGCACAAAAGAAGTGCATCAGAGCTTTGAGCGGAATTCCACCTGGTGAGTCCTGTAAACATTCTTTTCGGAATTTGGGTTTATTGACGTTACCAGCGCTCTATATATATGAAGTGTGTAATTTTGTATACAAGAATACGGAACTGTTCAAAAGATCATGTCAAATTAATTCTAGATTAAAAAGGAATCCACAGAGACTTGTGTTGTATGATACACCTAAGTCTGCGAAATATGCAAAAAATTGCATCGCAATGTGTGTCAGCATTTATAATAAGATACCTAATGACATAAAAACGCTTAATTACAATTTATTTAAACGCAAACTATGTGATTGGCTAAAGAAATACAATTTCTATAATATTAAAGATTTGACCGAAAATATAAAAATTAAATCAGAATGTATATGAACATTTGTATGTTTTAAATTTCAATATAATTGACGAATATATAATTAATTGGAGATATATGTTTTAGTGACTACATACTTAAATTATTGTCAATGTCAAATGTCATAATCAACATAATTTTGCATGCTAAATTGTATTAGCTAAACATGCGCACATTTCACGATGTACCACCTTTATACCATGTTTTAAGCAATAAATGAATTGTATTATATTATTGTATTGTATTATAACAAAAAAAGAAAAAGAAAAGAATAAATAAATAAATCTATCTATATATATAAAAGAAAGTCGGGTTTGTTACAACACTTATAACTCGAGAACGGCTGGACCGATTGCCATGGTTTTTGATTTGTTGGATTTGTTTCCGTCCCGAATAGCAGAATAACTCTTAAAAACATTGGAAAATTCTCGAAAAAATAAAATAAAAGAAAAAACATTTTCCCATACAAATGAAAGTGTCAGTTGAAAAAGGGATTACGATATTTATTGGTTGTCAAATATCAAAACGTCAAATCGATTGGTGTCACTTTTATGTCGCGAAAGTTGTCTGTGATTTGTTATGAAAATTTAAAAATGTCAAATCGATAGGGGTGAAAACGCTTTTCCCATGGGGTTCGAGCGCAAGAATCAAATCAGAGTAAACATCAAAAGAAATGACAAATTTCAAAACTAAAAAAAATAAAACAAAACGTTTTTTTTTAAAAAATTAACAATGAAATCTTTATTTTTATGAAATCTTCAGTTTTTATGGATACGGGTCTTCCCTCAACCGAAGGGGCCAGTGTTTTCGAACCGCCTAAAGGCCACTGACTTAACTTAACGACTGTCATTAAATGATAACAACCGGGACCGACAGCTTAACGTGCCTTCCGAAGCACGGAGGAGCTCAAGATGAGCTAATGATAACAACCGGGACCGACGGCTTAACGTGCCTTCCGAAGCACGGAGGAGCTCGAGATTAGCTAATGATAACAACCGGGACCGACGGCTTAACGTGCCTTCCGAAGCACGGAGGAGCTCAAGATGAGCTAATGATAACAACCGGGACCGACGGCTTAACGTGCCTTCCGAAGCACGGAGGAGCTCAAGATGAGCTAATGATAACAATCGGGACCGATGGCTTAACGTGCCTTCCGAAGCACGGAGGAGCTCAAGATGAGCTAATGATAACAACCTGGACCGACGGCTTAACGTGCCTTCCGAAGCACGGAGGAGCTCAAGATGAGCTAATGATAACAACCGGGACCGACGGCTTAACGTGTCTTTCGAATCACGGAGGAGCTCGAGGTAATATAAACCCATCCGTGTACAGGCTACGGTCGACGTTGCTTAACTTGCGTGTTCAATTAGACTGACACGCGCAATGACGCCATCGAGCTTCTCTATTATTTTCTACTATTCATTGTTTTAATTCCATAAAATCATAAATTTAGTTCAGCTAATATGTACCACGACATTCATTGATTGTTAGGCGGTACGAAGTTCGCCGGGACAGCTAGTCTTATATATAAAAATGAATTGCTTTTTGTTAGTCTCGCTAAAACTCGAGAACGGCCAGGCCGATTTAGCTGATTTTAGTTTTGAAATGTTTGTCTTAGCCCAGGGAAGGTTTAAACGGTGAGAAATTTTGGAAAAAATTCAAGAAAGATAGTGAAAACAACAATTTTAATTTCCCATACAAAGTGTACCTACTATAGTCGAATGTCATAACAGCAAAGATGGCGAACCTACCTATCAATAGTGTCATTGTCATAAAGAATCGACGTCATATTTGTTGGTTGTCAAATATGACTTTCTCAGAAGTGACATAGAAATGACACAATACTAATAGACATCAAGAAAGGAGTTGAAATATGTAGTGATTGTTTATGGTAAATCATGCTTTGTACAGTACTTAAGAATAAATAATAGAAATTTGTAAATTTCATTTATACACTCGGATTTGTAAATTTGTAAATTACAAAAATGATTGCAAAAAATGTAACCAGTGTCAGCAATGCGAATAGACCAGAAAATGGGGGCTGAACGCAGAACGAGGTTTGTGGTTTCACATATATAGGTCTGTCATGTTAACCAAGGTGATACCTATTACAAAATAAAATGGATCCTCATTATTTTCTGATATAATCATATTTTATCATTTAGTCATAAATTTATTTGGCGAGAACTTTCTTTACTGAAGTCTAAAGGGCTGCCAGATTTTTATATCGACATCATCCGAGACATGTACCGAAATTCCAAATCCATAGTTTAGACCTCTGTCGAAGAGGAGAGACAAAATTCCTATTAACGTCGGTGTCCTCCAGCGATCAGTCTTAGTCTGTTTTTGTTCATATTAGGCATATTCTTACATATTAGACGAATTGTCAAGTAGTATAATGGATCCACATGGACCAGGGGGCTTACCGCCAAAGCTGAAGCCGATTACCATCGAATATTTTGATTCCAAAAATAGGTCTTACGTTTATGTTATTGACAAGCATATTCAGCTTAGTCCGTAGAGCTCCAGAGTTACTGTCAGTTAAGCTAAACACAAGTATCATACTTCTAAGTTGAAGTTTCATTTTCGTGATCAGAAACACCGGTGGGGATCGTCTTCAGCTTAGCCGGTAGGTGTCCATGTATGCTGATATAATTGCACTGGCGGATGCGGATAGAGGGCAGTTGGTGCGATGAGTGAATTAATGGAAGTGGTCACTTGAGAACTATGGGCTGAATCCGAATACGGGAAAGATCGAGTACTTGGGCTGCAAAACAACAGATCCCCGAACAACCGTGCACATAAGGATATGGTCGAATGCACGGACAGTTTAAGTACTTGGGTTCTATTCTTCGATCATCGGATAGCATCGACTGCGAGATTTCAGTAGCTTGGACTAAGTGGCTTGAGGTAACCAGTGTCATCTGTGACTAGGGATTGCAATCCCGCAAAGCGGGATCCCGCATTCCCGCGGGATCACGATGCTTTAATTAATCTGCGGGATCCCGCACATTCAAAGGGCGGATCCCCAGATCCCGCAAATATAGAATTTGGCGCTAAACCAAGTAAATATTTGTTCATTTCCAAAATCCAAAAAAGTACGATGAAGAAACCAAAAATACAGATCGTACATATACATTCCTCATGCCAAGAAAAGTTGCAATACTTACGCCAAGAAATAAATAAAATTATAGAAAAAGTCGTAGTTCAAGACGATGAAATATATGCAGATGACGTCTTGGAAAATACACCTCTAACTAGAACATCTGCTACTGATACAAATCCTACTCTAACGCTAAAAGAAGAATGAGAAAAAAGCTTCTACAAGAAAAAAAATATTTAAGAAAAAACCAGACATTGTTGTCTGGCTTTTTCATTCATTTGATATTCGTGGTATTAGACGAATTGTCAAGTAGTATCATGTATCCACATGGACCAGCTCTGTGCGGTGGGTCGACGGGTGTTCATGTATGCTGATATAATTGCACTGGCGAATGCGGATAGAGTGCAGTTGATGCGATGAGTGAATTAATGGAAGAGGTCACTTGAGAACTATGGGCTGAATCCGAATACGGGAGACTTGGGCTGCAAAACAACAGATCCCACGACCGTGCACTTAAGGATATGATCGAATGCACGGATGGTTTAAGTACTTGAGATCTGTTCTTCGATCATCGGATAGAATCGACTGCGAGATTTCAGTAGCTTGGACTAAGTGGCTTGAGGTAACCAGTAACATCTGTGACTCCGAAATTTCGTCAAGTTGGAAGGACAAATATATAAATCCAAGATTAGACCATTTTATAAGTTAGTAAAAAATCGTCAATACTTGAGCGACACGTACAGGTGTTGTCTTTCATGGAGTTGAATATGCTGCGCAGTATGCGCGGAGTTTCGTAGAAGGACCGCGTCAGGAATTCTCGGACATGGCAAGCAAACTGCAAGAGAGTCATTTAAGCTGGTATTGTCAAATTTTATGGAAAGCGGCAAGTTAGGAAACAAATGTCTTGCAATGGCACATCCTCCAGGTTCGTGCACACAGGGTAGGCACTTCTTAAAGAGACACAGATCTTAGATCGTATATATTTGTTAAGTAGATAGATGTAGGTGAAACAAAGTTCACCGGGTCATCTAGTAAAATAATAAAAAAGAAATAAATAAATAAAGAAAAACAAAACAAAATTAACATGAAAAGAGTATAATAGCATGACAAGCATTGAAAGATCAGCATGACGAGAAAATAGCATACAAAAAAAAAAAGAAAAAAAAAATAGTAACAATAACATACATAGCACTAAGTACTACAGTAAGCAAGCGCGGAGCATTTAGTTATAAAAACAAATTAACCAAATTATAATGAAAACTACAACGGTACATTTAATTAGGATAACTTTAATTAAAAAAAAAAAAACCTAACCTAACCTAACGCAGCAAATTTGTAAAGCGTACCGAATGGTGACGCATAACTCGACACTGGCTCTGACTGATATTCTCCCGCTCGATCTCAGAGTGTGGGAAGCAGCTTCCCTATACCGGGCCAGGAGCGGGGAACCCTGGATTGAATTGCGCGGCCGGGAAGTAGAAAAGAAGACCTCGGCGCTAAAGTCCCCTCATCCATCGGAGGTAAAGGACATCAAAGTGGTCAGCCTGGAAGACCAAACACAGCTAGATGCCGAAGGTGAATATGAAGTACGCATATTCATTGACAGCAGTACGATTGAGGGTCGAGTGCGAGCAGCCCTGTCCATATGGAGAGGCGCGATGGAAGTGAAGACCCTCAAGCTGAAACTTGCAGATTACTGCACTGTCTACCAGGCTGAACTACTAGCAATATGGAGAGCCACCGAAAAGCGCTAAAAAGCGGGGCTACATCGTTCGGAGTATATAGCGACTCCATGGCGTCCTTGCAGACGGTCCAAAACTGCAGTTACCTTCATCCACCTGCGGTAAAAACAAGGGAAAATATAACAGCCTTATCCCAACAGAACAAGCTTTTAGCCTTGTTCTGGATAAAAGCCCATGTTGGAACAGAAGGCAACGAAAGAGCGGATATACTTGCCAAGGAAGCTGCTGTGAACCGAAAAAAGAAGCCTGAATATGACCAGTGTCCCGTTTCATTCGTCAAGCGTAGCATCCGTGTGGCAACGATTGACGAATGGAACCAAAGATATACTGGCGAAACAGCAAAAATCACAAGGATGTTTTTACCCGATGCGATGACGGCATACGGAAAGGCAAAGAAATCAAATCTAAATAATGTCACAACACAAATTAAACAGGACACGGGGCGTTCTCCGAATACCTGAACCGGTTTCGGTGTAAGGATATCCGGGGCTATGCCCCGGATGTATATGTGGCCCAATAATCAGCGAAACCGTCCCGCACATATTATTTGAATGCCCCGTCTTTACATTAGAGAGATTCAATTTGGAGCAAAGAATAAATTGCAAAATAGCCGCGAATAGCATGCGAGAGCTGATGCAGGGCGAAGGTAGAGAACGATTCTTAGAATAAAATCGCAATAATGGTAATAAATAGAAATAAAACAAAATGCACATAAAAATGTTATTGTGATATTTTCTAAAATATCAAAAATAGCATTCTAGGTAATATATAAGGAAATAGTAACTAAGAGTAATACGGAAAATAAAGTAAATATAAGAAATAACATGTAAATAGAAGTAAGCTACAAAGGTAACATAATAAGGAAATATTATATGTAATAAGGAATTAACGTAAATAGTTCTGTTATAAGTCCCAAATTGTAAATCCAATTGTTGTAACTGCAAAATAAACAGCAACCGGTGTAATTCATTTTCCCAAAAGAGAAATTAGCTAGAGTAGGGATAATGTGGGAGTCCCACCCACCATGGAATAAAAGAGAAAGAATAGCAGATGGAATGACAGAAGAATAAGAGAATAGGAACAAGAAAAACACTTAGATAGAAAAGGCTCCGATCATGTTGGAGGTCGCTAGGCATTTATAAAGTAAGCAGATGCGCGCACATCCAAGGACTACATCAAATCATGTCGAACTTGGACGTGCGCGTTCTGCGATTGGCCTACATAAAAAAAAAAAACCTAACCTATACTGTATAAAGACTGATTGTTTTACAATTAATAAATACTTTTTCATTTCTCATACTCGGAAAGTAGTGTTGTTTTGATCTGATTATTGGGTGGAAAATGCTGCTTCCCTCCATAGAGAGGGAAAAACTCATACAAATTACTTCCCACCTAGGGGCCGGAATGAACTTTAAAAATAGAACTGCTGTCAGCTGTGAAGAGTTTTATGTAAAAAAAAAAAACTAATTAAAAAAAATGCTGCGGCCATGTGACTTTCTAAACAGCCAGTGTAGAGCGGGCGCTGTATGGAGTTGAGTGTGCAAAATATGAGGACCACATTCTTTAAACAGTTTTGAATTCAGAAAAGCTTGTAGATTATGATTCTGAATGTTGCCAGGAAGTTTCTTGGTCCAATTTTTTTTTATACCCCATTCCCTTGCATATCGAGTAAATGGACTGAACAAATGCTTTACAACAATTTTTATCATTGTTTTATTGAAAATATCCAATTGTTTCTTATGATTAAAGATACTTATAGCTATTTAGTGGAAATAAAAACAAAAAAAAAATTGTTGAATTTTATGTAATATTTTTTTTATAAAAAGAAATGATTACATAAAATGATTACAAAAATCTTATCGATCGATCTATCCTCTTTTGAAAAAAAAAAACAGTGTTTCTGGACATACAAACAGCCTTTGATAAGGTGTGGCACAAAGGCCTCCTGTGCAAGACAAGGACATCTCTACCCCATAGCTACGAGTATTATATACTTGTAGAGTCCTGTCTCGCAAATCGAATATTTCAGGTGAGAGAGGAAGGAGAACTACCGGACTTCCATAATATAATAGTAGGAGTTCCACATGGATCAGTGCCAACTTCCCAGAAACACTGATGTAGAAAATAAATCAAAGATCAAATGTAAATGCCAATCACTTTTATAATAAGGAAAACAAAGAAGTAATTTATAAAATGCACTTGAATGTACAATAACGCACAAGCAAAAGGAAGTTGAGTATGCAAAATGTGAGGACCGGCAACTATGTTCAAATTCTTTTAACTAAGATACTCAACGACAAAAGAACACATGTTGCCGGTAGTTGTGCCGGTCCTCTCCCCACACCACAATAAATAATATAGTCCACGAAACTCGGAGCATCCAGCTCCAACACTACATTTCCAAGGCGTCAATTTTCTTTGTCTCC
Organism: Hypsopygia costalis; assembly: GCA_937001555.2. NCBI lineage: Eukaryota > Metazoa > Arthropoda > Insecta > Lepidoptera > Pyralidae > Hypsopygia > Hypsopygia costalis. The sequence goes on along the minus strand of OW443326.2, from coordinate 33,917,945 downwards.
ATCCGCCGTATAGTCCATGTTTCTGCGGCATATAAGAATATAGCTCTATGTTTTTTTTTTTTTTTATACTACGTCGGGTGGCAGACAAGCATACGGCCCGCCTGATGTGAAGCGGTTACCGTAGCCATATTAACGCTCGCAACTTAAAACATCGCTCGCGCGCCGCCGCCCCCGCTGCCATCGCAGCATCTCCTTCCTTTCTGGTGACCTCACTCACTCGCAGGAACACAACAGCCCTCAAGGGAACCGTTATTTGCCTGCGGTATTCTGTGAGGTGGAGGTACATTCCCCAGTCGGGTAGCTTACAATTACGCTCCCTACCTCTCTTTTCGCCAGAGCTTCGTTTGTCAGTCAGCAGGGTGCACCGCGTGCAGGTGAAGTTGGCTTTGGTTCAAAGATGTTGATGAACCACTTATACCCCAAAAACTTGTTACTATATTGTACAAATGCTCTGTACCAATTACCAAACCCATGTTAATGTTCCCCATCAAGCATTCCATGGTTGACTGGAAGAAATCCCGCTATTGACATTTATTTTTAACCGACTTCAAAAAAGGAGGAGGTTCTAAATTCGTCTTTTTTTTTTGTATGTATGTTGGTCGATATCTTTGCGAATTGTGAACCGATTTTCATAATTCTTTTTTTATTTGAAAGGGTGTGATTGCAAGGTGGTCCCATATTCACCAAGTCAGGATCTGATGATGGGATGCCAGGGAAATCAAGGGAAATCCTTAAATTTTATAAGCACGTATGGTCAAATTATTATTTTTTATTTGAAACGGTAATTGCGAGGTGGTTTCATATTCACCAAGTCAGGGTCTGATGATGGGATCCCAGAAAAATCGAGAGAAATCCTTAAATTTTGCCCTGTGGTGGCTACCACAGGGCAGAGGCAGAATAAAAAAGTGCCACTCCATTGCTCTGCGCTGGATGTCGTACAAGGCGACTAAGAAATCTTGTGTCACGCGATAACTTTTCTCCCGGAAGACGGGCAGCAGCGACTGCCGGGGTATTCCACCAATAAGCTGCGCTCGCCAACTGAAGTCGGTTTAATTTTTTTTTTAAATCAACTTTAAGTATAATCTACTTGCATGACATACATACATATATGACATTTCTTTTGTATAATCTACATGCGTGTTTTAGTAGTATAAAGTTTACAAACAAAAAAACAAACAAACTGTACAAATATAAATTAAAATTTTTGATTACTTATGTAAAAAATTCTTTTATGTTTTTTTTTTCAGCAATATTTGTTTAATTTTTTTTTGTTTTTTTATTTCCTCTTAGTAGCTATAAGTATCTTTAATCATAAGAAACAATTGGATATTTTCAATAAAACAATGATTAAAATTTGTTGTAAAACATTTGTTCAGTCCATTTACTCGATATCCAAGGGAATGGGGTATAAAAAAAATTGGACCAAGAAACTTCCTGGCAACATTCAGAATCATAATCAAGCTTTTCTGAATTCAAAACTGTATATAGAATGTGGTCCTCATATTTTGCACACTCCACTACCTGTGGCGCCTGCACTAGTGTGAACGCAAACTTCTTTGAGCGGAATAAGCCGCAAGAATTACGCGGTGAGTTCCATATTTAAAATTTAAAAAGTCGACATAAATTGGCGGGATACTAATCTGTTATGTATCTGGGACGGAATTATAAAAAATAGGTATCTTATATATAGGTGAATTATAATATCTTTTATGCTAAGATTTGAATATTAAAAATGAGTTCAAGCGATTCTGAAATGTTGACACCAGGTTCAATTAAAGACGAGGCAAATTGTGTTATTGAAAATATTTTGCCAGAAATCTCAAAAGAAAGATATTTGAACACATACGAGTACAATGATTTTATGAAGTCGCGAGCAGAGAAGAATATAAAATAATTTTCCGAAAGTGTATTCATATTTTAATGGACTGTGTAGCAAACTACAGCCTTCTACGCTATGGAGCCGATATTCAATGCTCAAGAGTAGGTACACTTAGTGTAAAGCACAATGTAAATTTGAAATAAAACCGGCCAAGTGCGAGTCGGACTCGCGCATGAAGGGTTCCGTACCATTATCTATAAAAACGGCAAAAAATCACGTTTGTTGTATGGGAGCCCCCCTTAAATATTAATTTGTTTTATTCTTATTTACTCATTTATTTTTAAAGTAAATATATAACTAAATATTATTATTAACTAAATACTCACAGTATTTCAAGCGTCTACGATGTATGAGCTTAAATCGCGTTTGTTGTATGGGAGCCCCCTTAAATATTTATTTTATTCTGTTTTTTAGTATTTGTTGTTATAGCGGCAAATGAAATACATCATCTGTGAAAATTTCACCTGTCTAACTATTGCGGTTCATGAGATACAGCCTGGTGACAGACGGACGGACGGACGGACGGACAGCGGAGCCTTAGTAATAGGGTTCCTTTTTACCCTTTGGGTACGCAACCCTAAAAATACTATAATTTAACATCATTTTTGAAAAGACAGTCTCAGGGGTTCAAGAGAAAGAAATCTAAGGTTTTCACCTCTCATGATATGATTTTTTTTTAAAATGATGCTCCTGACTACCTAAGTAAGTATTTATGGATTTATTCTAAAAATGAACGTATTTATTACACAAATAAGTACTAAAAAACCGGACAAGTGCGAGTCGGACTCGCCCACCGAGGGTTCCGTACGTAGTATCAATATTAAATTTGATATTTTTCATTATAAATAATAAATAATGCGTCGAAAAAAATAAATAAAATATATTTTGCAATGTGTACATCAATCCCTTTCATATGATACCCCATTTGAACTAGTAGTTTCAATTTGAAATTTCGACACCCTATAAAAAATATAGACCCCCTATTTTTTAAGATCTATTTACAAATGTATAGTTTTGAGATTTATTCCTGTACTTGGAGTCTATAACGATGTTACTTGCCAAATTTCATAGTTCTAGGTTAACGGGAAGTACCCTATAGGTTTTGATTCCCTTGAGAATGTCGAAATATGCGTTTTTTGCTGAATAAACGGCCGTAACTTTTTTTTACGTAAACTTAGCAGTTTGATTATTTTACTACTTCATGGGACCGTAGACCTGAGTATACAGTTCAAATTTCAGCTTGATACCTCCACGCATTCTCGATGTAGAAATTCTTGACAGACAGACAGACAGACAGACAGACAGACAGACGGACAACAAAGTGATCTTATAAGGGTTCCGTTTTTCCGTTTGAGGTACGGAACCCTAAAAATTACATATTTTTCACAGGTGGTATTGATACTCGGTATAAGCGGCGCTTGCAGAAGCAGGGAACTCACAAATTTGACAATTAAGGATATTAAAAGTCAAGGCCAATTATTACTAGTAAAACTGACTAAAACAAAAACAAATATTCTTTCTTCCCGCCATTTTCCGCTAGGCCACGCCAATGTGACTGGTTTATGTTACTATCAAAAGTATGTAAGGGCAATGACCTCAGGTAAAAACATCTTAACAGGTACGTATTTATAAAGTCAGGCGCGAAAGAAAAAGGGAACACAGGAAACTATAGAAAACATTTGTTTACTTTCATAATCAATATAATATTATAATATAATATTTAGATACCAGTATGGAAACCTGGTAAAGTTTAGATAAAACTAGATAGGTATCTAATTAGAAAAGTACATTTATTCTAGTTGTTAAAAATTAGATTCTAGCCCACAATCACAATCGAAAATGTACTGAGCGATTATACTAGAAAATAAATCATGTTTTGCATCCTGGAACAGCCTGTAAATTGTTTTATAGCATAATTATATAAATATCATAATTATATAAGACTCCTAAATTACCTCGAAGCACACAATATACTTTCAAGCTCACAGTTTGGTTTCAGGAAGGGAATTTCCACCGAAGATGCTGTAACTTCCTTAACTGAAACAATAATTGAAAACGTAGACAAAGGTATAAAATGCTTAGCATGCTTTATTGATCTTAAAAAAGCATTTGATACAGTCTCTATTTCCATCTTGCTAGCTAAGTTAGAAAAAATTGGTATTAGAGGCCAACAACTAAAAATATTTAAGGATTATCTCTCGAACCGGATTCAAAAAGTAAAACTGGGTGAATATATAAGCGAGGGACAAGTCGTGACCTATGGTGTCCCGCAAGGAAGCGTACTGGGTCCTAGCTTGTTTCTCATTTATATAAACGATCTGTGCAACATGACGCTAAAGAATGCAAAAATTCTATCTTATGCGGATGATACTGCGATAGTGTTCACAGGTCGAAACTGGGAAATCGCTCGCAAATATGCTGAAAATGGCATGTCTCAAGTAGCTTTGTGGTTAAAAAACAATCTCCTAACCTTAAACGCATCAAAAACTAATTATATCTGTTTCAGCATATATAACAGTACTCAGCCCCCTGATAATTTTGGTATAAAAATCCACTCATGTGACCAAACTCTAAATTGTATCTGCCCCTCTATTACCAAACTAAACCATACTAAATATCTAGGTGTAATAGTGGACCAAAATCTCTCATGGTATCCCCAAATTGAACAATTATCGGGAAGAATGCGGAAATTTATATGGATGTTCAAGACTCTTAGAAATATATTTACACCAAATCTTCTTAATAAAATTTATGTGTCCCTTGTACAATCCATCATCACCTACTGTATACCGGTCTGGGGTGGTGCATATAAAACGAGATTTCTGGAGGCTGAAAGATCTCAACGAGCGCTTCTGAAAGTTATGTACTTCAAAGAAAGAACCTTCCCTACCACTTTTCTATACCAAACCTGCGATTTATTAACAATTAGAAAGTTATATATATTACGAATAATATTAAAAAAACACAAAAGTTTACCGTTTAGGCCTCAAACCGTTAGTAGAAGAAGACAAAATGTAGCTAGTACTCCCATTACTAGGACTGAATTTGCAAGAATTCAATATAATACACGCTCTGCTAAAATATATAATAAAATAAATAAAGAACTCAATATATATAATAAATCCTTTCATGAGTGCAAATCGTTAATAACAACTTGGCTTAAAGAACTAACCTATGATGAATTGGAGAGTTTTATCACTAATACTGCTTGTTAGTGATGAATTTCTTTGTGATTAATGCCATTTTGACACTCCAGAGGTATTACTACACCAACTAGTACACGCAACGCATCCACAGACGTGCACACAGGCGCGTAAACACACGAACATAGACACGAAGACACACACGAACATAGACACGAAGACACATACAAACACACTCACGCACAAGCGCGCGCGCACGCGCGCTCACACACACACACACACACACACACACACACACACATACACACACGCACCCACACACGCACACACATCACAAAGTCACTCAAGCACAAAAAAAAAAAAAAAAAAATTGTTTGTAATTTTTATATTCTTTTTTAATTATTGTTCACAAGGTAGATTAATTTGAGTAGATATGGAAGAGCGGAGCCTACTGGTACAAGTATTTTATAACTTAAAAGTGGGCTCCAACACCTGTTTATTAAGTGTAACATAATTTACCTGAATAAATTATTTATTTATATTTATTTATTTATATATAAATATCCTTAGCCATTAAATTAAGATTTGAATCTGGCTGACGAAATAAGAAACACTTGCCATTTCCATAACATTTCAGTCAACATTATTGATTAATTAATCTCGAGATAATTAAATAATTGGATTAAAAAGTCTGGCAGTGCCAGAGTTAGTGGAAGTAGGAATCATCACTTCACGACGATTGAAATTTTTAAAGGTCTTTACCGATTTCCAGTTGCCTCTAGCTAGAATCTCATCTAGAGGAAAATTATTAACCCAATTTCTAGAAGTTGCAGCGGAACGTACGGTTCCTGAAGTTGCAGAAATGCCTGCTTCCTTCATAAGCGTTTTTATCTAGCCCGCTATTACCGTACGAGAATCTGGAGACGGCTTTCCTCTTAAGTTTAAGAGGAATGGTGAGGGAATAATTTCGCACGAATCGCTTTGTTTATCAGTATAAAAGTACTATCATTTATGTGGTAAAGTGCAATTTTCTTTTATTGCGCTATGTACACAAACATGACAATTTATTTTACATTAAAAATAAACAGCAGGAGCAGGCATACATTTTCGCCGCGCGGTAGAAAGAGAGGGGGATATTACTTCCTCTCCTACGCCGCGAAGGCGGTTTACTCTCCCATCGTCTTACGAATTTTCGATCAGGCCACGTGTCCTGACGCGAGTTTAAAATTTTTTACCCACCCCAAAAAGTGCACAACGCCGCTAAAGAAGTTTATACCTCAAAAATATTTGGAATGAAAAAAAACGACCTACGTATACGGTATAGTGTAAAGTCCCTCGAAATATTCATAATAATATCGCGTACTGATATTTTTGCGTGTTCCTTGCTTGGCTTTTTTTTACTGTCAAGAGAAACACTTCGTTCCGAGTAGCGAGGTGGTCGTTAACAAATATTCTTCGGTGGCTTTGAAGTTTTCGATCTGACGAGAGATCGGGAACTGTCCCGTCGCTATTGTTATTTAGCTCCATTTTCTTTATCAATATTATACACTCACTTTAGATCTCACAGGAGTCTCCGGACTCTTGCTCCGCACCGCCGGTCTCCGAAGCGTGCACACGGCCGCGGCTGGCCGTGGTCGCGGCCGGCGGCGGCCGTGTGCCGGGCGCCAGTGCCCGCGCGGGCCCCGACCGGCGGCCGCGAGCGAGTCAGTCGGCGCGTCACACCGCCGCGGCTGGCCGTGGTCGCGGCCGGCGGCGGCCGTGTGCCGGGCGCCAGTGCCCGCGCGGGCCCCGACCGGCGGCCGCGAGCGAGTCAGTCGGCGCGTCACACCGCCGCGGCTGGCCGTGGTCGCGGCCGGCGGCGGCCGTGTGCCGGGCGCCAGTGCCCGCGCGGGCCCCGACCGGCGGCCGCGAGCGAGTCAGTCGGCGCGTCACACCGCCGCGGCTGGCCGTGGTCGCGGCCGGCGGCGGCCGTGTGCCGGGCGCCAGTGCCCGCGCGGGCCCCGACCGGCGGCCGCGAGCGAGTCAGTCGGCGCGTCACACCGCCGCGGCTGGCCGTGGTCGCGGCCGGCGGCGGCCGTGTGCCGGGCGCCAGTGCCCGCGCGGGCCCCGACCGGCGGCCGCGAGCGAGTCAGTCGGCGCGTCACACCGCCGCGGCTGGCCGTGGTCGCGGCCGGCGGCGGCCGTGTGCCGGGCGCCAGTGCCCGCGCGGGCCCCGACCGGCGGCCGCGAGCGAGTCAGTCGGCGCGCAACACGCGGCCGCGACCACGGACCACAGCCGGACTGGCGCGGCGCGCGGAAGTAAATATTCAACCTGAATTTTCTAGTTACGCGCCGACAGCCCTCGATAGGTGTCTCCGCATTGGACGAACGGCAACGTGACGTTTTAATTTAACGAATTCATTAGATGGCAACGGTGTGGGTCTGAAGCATTGTGCCCTCGATGTTTTCGATAAAAGAAATGAGTCGGAGGAAGTTCCCCATTCGGTCTGCTTACGAATACTCTGTACCTTGCCTCTCTTTTGCCAGCAGCTCTCGGCAGGGTGCACCGCGTGCAGGTGAGGTTGGCTTTAGGTCTAAAGATCGTGGTGTTCCCCTTACACTCCATTACATTACAGCTTTTAGCGATCAAATGGCGCTACATGGCATTATTACTCGAAGTACCCGGCGCCCGACGACCGAGCTTTTTAGACCAATGTTTTTACCAGTATATCATGATCCGTCTTTGATGAATATTTTACACATTCTACATGAAATGCAAACGAGCAACATTAAAACCCATCTTTACCGCACCGTTTACGGTTTGAAGCCTCGCGTCGTGCCGGGACGCACATGACCGCAGAGATAACGACCAAATTAGAAAATTTGTCTCTTGCACTAAAATTCTCCCCTAGGGTTCTTCACCCTACCTAGTGAATATTTTTCCCCTTTTGTAATATATTAAATGTATAAAGACATTGAAGTGTACTATTACGTACGTGTATTATTCGTACATATACAGACAGATATTAAACAAAAAAAACCTCATATATTTATTAATCTTTGTAACTACAAATCGTTATATACTTGATGTACTAGAAGTTTCTAGTACCTACAACTATAAAACGATATTTCGTAAGGAATCATTTGTCATTTGCGTATCTGGTCTAATGCTCATATAAGATCTGAAGACGAATTCTCCTAATTATTCAACAACTCAGGATTAGTTGACTGAATCGATATTGAATTGTGAATTGACTGAAAAGTGGTATTCTGCTCGTAATAATTGCAAGGCTTACTTACATAATCATAATAAGCATAAACATTGTCTTCCACAAGAGGCTCTGCGACTGTTTCCATTAAGTCATGTAGTTTTGATAATCCAGTTTCAAGAGCACGAACAATACACAACACGGCCAACTAAATCCCTGTTGTTCATTTATTTCTTTAACGTGTCACTGTATTTGTAATTGCGATATAGTTTCGATACAATCTCGGTGTAATTTCGATTTGTTCTCATGACGATTACCTTGTACTCCAGTTTCACTGTATTATAAATGTTTTGTTACATACAATGAAATAGGCAACTAGTAAAAGAAACGCCATCAAAAACATAGTCAAACCGTTTGTTGAAAACTTTATTTTACTCCATGTATGGTACAAAGAGATACGTAGCACAAAGCTAATAGGACTGTTTTCAGGAAGCGTTCGACTGCTTGTCTGCGCCTATCGACACGATCAAAATTGGTCCGGTTTTTATCTTGTGAATCTAAGTGAAATCGTGAATTATTTTATGCAGTAGAAACAAGACGAGATGTTAACAATTATTTGTTATTCAACATAGCGTGAAAATGACGAAAAATAATAATTAAACAGATAATATACTCTAAACGGACGCCGCCTACTTTATGTTTATTTTTGCCAATGCGTTAGTATTTTCTTGCATCAGTGCAAGTATGATCGTTTCCTTCTAAATTAGTTCTACTTCGAGAAGTAAAGTATTAACCAAAATTTTCGTGTAACAAAATAATTTTAATTTTACACCACTTGTTTGCTCTGTTTGCTCCTGGCAGAAATACAGCGTGGCGTGGTCGGCGTGGTGCCGCCCCAGCACGCCGGCAGGCGGCCCGGGCAGCTGGACTCGGGGAGGGATTCGCCTTCTCCGAAGGTGACGATACCCCGTGGGGTAATCTTCTTACTAGTACCGCTGTCATATTATATGGGCTGACCCCTCCCTCACCCCATATAATATGACAGCGGTACCAGTAAGAAGATTACCCCACGGGGTATCGTCACCTTCGGTGAAGGCGAATTGGGCTCCGAGACTTAGGTTTGTTCTAAATGTATTTAGTTTATTTCCAACATTAGTGTATTGGGCTTGACGACCTGTTCATCTTTACAGTCCCCATAAACTCCTATCATCGAAAGCTTCGAGACATTTGCGAAATCATCGTGGCATTTAATTATTATTATTATTTTTTTTGGTTTACAAAATGTTGTGTTTATTAATTATATTATATAAACTAAATTAACTAAAAATAAACTAATCTTAAAATAAATATTATTATGCAAATAAAAAGAAAGAAAAAAAAAAATTAATAACTAAACCGCGTCAAAAAATTCCTCCGCATCACTGTCAAAAGGCATCGTGCCCAAAACGCTGGCAGCATTGCCACGCTGAATGGCAATGCTTAGACGTTGTGCCAAATATAGGCCAGCCCTCTGGTCACGGGAAGTATCAACCAAGCGCTTTGCTAAATCTCTAAATAGAAGCCTTGCACTCGGACCCCATGGGCCAAGCGTTTCGACCCCAAACGGCTCAAATATATAATTACCTATAAGGTTTAAGTATTTGCGCCGCTTAAGTGTCTCCGCTGATGCAGCAGCAGCTCCCGCAGATCCCGACGTGTAAGGGAGATGAGAAGGCGCTAGGGTATCGACGCAGGTTGCATCCCATACCAAAGACCTTCCCATCTTCCATGGCAGCAACGACATCCCATCAGGTCTCTTACCATCGTCGCGTGCCAGACCATTTCCAATGTTCCAATACAGCTGGGACGCCGGCGGTGACAAGAGCCCGACGAATAATGTCATTTATGGTGCCGTGACGTGGGATTCTGCCAGCGCTCCTGCGACATGAAAGTCCATGGTGTCCAAGACGGTCGACAGCTTCTCCACATTGACAATGATGCGGAGCAACACAAGGAACGCCTAAAATGTGCCATATAATAATTAAATATTAAATACCAAATGTGCCATATAATATTTAATTATTATATGGCACATAGCAGCTCCCGCAGATCCCGACGTGTAAGGGAGATGAGAAGGCGCTAGGGTATCGACGCAGGTTGCATCCCATACCAAAGACCTTCCCATCTTCCATGGCAGCAACGACATCCCATCAGGTCTCTTACCATCGTCGCGTGCCAGACCATTTCCAATGTTCCAATACAGCTGGGACGCCGGCGGTGACAAGAGCCCGACGAATAATGTCATTTATGGTGCCGTGACGTGGGATTCTGCCAGCGCTCCTGCGACATGAAAGTCCATGGTGTCCAAGACGGTCGACAGCTTCTCCACATTGACAATGATGCGGAGCAACACAAGGAACGCCTAAAATGTGCCATATAATAATTAAATATTAAATACCAAATGTGCCATATAATATTTAATTATTATATGGCACATTTGGTATTGTTCATTCAGCAACACAATGCGCTACGCAATATTTTTAAAATCATGAAATGTTAATAAATAAACAAGAGTATTTGCAAACACAGTTGTCGGCCTTGATGATATATTTCGTATACAATATCATCAGGTCCCGGTGTGTACTCAGTTGGCCACGAAGCGCTACATTTACATTGACATCTTCGCGCTCGGCCCCGGCGGCCCGGTGCGCTCCTGACGCACACAATTTAATGGTATACCCATATCATAAGTGAATTGGCGTGTTAGAAGTAGCAGCGATCAAAGGAGTGCCTGTCCCTTGTCCCAGTGAAATGTCCAGTCCCTAGTGTTATTGTATTTCTGCGAGTGCGGTTCTGAGAGCTCACCGAGCGAGTGCTGCGGCGATGGTGTTGGTGAAGTGTGAGAATGCGATATATTTCTTGTGGTGTATTGTAAACGTAACAAGCTACGGCAACTTTGGCACGCTGGTTGGAGTAGGAGGGAAATATTATTAGAACTGCTGTCTCCTGAGAGCTGCACAGTTATATCGCTGCTGGCAAGTACGTGAAGCGCCGCCCTATCGGGCTGAGAACACACAGGTACTAACATACTTTAGCTAATAATAACAACAAAGGCTTTGTTCTTAGCTAGGTGCTACACTTTGCTACTGGGGCTTTCAAGCTAGTGTGACTGCTTTTTAGTGCGATACACTTTTCGTCACAAATTTAAAGGCCAATGGATGCATGATTGTTACTAAATCACGTCAGAATGGCCGAACCGATTTGGATGAAATTTGACATAGAAACAAATAAGTGTGTCTGGAATAGCACATAGGCTTTTGATCCCGGAATAATGTACGGCTCGCGTGGGATAGATCTGTTTATATGTACGACAGTTTAGGCGTCGATCGCCAGTTGAGGGACCAGAGATTGACGTAGGCTATTTTTATCCCGGTAAAATGTCAGGTTCCCGTGAGATAGATTTGTTATTGATTTTCACAGAGCAAAATCTGGCTGAAGTCAGGGACTAAGATAGATTTAAGTCTAGAACGGTACAAAAGCTACTTTTTATCCCGAAAAAAAAAACCGCACTAACAAATTATGTCATTACAGGGGATAATATTTAATAATGGCGAAATTACACGGTCGAAACAATCTCTGCAAACTTGTTCGATGTCTACACAGGCCATGTCATCACACGGGTGTATACATATATTATTTAAATGTGCACAAGCGAAGGCAATTATCATGTAAATATTACCCCACAGAACGTCGCAACCTAATAAGCCCTTGAGGGTTGTTGTATTTCTACGAGTGAGTGCGGTCACCAGAGAGGAAGGTTGCTGAGTTGGCAGCAGGGGTGGCGGTGCCCGAGGGATATTTCATATTGCGAGCGTTAACATGGGCAACCGCATTTTTTTTGATTGATTGCAGGATGTTTGGTACATATTTTTTAAATAACCCAAGTACATTTTGAAAGATAATAATTTATCTGCGACTTTCAAAAACTTAATGTCTAATGTTAATTCTACCTTCTACATACATATGTAAAACCATAGTAAAACAAAGCCGTGTTCGTTACACCATTTATGACTCAAGAACGGCTGAACCGAATTTTATGATTTTTTGTTTTTAGATTTGTCTTCGTCCGGAATACGATAGTAAGTACCTATTAAAAACATTGGAAAATTGACGAAAAAATAAAATAAAAGAAAAAACATTTTCCCATATAAATAGTGTCAGTTTAAAAAGGATTGAGATATTTATTGGTTGTCAAATCGTGCGTTCAGAAATTTATATCTAGCTCCTTAAATATTGCATTTCTTCAATACACACAACAAACTTGATTAAAAAAAAATGTCAAACCGATTGGTGTCTCGTTTAGGTCACGAAAGTTGCCTGTGATTCGTTTTGAAAATTATTTTGGGGATTAAGATATTTATTGGCTTATAAGTATATGTATATTTATTGATATAGTTGATTTTTGTATTTTTATATTTTTTTGTGTTATTATCTTGATAAAGTTCTGAACTTAATATTTATTTTATATTCATTGTATTACTTCCATAAAATCATAATTTGAGTCCAGCTATATATAAGTAACACGACATTCATTAGTTGAATAAGACTGCTAGGCGGCCCGAAGTTCGCCGGCTCAGCTAGCTACCAGGCGACCGACTGCTGGAACAATATACCTCCTCCAATACGAAACTCACTAACTAAATATACGTGTAAAAGAAAAGTTAAAAACATCACTGTTAAAAGGACAAAACTTATGTATAAGCCAAGGTCGCACTGGTGGTGGGCCTGTTCTAAATTAATATGTCATTATAATTAATATTCACCAACTCAACATTTACTCATAATCACTCTACATACACCAACACTCATAATTATCCATCAATTCAGAGAAAGAAACTTCGGAACCGCGACATTAGAAGGAACGACTCACACAACTAATGGATACTCTGCGATTTCTTCAGGTAGAAGCTGAAAATCAGTGGTCTGCTCGACGAGCATACATTTCACTGAGCTTCTTACCTCTTTGTATGACTGCAACACACATGTTCTCCTTCGTGTATCATCATTATAGTAAGTTACAACTTACATAAACAGACTAAGACCTACTCATAAGTACTAATAATTGTGTAACTCCTGTATTTAATAATTATTGTGTGTAGCAGTTATGACAAATAAATGCTTATCTTATCTTATCTTATCTTAGTTTCATATAAATAACCGACGCCGAATTGACCACATATTAAGTACCATTGAGGACGCGCACTATCTGACTATAACACAGCACAAACGCTTAATTTCCCTGGAAATAAACCCAAAAGTATTAGTCACTGGTATACACTGGTATAGAACGACTAGAGATTTCCGTAATGATCACATTCGCAAATTTAGATGATGCTTAACGAGTTTTCCTCGGTGTGAAGTGTATAACGAAAGTAATGAACCGGACAGCGACGAAGCCTTCCAACTTTTAGACGATATTTTCATCATGATATACGATCTGTTTTCCGACAAAAAAAAATACAACAAATGCTAATTTCGTCGGCCCCAAAATAATTTACGAAATGTACCAAAATATCTTAGATAAAAAACGAAGATGACAATATCAACTTTGTAATAAAAATATAAACGTCAACAAATTGCTTTACATGAAGTACAAAAAGATATTAAGAAAATGCATCATCATCAATAAAAAAATACGTAAACAGTCATTATATTAATAATTAAAAACCGGCCAAGTGCGAGTCGGACTCGCTCGCGCACGAAGGGTTCCGTACCATTATCTATAAAAACGGCAAATAAATCACGTTTGTTGTATGGGAGCCCCCCTTAAATATTTGTTTTATTTTTATTTAATTATTTATTTTTATAGTGAATACATAACTAAATATTATGTGAGTATTTCAAACGTCTACCTGTTGCCGTTATCAATTGCGAGCAAAAACGAGCAAAAAATCACATTTGTTGTATGGGAGCCCCCTTAAATATTTATTTTATTTTATTTTTTAGTATTTGTTGTTATAGCGGCAACAGAAATACATCATCTGTGAAAATTTCAGCTGTCTAACTATCACGGTTCATGAGATACAGCCTGGTGACAGACGGACGGACGGACAGCGGAGCCTTAGTAATAGGGTTCCTTTGTACCCTTTGGGTACGGAACTCTAACAATAAGGAATACATTTATATAAAAAATAAATGTCAATACAATTGACAAACGTACTGCAATTGCATGCGTATTTAATGACGGCTCTGTTGAAATGCCAATAACGATAAAAGGCACCAGTCAACGCAGGCAAAGAAAGTTAAAATAAATAGGATAAACGAAAGCATCTTTCGTGTAGCGGTGACGGGACAACACGACGCATGAATTTACTAAAAAAGACCAGTACGTCCCCGGTTCTGATAATATCTGTTCTATAGTATTAAAATCTCGCTCGGGTGTGATCGCTCCCGTATTCTGATACGGTAAATGAGTCATTACGTACTGCGAGGCGGATTCCCAATAGACTCGTCGGATCTATGGTAATACTCTGGACGAACCGATGGCAAACTCGAAATTAACATCTGTCGACCGATAGTCCTCGATTCCGTATTTTCGAAGATTTTTGAAAAGGTAATGCACGAGCGTTTCGGCACCGTCGTTCAGACTGGATACTTCTTAATTATCTGTGAAATAGGTAGGTAGGCCCTCGTGCTGCCCGCCGGCCGCCGGCCGCCGGCCGTGTCCGCGAGCAGCGCGAGGCCGGCGCTCGCGGCCGCGGTCGCGGCCAGGCAGCGAGTACGTGAGCGGTGCCAGCGGCGCCAGTACCAGTGTAGTGGGCGCGCGGGCTGCACGCGCGCGACGACACGAGCGCACACGACTCCGCACACATGAGCGGCGGCAAGAGGAAGCTGTCCTTCCTCGGGTTCGTCCCGCAGGTCAGTACCGCCGCCGCCGCCCGACACGAACGCGGCCGTCGGGCGGCGCCGACGCCCGGGAAACCCCAGGGTGTATCGTTTCAAATATCGTAAATTATACTTTTTACACTAGAATAGTACTAGCGATATGTACCGCGTCGGCGCCGCCCGGGAAACGTGACACAAAAAGTAGCGCCTCGACTTTCAGGAGTGTACGTTTATTAAATAGCATCCCTCGGCTATTCGACGACGGGCCTCGTATGTCGGTCGTAGGATGCGTAAGATTACGCAAAAAAAATGTAAATATTTAATTAGCACAATTTAAAATGTATACCGCAGTAGGCGAATATAGTCGGCCGATAGACGTACTCGCCGGCACTCCGCCCACCGTCTCCCGCCACCGCGACCGGCTAGCGCCGGGGCACTGTTTCCTTCAAAAAAATATGTTGTAAAGTATCGGTAACGGTCTACGCGGGCTGTAAACTTTCGTAGCGAAAGCCGCGGGCCGCGGGCCCCGCGCGCCGACGTGCCCCCGTAGCGCCGCGTTCTGCGCCCGTAGCGGCGCACTCCGCGTTTTATCCAGATTCATTGAGATACGCAAAAGTGTCACCCATCGCTTCTACCACACAAAACTCGAATGTCGCTAAATCAACACGTTATTGCTTACAAGGAGGCGGATCGTTCGCTTTCTTGTCTCGGTATCGGCATGAAAGTTTACACGCACGCAATATAATGTTGTGCACATTAACCATTTAACCGGCGTTATTTAAAAGTTTAGATTCTAAAGAGTTTCCAACTCAGAATTGCAGCGACTAGAACATCTAAAGAAATCCCTAGGGAGGTGTTCTTCGATCTGATGAATATAATATTTTTTTGATTCGATGAATATTTCTGTTTTATAATATTCCATTGTCAAATTAGCTCACAGATATATCTTTACAAAATAGACCTTAACCAAATGACAAGTATGTGGACGCACTGCCCCGTAGCGATCCTACTACGAGGCCGTGTCCTCGACTGCCGAGTCCCGCTCGCGCGGCGCGCGGCGGGGTGCCGCGGTGTACGAGTAGTGGCAGAGCGGTAGAGTCCCACTCGCTGGCGCCGCGACGAGCGACGCCGCGACGCCGCGACGTGCGACAGAAACACACGCGTACAAATTTAACTACTAGGAGTAACATTGTTGCTTTTACCATTGATCGTTTACTTTATTCAAAATATACAATAGTAAGGGCTGTCCGCGTGTTCATCCGCGTGGACCTCGATCGATCATTTTATTTTCCCATATACATTTTGTCTTCTTTGTGACATGCAAATTACATAAATCATAAAATATAACTTAGAATTTAGATCGAGAGTTATATTTTATGATTTATGTAATTTGCATTAGTTTTGTATAATTAGTAACACAAAAATATTATTAAATCGTCAGCACAATCATAGCACGTCATTTAAAACATCGTTTTTAGAATAATAACATTTGTATATGCAAAACAATGTCAATGTCTTTCTAAATGAATTTAAAGTCAATTCTTTAATGTTTTTTGGTATTTTATTATATAGTTTAGGAGCCATTCCAAAGACGCTCCCACCGAACATGGCCGTGTGTCGGATTTTATCCTTATTTCGTTGGGAGCTATAAAATCAAGTTTATGTAAATTTTACAAAACTGACTAATTAACTAAGTAAGAATTCTCAATCGCTTGAAATATGGTGCACATGATTCTGTAGAGCCAAGTCTAAATATTGCCCTTATGCACTTTTTTGTGTTTTTAATACTTTCGCTTTCCTAGTTGAGTTGCCCCAGGGAATGAGACATATCGTAGCGTGGACGCTACGTATCCCTGATACCAAAGTAGTCCGAGAAACTTTGTAACACTTGTCTCTTCAACTGAATGTCCTAGGTAAGGCATTCCATGTCAATATTAGTCATATTTTTTGCCGTGGTCTCTGTGTGAATATCATTGATTTAGTTTTGGCTAGATTTACGATTAAATTATTATTTTGCAACCACCGAATTACTTGAATAATAATAATAATAAATAATAAATAAATCTTTATTTCCTCCCACAATAAAAGGCTTATAAACTAAACTTAAATTTCTAAACAAAATTTTCGTTTCCTTAAAAGCTAAGCCATTTTAAGTGAGAGGCTGGTGCCTGAAGTAGGTTTTTTAAAAAAAGCCTGTGTTACAGGTCACCAGGCCCCTCCCTTAGGATGTCTAGTTGTAATTTCCCGAGATGGCCAAGTGGCGTCCAAGCGAGATCTCAGAAGGTGTTGTTTTTGTTATGTCTGTGGTGTGTGTGTGTGTGTGTATGAGTGTATGTATGTGAGTGTGTGAAGATGTGCGCGAGCATGCGCGCTCGTGCTTGCGTGTGAGTGTGTGTGTGAAGTTGTGGGTGTTGATGAGTGTGTACAGTGTAGGTGTTTTGCTTAATGAGTTGTGTAATTGCTGTTGGGTGACTGCAGTGATCGAGCAAATCGTAAATGCGTGTGTTGCTGTCTATAAGGCTTCTCTTATTTTAAAGGTATGAGCAGTTCTTCAGTTTGCTGATATGTTAGTGATTTGAGGTGGTTGCTAAGGGTAATTTTGACGCTGAATTTCGATAGGGGGTAAAGGTTTAGTAGCGAGTTTAGCTCTTTGTATAGGTATGGTCCCAGAAAGCAGAAGAAGTTGTGTGAGGTAGAGGTACGAAAGATGGTTGTCCATTTGAGAATCGGGCCTAGTCTTCGTTTATCGCGCGTTAATGCCGGGTCGTAATATAGCAGGGCGTGCTGTTTCAGTACTGTGTGGAGAATGAAAGATTGCCGTATGAATCAATGTTTGATTTATTTCAGATTCATTTGTTTATTCAAAAATTATAGTACTATGGTTCTCAAATAACTCCATTGGACGGTCTCATGAAATTTTCAATTATTCATTCATAGCTTTTCCGCGGCGTAAAATTTTATGTCCAGCAATACAACTGTGAAACTGGTATCCGATTTCGTGCAGTAGTTTTTGCGTGATGCGCGTTCGAACATACAGACTTTAGATCCTATTGTCCTTATTGCACCCCCTACGTACGTCCATCACGATCATCCGCCAGCGCGGTGGTGTCGTAGGTGTACATTATATAAATGTGATGCGGCGGGCCGCGTCCGCGTGGACCACTCGGCACGTAATCATGAATCGACATTATCGTGTATTAGGAGCGCGGCGTCGCCGTGGACGCGGCCGTGCGGCGCGGCGCTCGTCAGCGGCCTCGTTATAACCTCATTAACACCGCCCTGTGCACAGCGCAGCGTCCCCAAATTATGATATGCATCTGTGCGCACTGATACTCATATCGCTAATATATTCATCGGAAGCCTGGACGTCATTTACTACAACAGTGTCTCAAACTTTTCATTTAAAGTCTCGCTCGAGTCTCGCCATTAACCGACGTTGGTTGCTAATTTAGAAATAGTAAGCAGTTACTGTTACGCTCGCAATGCAAGAGTATTGCTCAAATGCCGGCACTCCCGCTGCTAACGCGGCTCTTCTCGCACCTCGTGTGGTAAACTCATTCGCATAACACAACAATCCACAAGGGGATTGTTTTTCGACTGCGGTCTTTTGTAAGGTGGAGATATTCCAATCGCGGTCAAGCCATGTCGCCTTTACCTCTTTTTCGGCAGAGCCTCTTCCGCTAGTCGGCAGGGTGCATCACGTGCAGGTAAAATTGGTATTGAATCTAAGACGGTAAAGTAATGAGCCATTTGCAGCCCCTATACATATGTATAAATGACACTACAAGATATAAATCACACATTAAATATTTATAATTTATTATGAATCGACTTCTTTTCATTACGACGTCTTGTCCGAATCCTACTGGACCGAGTTCAGTGCCACCTGCCGAGCCCGGGTTGTATAATAGACTTGCGCAAAACAGTTCACTGAACTGAAAAGAGAGATGCAGTTCTTTTGACGCAAATGAACTATATCACTCATCTAGTTCATTTAGTTCAATTACTTCAATTACTTCTGTAGTTCTTTTGATTCACTAGTTCAGTTTAATTCAATGTATCTTTGATTCAATCGACTCAGTAGTTCTATTGACTGATTCCTTCTATATTCTTCTCAGTTCTATAGCATCATTTTGATGACATTGTATTTTTGTATTAAATAAGTATAACTAATTAAATATTTTATAAATTCCCTTACAAATATTGATTTTCCTTCAAACTTTTCACTGGCTTAGGACTGTCAAGCTTGAGTAAAAAGAAATTATTTAGTGGTTAAAATAATAATTAATATAAAAATTGAGCCTTGTACTACTACTATAGCATATTTTCGCTAACAGCTTATGGTTCTTATGTCCTTAGCCTTAGAGTTCTAATTCGGTCAGTCAACCACGCACGAAACTATCTGTCTCGTTTTATCTTGAACAATTTCAGAATCTTCCGTCCTTTTCGCTCTCTATCGCTAGCAATTTTGGCATTACAACGTATATCTCTCATTCTAGCTCGTACGCTTTATGTATTTACGTTCTTTTTACTCTTTGTCACTCCATTGAACTAAATGACGCAGTGAACTATATGGGACAAGAAAAAGTGAGTGACAAGAACCGGCTTGTATGGTGAACTGGTACAATTGAACTACTCACTCAGGAACCACTCAAGTCTAGTATAATTCAACCACGGCAAGACCCCTCTCTAATGTACCCAAAAATCATCAAAACCCGGCCCGCCCCCGCCGCGGCGCCGGCGCGGCCGTTTGGGAGCTCGAGTTCTACGACATACATAATACATATACCGTATGTACCTTTGTATGCACGTGTATGTCCGTACAGTGTACTGTTCTATGATGTAGCTCAATACGACAATCACATAATTAATTGTGATAATCAATTAATTAAAATAATCACAATAAATATATTATTACTCAACGACCCAGTGGCGGTCCGACAGCTGTTCTATTCACGTGAGAACTATTTCTCCGATGTACATGGTTCTTTTTATAACAATATCTAAAATGTTAAACCTTTGAACCGTGTTAAACCTGTATTTTCCAGCTCCAGCTGTATTTCACGCAGGCGCGGGCGGAGCCGCGGCCGCAGATAGTGTTCTGCGTTAACATATAATGTATTTACCCGACTAACGAAGAAGGGTTATGATTTCCGAGTATATATATGTACGACCTGTTGCTCGCGGCTTGGCCCGAGTTTGACCCTTGAAAAAAGTCCTGTTGGATGTTTTTCCGCGATAAAAAGTAGTGTATGATGCTGAAAACTGTTGTCCTAAAAACATGTCAATCCATTGGTTCCTTTCGATGTGAAAGAAGGACAAACAAACAAATATACTCTCACACTTATACTATTAGAATGGAAGTATCGAATGGAATATGAAATTATGGATGTATATATGTGTCGCGCTCTATAGCCTAAACCGGTTGATGGATTTCAACATATGAGGCGTCATTTGATTCGTATCAGATGTGAGAGTGACACAATGGCAAACATTTCGTCCTGTACACCTCTTAGCTATATAATTAGCTTCTAATTCCCGTCGCCTCTATTTTATCAATATTAACCTATACTTATTCGTACTATGCTATATAATACGAACATGTGTCTATCTGATGCTTTTGCTGAACCGACTTGAATGAAATTTGTCAGGGACATTGATTATGCCGAGAAAGAAACTAGGCTATTTGTTTATGCGCCCGAAGCCGCGGACACAGCTAGTATGTATGTTAATTATGAAGTACGTGTCGTTGTTCGTGGATCATTTGCATGTCAGACTCCTGAGTAACGTCCACCGGCGCGCTGAGGTCGTGTACATAATGTTAAAACTAATGTGACATTAAGTAGTTCAGAATTAAAGGTGTCATTATTTACTCGACTGCGGCGATGCTTAAAATGAGAGTTATGTATTTGATCTGTTGTATGTGTGTTCTTTTGCTCCGTAGTCGTAACTACTGAACACTGATCGGGTGGACCGATTTTGATGATTGACACACCACCCCGGCCACATAGAGCCGCGATGACGAGCGCCACGAGCTCACATAACAAGTATACAAAAATAATGGAGAATTGTTTTGCATAAATCGATCGAGTAGGGTATATAAGGAAATATGTATAATTATAAATATGTATAATTCCTTTAAAATCCCTTTATTTTGATACCCTATAATTTGGTGAAATACAATAACCAGTAATTAAGTTAATGTTGCTACATGTGTTATTGATACACCTATGTCCTTTACGTTATTGTCGCTCATAATCTCGGTTCCTTGAGACGGAGAGACGTACTGTTTGTTTCATACTGACATGGCGGCGACGAGTGAGTAATGCAACGTACTCAATACTTGTTCAAATTACAATGGCCACATTATGAAAGGAATTATGATAATTGCGTGCGTCAATTTCCGACTAATTTAGTACTAATACGTTTAAAATAACCGGTTAACACGTCTCCAGCAAAAAACGAGTCGCTCGTTGCTGGAGCTGTCGCCGGTGACGCTCCGTCACCGCACGGCGACAGCTCGCCCGCGGCGCGGGACAACAGGGCCCGTGCCCGCGGGCAATCATTTGATCCCAGAAACAGGCCTCACGTTTCAGTTATTGACAAACATTTTCGGTAGAACTCCAGGGTTCATACCGGCGTTCATAAAACGGTTATTGTAGTTTATGACCCTTTGCAACAAGGAATACAAAGTAACACCGTGTTACATGCACAACGCGACCTGTCAGATAAATTGTTTCTCGCTGCGACCGTCGAACTGGAAGCCGTCGGGGACGACTAGTGCGCGGTGGCCATAACTATATAGATGTTCATCTCTCAATACGATAAATATTTACAATATAATAACATAAAAAAGTCGAGAAAAACAAAACCAATGTTACGGATTATATTATCAGGTACTTGATTGTGAACGTGGACGTCGACTGTTTTGGATCTCGAAGTCCCAAAAATATCAACTTCTGCGTTCGAATCGAGTCGGTCGTAGAATGTTTCGTGTCGGTGAGTACAGCCAAGGTGATTATGTATCGGCCACTAATTAAGAATCACTGGAATGCATACCTACGATATAAAAAAGAATTCAAGTAAAATAAGTTTTAACTCGCTCTCAATGTGTTTCGCTGCTGACATATTTAATGTATAAATTTACCGGTTTTGGAAAACCGTGTCCAAATTAGGTGCGTTATCGTTAGTGAAACGTTTCGTCAAGGTGGAATACAAGATACGGTTGTTTACGCGAAATTTATCGGTTGGCAATCGGACAGCCGGATAAGATAAAAGTCGCGCGTCCAGTTCATGCCCGCCGCGCGCGCGCCGGGACGACCGCCGCCTGCACGCACTCGTATGATGGCTGAGGTAGTAGTTCTCCGTCCAATGCTCACATGGACCAGAATCTAGCTGAAGCACATAATAAGAAACAAAGACACCAATTACCCAAGATACCACGCTAGTCTTGTACCAAAAAAATTTGAATATCATGGCAATGGTCTCGCAGTTAAAACATTACTATGATCTTCAAAATATTTTTATGATTTCTAAATATCTACTAGGACTTGTGACCCTCCCCCCCCCCCCCCCCCCCCTCCGCCGGCGGGCTGCGGCGGGATGTATTCCTGTCATACCGATATGACACGCACTTGCTGTCAGTATTTGTTTGTGGCAAGTGTTTGTTCAATGACGCGTGTTATTTTTTTGCGACGAGCAGACCTTGGGACATTTCATTGGTGCGATCCACGCACGGAAACCGATGTAATTCGCTTCACAAATATTTAAAGAAAAGCTCGCAAAGTAATTGGTAACTACCGAGCTACCCACGACTTCGTGCGCGCATGCCCCGGCGTCTACTATTTTTTTAAGAGGCCGGGCCGCTTCTTGTGGAGCGATTACTGTAGACGTTCTGACACAGAGAGTACTGCGCGTGCCCGGGCAGCCTCGCTGCTGACGCGTCTTCTTACGTGTGGTACGTCACGCACTCGCACGAACACATCAATCCTCAAGGGTTTTGTTATTTGGCTGCGGTCTTCTGTGTGGTGGAGGTACTACCCTAGTTGGGCTCGGTGTGCCCAGATATCTTTCACCAGAGCCTAGCTTGCTGCGTCTTATGATATCATCCATCTATTCTGCGCGTGGCCGCATTGAACAGCAGGATGATTTACGGCACGCGTTTACAAATGTTAGCTCTACTCGAATACGTGCTGAACGCGAGGATGAGAAATGAGACCCTTGAAATCATCCTCCTATTCAGAGAGTTGAACTGCTAGATGATTTACGTACAGTAAACAATAATTAGTTAGGCTTACAATAATTAGTTCCAGTAATAATACTCGACTCGTGTTGAACGAGGATGATTTCTGAGCCTTTGTTACTTAAAGAAACTTATGAAAACATCCTTCGGCTCAACATGCTCAAAATGTTAAATGGGACTGTTTGACTAGGCACTAGGTAAAATAGTTCAGTAAGAATAAAAAACCGGACAAGTGCGAGTCGGACTCGCCCACCGAGGGTTCCGTAGGTACGTAGTATCATTATTAAATTTGATATTTTTCATTATAAATAAGAAATAATGCGTCGAAAAAAATAAATAAAATCTATTTTGCAATGTGTACATCAAGCCCTTTCATATGATACCCCATTTGAAATAGTAGTTTCAATTTGAAATTTCGACACACTATAAAAAATATAGACCCCCTATTTTTTAAGATCTATTTACAAATGTATAGTTTTGAGATTTATTCCTGTACTTGTAGTCTATAACTATGTTACTTGCCAAATTTCATAGTTCTAGGTCAACGGGAAGTACCCTATAGGTTTTGATTCCCTTGAGTGGGTCGAAATATGCGTTTTTTGCTGAATAAACGGCCGTAACTTTTTTCTACGTAAACTTAGCAGTTTGATTTTTTTTTAACTTCATGGGACCGTAGACCTGAGTATACAGTTCAAATTTCAGCTTGATACCTCCACGCATTCTCAACATAGAAATTCTTGACAGACAGACAGACAGACAGACAGACAGACAGACAGACAGACAGACAGACAGACAGACAGACAGACAGACAGACAGACGGACAACAAAGTGATCTTATAAGGGTTCCGTTTTTCCTTTTGAGGTTCGGAACCCTAAAAAACGAAGTTAATTAATCAAACTTTAATGAATGAATTACATAGGTAATTATTGTTATTATATTGTTAACGACTACTTAGCATTAAGCACATTGTTAGATACGTTTTTAGAAAGTTTAAGTTCTCTTTTTCTATTCCTTTTAAGTGTTTTCTCCTTCGCAGCCGGACGGCCAGATTGAATTCTATTTTTTGTTTTTAATATGCGTCTGTCTTGTCTGCGGCTTAAGGCAGTTGGTTGTACTTTAATTGTATTCGTTCTTCTACGTTGTATGTTAAAAATTAACTCCGAAACGTACTGCGAGGAATCGGTGCTCTGAAATCGATTGGTTAAATACTTAACTGCTTTTAACTCATTTGGGGTTGGATTTTTCTCACATATTTCAACGAGCCTGTTAAACTCTATCTGCAAATTTAAAAGACAAGATTTAAACTCTTGTATAAGGAACGCCACGCTCGGGTGGTGGTGTTGGTCCTGCGCCCGCAGATTGAGGCCGATGCTGACATCGAGGATGATTCCGCGCAGTAATATTTTGGTTAGCCCGCTGAATGCATCCTCGTGTTCAGCACGAGTAATAATAGGCTTGTTGCCCATGTTACAAAATTATAAAAACTCTCTATCCGTAACGTAAAATACATAAAACTAGAACGATCTGCGATCTTAAAATTTTAATAACTTATGTCCGACGTGTTTTATGTGCGGTCAAAGTGTGGTGGGAAAGTCCATTTTAAAGGTATAATTTCATATAAAAATAAATATTACCATTGTAGAAACAATAAAAAATACTATAACTTTTGTTACGGCACTGGCTATATAAACGCAATATTTAACATAGCTGTCGTACAAATTTCTGATTTAATGCATATAAAATAGCACGGTCTGACGTCATAACGTGGTGGCCTTTTGTATGGAGCGTTTTCGGGATAGTCCAAAATTGTGATCTTCAAGTTATCATATCTCGAGAAGTTTTTATGCAATCGAAGTAATTATTTCACCTATATTTATTTTATTGTGACGTCTTTAAATAACAAATCGAAAAAAAAATGGGATACAAGCCTATTCCGGACAAGCGAAAACAAAATGCCAGCTGAAACCATACTTCATTTTGGTGCTGACGCGTAGGATGATTTCCGCAACACAGCGCAGGAAAAGCGTACCGTAAATCATCCTGCTGTTCAACGTGGCCGCGCGCTGAATAGATGGATGATATCATAAAACGCTAGCTTGCTACGTGTAAATGGAGTTGGGGTTAGCTCAAATGTTGATAAGCCTCTTACATCCTGAAGAGAATCTTACATTTTGTTAAGCCAAGCCCATGTTAAATGCAAAAATGCCAAATTTATGCATTTAACATGGGTTTTTGCGTCGGTAGATCAGTCGGGGGATATTTTCCTTTTGTGCTCTATAAATATTTATTTGAAACAACCAACACTAAAATAGGCAACTCAACTCGTTCAAATACAAGATATCTGTGCGTCGACGTCGACGCGGACAATTTGTTCAGCAAAGTCAAGATTACGGAGCCGCCGTGCGGCCGCACACGCTCCACTTACGTCAGCAGCAAATAAGCTGAACTGTAAAAACTAAAACGTAATAAAATATCACATATATCATATCTCTGAAAGCCGCCGAGATGTCAGAATTGATGCGCTTTATCTGTTCCATTGTGTAGGTACGCCGGACACAATGGAACAAATAAAGCGCATCAATTGCTTCTTTGACTACGACATGTCTCCGCAAAATACATACCTCAATGCTTCGATCATTAATATTAATCATCAAAGCCTCAATGTTAAATATTATCTATATCTATACGAGACCGTGTAATATTTTTTTTTAAAAAAATAAAGAAATTTTGTACGGTATAAATGCGAAACAAATAAAGATAATACTTACTTCGGGCGCCAGGAGGTTTAAGGCTAACCACCAACCCTAAATATGCGGATAGCTATTAAGCGGGGAGACTGAACTTCTAATCTTCAGGGAGAGACAGAAAAATGAAAATAAAGCCATAGGAAGTTCACTTTGCTTTATTCCTCTGCATAGAATGTAAAACTAATAATCTAAGGTAGCATAAGGTGTTACAATGGCACTTAGGTCATAACCCTATAGTTATCATATGATCGCATTAGACAATCTAGGAAATAATATGATTCTTTATGACTTTCTATGATTTTGTATGATTCTTTATAACTTTCGATGACTCTTTATAACTTTCGATGACTCTTTGCACGCTTCTATTAATGAGTAAAATAATAAATATAAAAGATCCGACCTTAGGTCTTCAAAACATGATATGGGAGGTTAAAGCAGCCTTACGCCACGCCACGCCGGTACCAAAGCTTGTAGCAACGAGCCTTCCACCCATAACACCAGCCCAAAAACGCTTCGGAGAGAATCCCCGAACAAAACATCCAAAAAAACAACTTCGGAAGAAAAACTCCAAAAAAAAAACTTCGGGAAAAAACTTCGGGTATAAAAAAAACTCCAGAAAAAAACGCCACATCAGGCTGAAACAAACATTGGTTAAATTAGCATTATATTATAACAAACGTGATTGCTTTGAAAGCCAATATGGATTTCATGACAA
This sequence comes from Hypsopygia costalis, assembly GCA_937001555.2. Lineage (NCBI taxonomy): Eukaryota > Metazoa > Arthropoda > Insecta > Lepidoptera > Pyralidae > Hypsopygia > Hypsopygia costalis. Next base: position 33,891,166 of record OW443326.2, on the reverse strand, counting down.
TTACTCACCGTTTTTTTCCATTATACTAACAATCCGTCACATCAGAAGGAAACCAACAACATATAAGTTTGATTAGCGTGAATCTGAAACAACGCATTACTATGAAACATCTTGACACCCAAACGACATAATTTCACCAAATCTAATAGAAATCATACGTACCAATAAACAATACAGCTACATAATTATTAATATCAACCAAATATAGGCTGATTTATAAGATAAAATTAGATCATTAGATCATTACTATATAATCAGTCCATCACAGCTACAAGGTCGGTCGACAAGTGACGTCCGCCCGCCGCCGGAAAGACATCGACCAGTGAAACTGTCAAAACTGACAAGTCACGTCAATCCATCAATCAAAAAAGTAAAGTGAAAATTTATGGCTTTGGCAATCAGTTGGAAGTACAAAGACAATTATTGGAATTACATTCCATGTAACGATGTATGTCACATACGACGTTACATCACATCCCTTCCCATAAAAAATAAAAGAAAGAAAACTTCCTTTATTAAAGAACAACCCAAAAAGGAAAAGAAAACCCTTAACCAAAGGAAAATTAACATCTTCCAACACCAAAGAAAAATTAACATCTACCAACACCAAAGAAACAATAGCCATCTGACACAACTCCAGAATGCAGCTAAGTTGAATAACTTGCTGATTCGTAAATCCAGCTGAAACCTCAATACAAAAGTGCGGTTAGGCCTTATAGCCACCGACTCCAAACTCCTATAACAATCCATCAAAAAGAAAAATAAACAAATAAAATTCAACATAAAGTCGACAATTCGGATTAAAAACAACATCCACAAAAGTCTAACAAAAAGTGTGACAACCCTAAAGAAATTCAATCCATGATCGACAACCCTAGAGAACAGTTAAGCACCAACGCTACTGTCTCTTACCACCTAAATCAAACGATTTACTTAAGTGCGGTTGGGCTCCTTCGCCACCGACTCATACTCCGTCCAACTCTAAACTCCTGAAACAACATAACCCTAGAGAACAGTTAAGCACCAACGCTACTGTCTCTTACCACCTAACCAAACGATTTACTTAAGTGCGGTTGGGCTCCTTCGCCACCGACTCATTCTCCATCCAACTCTGAACTCCTGAAACAACATCATAACATCAGCAACAAAAATGCCAAGTAAATAAAAAACTTCCATGACTGCAATAGTCGGGAAAGAAATCAGCTGTTTTGTGATCGGCATAACTCCACCAACTTTCCGGGCACAAAAGCTGTAAAAAAAGACCAACAAATGTGATCGGCTCAACTCCACCGACTTTCCGGGCACAAATGCGTATAAAAGACCAACAAATGTGATCGGCACAACTCCACCGACTTTCCGAGCACAAATGCGTATAAAAGACCAACAAATGTGATCGGCACAACTCCACCGACTTTCCGGGCACAAATGCGTATAAAAGACCAACAAATGTGATCGGCACAACTCCACCGACTTTCCGGGCACAAATGCGTAAAAAATTGTGAATTTCTTCACCACAAGTGATAGAAATCACAATAAAATCCAGAGTAACTATAACAAGGCGATAGACTCCTTCAAAACAAAAGTAATTTTTGTACACCAGAATGTGGTAAGTAGAAACCAAAGAAACACAAAGGTCTCATAAAAGGTCGAGAATACAATACCAATTAGGTAGTTTCTCTCAAATCCAATGCTTAACCTATACAATACATAAATGTACACAAGTATACACAAAAAACATTGGTATATAAATGACATAAAATACAAAAGATATTTGTATACACAATACACCAAATACAAAAGAGAAAGCAAACAATATCAGGTAAAATGACAATATCACCCAAAAATAATTATCACAATAATTGATAATACAAGAATAAAGTGATTATCAAATAATGTGGCAATAAAACAAAAAAGAATAAGATCCAATGATGTGAATATGTTGAAATATGTTTTTGCGAAGTCAAAGCATGTTGAAAGTTATTAAAGGTAGATTTAGAATTAAGCCAATATGTAAATTTATTAAAACTTAATAAATTCAGAAAAACCTAAGTTAAGTCTTTTAGACAGTTTCAGTTCTTGCTTCTATATAGAAGTTAAGAAATTGTCCTTGCTTACATCTTTCTTTCAAGTCGACATTATCCAGTCATACATCACTCTATCACCGACAAAAAATCCTCACCGCTAACAAAACCAAGACCAAAGCCTGCAATATCAAAAACTAAGTATTTTAATATTTAATTATATCCTTAACATGGTAGCGACCTGTGGTACCTTTGTCCAGGTCCTCCAGAAGGTAAACATTAGGGGAAACTTTAGAAATAACTTTACATTTAAGAAACTTAGGTGCAAGTTTAGCAGAAAAGAAAACAGGAGCATTAGACTTCACAAAACTCCTTCTCCACACAATATCATTCACAGCAAAGGAAATGACTTGTCGACCTTTGTTATAATGAGAAGCATTACGCTTATAAGATTTTAACAAAGAGGATTGAACCCTAACAAATATTACACTAAGAGAATTAAGTGAAGTAGCAAATTCACTTCTATCTCCCAGTTCCAATTCATCTAAATTATCAATATTACTAAAACGGTGCAATGAAGCATCAAAAATAAGTTCTCTACCGAACATTAAGAAATTAGGTGTGAAATCCGTAGCAAGATTCACACTATTGTTCAAAGCTAGTTGAACATGAGGTAAAAACTTAGACCACGTTCTATGATCATCTTTAACAAAACAAGCTATACACGTTTCTATAGTTTTGTGATACCGTTCTATAGGATTGTTTTGTGGACTAAATAGTGCATTATAAAATATTTTATCTATATTATATCCTTTCAGAAACGTTACAAAATGAGAAGCAGTAAATTGGGAACCATTATCACAAACAAATATTTTAGGAGTACCGAACTTGAGAAATATTTCCTTTTCCAAAAGTTTACAAATTACATTAGTAGTAGCATTTATCATAGGGAAAATCCAACAATATTTAGTGAAAACATCTAACACAGTAAGTAAGAATCTGTGACCTGAATAAGCTTTAGGGAAAGGACCAACTATATCAATAGAAAGCATAAGCATAGGCCTATCAACTTTTTTAGGATTAACCATAATTCCTTGAGGAGGATTAGTAGAAGACTTATAAGCCTTACAAGTATCACAAGAGTTTACATACTTAAGTACATCATTAAACATTCCAATCCAAAAATAATGTTGTTTTAATTTCTTTATAGTTTTATGAATTCCTAAATGACCAGAATTAATATCATCATGATTAGATTTAATAGTATTGATGATATGTTCTTTTGGAATAACTATTTTCCAATTCAAACGACTAAAAGAGTCAAATTTATTTTTACAAAATCTATACAAGGTTTGATTCTCTACTTTATAATTTTTATATTTAGTAGGAAACCTTTGGCATTCAACAAAAATTCTGTTATACCATGGGTCATCGATATCTTCATCGGGGGAAATTATATTACTACTAGGAGTATCTATAGCAGAAATATTTATACGAGATAAACAATCAGGAACTAAATGTAAAGAACCTTTTTTATACTTTATATCAAAAGTAAATTGGGATATCCTAGCTGCCCAACGTGCCAAGCGACCAGTAGGATTATTAAGTTTTAATAACCAAGTTAAACAAGCACGATCAGTTACAACGGTAAACTTCATTCCTTCAATATAAGGTCTAAAATGTTCAATAGAATCTAAAATGGATAATAGTTCTCTTTCCGTGGTACTATAATTTCTTTCACACTTACTAAGAGATCTAGAATAATAAGCTACAGGATGTTGATCAGAATTTTCATCTTCCTGACATAATACACTACCAATTCCAACGGAACTAGCATCGCAATGAAGAAAGAAAGGTTTTTCAAAAAGTTTAATAACTTTATTAAGTTCTGACTTCTCAGAAGGAGAAAGTTGAGAAACAGAAGTAATAGCAGAAACTTGAACTTCCTCCGTACGTTTATAAATGATATTCTTCCATAAATCTTTAGCAATATCAAAAGTTAACCAAAAATCAAATCCTAATATAATAGGAGACTTAAATGAAGGTATTATTAAGAATTCTATATTTTTAGTAATGGCATCACAAGTAACTGGCAACACCATAGAACCAACGATCCTACTTGAGGTACCATCAGCCGTGTTAGCGGAGCTATCACAAGGTTTCATTTGAAAACCCAAATTCAAAAAATCTAAATGTTTATCAGCACCCAAAACACTAATTGTAGAACCACTGTCTAACAATCCAGAAAAAATATAAGTATTAATGGTAAATTCCAAAAAGGGCCTAGTATCTTTATTCTTCACAAACAAAACAGGAGCTGAATTAATGTTCTGAGAAAATAATTTTAAATAATTCAACAAATCGCTACGTTCACGTTTAATAGTATCGGCATCCGGGGCACAGCTTGCTTTTTTCAACATCGAGACACGTTCAGTTTTCTTAGAAACCAGTGCTCGATGGTTCCTAATCAGTTTTTTGAACTGGTACCGTTACCCGCATTACACACATCACAATTTGCAGAAGTGACACCAACTTTATGACATTTGAAACAAACAACGCCAGGGAATTTGGTACAACTTTTATAAACATGTCCAAGGGACTGACATTTTAAACAAACTATACGCTTACTATCATTGTTAGCAGTGATTTCAGCAAAATTTTTCAAAGGTTTTATAAATTTAGGGGGTGTACGGTTAACAAAAACTTCTAATTCCCGACTAAGACAAAGAAAATCAGTAACAGAAACAATCTGTTTACCAAATATAAAAGGTGTGTAAATATTCAACATGTTATGCTTAATAATTTGAATTAAAGTAACTTCTGGAAGTGGAACAGCCAACCGACTAGCCATATCTCTAATATCAATAATAAAATCTGGAAGCGACTCAGAATATTTTTGTTTCCTAGTACGAAGTTCACTTTCCAAAAAATAATCATAATCTACTTTATCAAATTGTTTCAATAAAGCTATTTTCAAATCCTGCCAGCTAGACATCTGTACACGAACAGCACGGAACCACTTAAGCGCACTACCTGACAAAAGGTCAGTGAACGAAGCCACAAGAAAATGTTCATCAAAGTTTTTAAATAAAAAGTATTCTTCAATCTGCATTATAAATTCTCTAATGCAAGACTTACCGTCAAAAATAATTCTACTACTCTTCAAATCTGGTAACTTATACATAGAAGGTAAATGTTTTTTAATATTTTCTTTTACTGAAACATTCATGGTATTAAACGAATGACAATGGGTCATTGAACTATGTGCGACACTGTTAGGTAAAAAAGTCTCAGGAACTCCTGCAACATCTATCAATTCACTCACAACTGTATTGTCAGCAGAACCCACCAGCAACTCAGTATGCTTATCTTCAGGCAAGGGTGGAACCTGAATACCTTTATCCATGTTTGCGAATAAAGAGAAATTTTCAAAAACAAAAAAGAATTTAAGATGTTATTCAACCCGGTTGAAAAAGTTAAAGCATCAAATGTGCATTAAGCCGTAAGTATTTAACGTTGTAAAATATAGCAATATATCAATTATTTGAAGTGTGCAAAGATCATTCACAATGATGTTCACTTAATAATATGTTTATCAATAAGTTTATTCACCTTTAAAGCCTTATCCAATAGCTCATATAAGCTTGACTTGCATTTAGCAAAACAGTAGTACATTTAAACAACAATAATATTTTTGTAAAACAAGCAGTATTCAACAAAGAATGCAAAGTCCAACCAGAATAGCAACAAGCAAATATTTATCACAATATTAAAGTATTTTATGAATTTAATTTACTATTTATTTAAAGTTAACTATTACTTTAAGATTACAGTAAGATTCAATTGTTTTAAGTCTATATAATAGGTACAAAACTACAGAACAACTTGCTTTAATATTAGCTTTGTTAAAGAAACAAAATTGATTTCAAAACATAACCCTACTTTATGTAAAGTGGGTATAAATAAACTGTTATTTATTGTAACTAAGTAGTACAATAAACCAGTAATATAATAAAAATTGTGTTACAATAAACACATTAACAAACTAACAAAATAGCAGTGCAAAGAATCATGAACAAATAATAAACATTCTATATCAAGTCCCTGTTCGCAGGCGACAATTGTAATATATTTTTTAAAAAAAATAATGAAATTTTGTACGGTATAAATGCGAAACAAATAAAGATAATACTTACTTCGGGCGCCAGGAGGTTTAAGGCTAACCACCAACCCTAAATATGCGGATAGCTATTAAGCGGGGAGACTGAACTTCTAATCTTCAGGGAGAGACAGAAAAATGAAAATAAAGCCATAGGAAGTTCACTTTGCTTTATTCCTCTGCATAGAATGTAAAACTAATAATCTAAGGTAGCATAAGGTGTTACAATGGCACTTAGGTCATAACCCTATAGTTATCATATGATCGCATTAGACAATCTAGGAAATAATATGATTCTTTATGACTTTCTATGATTTTGTATGATTCTTTATAACTTTCGATGACTCTTTATAACTTTCGATGACTCTTTGCACGCTTCTATTAATGAGTAAAATAATAAATATAAAAGATCCGACCTTAGGTCTTCAAAACATGATATGGGAGGTTAAAGCAGCCTTACGCCACGCCACGCCGGTACCAAAGCTTGTAGCAACGAGCCTTCCACCCATAACACCAGCCCAAAAACGCTTCGGAGAGAATCCCCGAACAAAACATCCAAAAAAACAACTTCGGAAGAAAAACTCCAAAAAAAAAACTTCGGGAAAAAACTTCGGGTATAAAAAAAACTCCAGAAAAAAACGCCACATCAGGCTGAAACAAACATTGGTTAAATTAGCATTATATTATAACAAACGTATTTGCTTTGAAAGCCAATATGGATTTCATGACAATTACTCACCGTTTTTTTCCATTATACTAACAATCCGTCACATCAGAAGGAAACCAACAACATATAAGTTTGATTAGCGTGAATCTGAAACAACGCATTACTATGAAACATCTTGACACCCAAACGACATAATTTCACCAAATCTAATAGAAATCATACGTACCAATAAACAATACAGCTACATAATTATTAATATCAACCAAATATAGGCTGATTTATAAGATAAAATTAGATCATTAGATCATTACTATATAATCAGTCCATCACAGCTACAAGGTCGGTCGACAAGTGACGTCCGCCCGCCGCCGGAAAGACATCGACCAGTGAAACTGTCAAAACTGACAAGTCACGTCAATCCATCAATCAAAAAAGTAAAGTGAAAATTTATGGCTTTGGCAATCAGTTGGAAGTACAAAGACAATTATTGGAATTACATTCCATGTAACGATGTATGTCACATACGACGTTACAACCGTCAAGCAAATATTTTGGAAAGTTCCTGTTTTCGGCTCATAATATTTTGGTTTACGTTGATACCGTAGACAATTTGAATTACTTGTGAATTGTAAAATATAATCCTCCTGACACGTCATCAATTTCTGCCGAGGCATATTTCTGTACATTTGCATGTACATCTGGTACTCTACGAGTATATACTCGTACATACTCGCGCGCCGCGTATGTAAACGGCTGTTCGCAAATACGCGTCGTGATTGATCTACTCATTTACATATTTTTGCCGTGTTTTCTGCCAAAGTATTATTGTATCGTCCTAATCATTACGATAATATACTATACTACAGTTTCAAGGTAGTTCGAGTTGTGTACATTTATAATATGAATGTTGTAACTATTTAAAACATACAACCAAATACAAACAAATAATTGCGTCACTCACTCGCAGGAATACAACGATCCGCAAGCGTATTGTTATTTTATTTGAGTGTCGTCTTCTATGACGTAGAGATGAGAGGAGCGGTACTTCTCCGGTCGGCCTCAATATGCCTTAGCTTTTCTGACGCCGGAGCCTCGTTAGACGCCATTGTCGGCAGGGTGCATCATGTGCAGATGATGGTTGATTTTGGCACCAAAGTATACCATTTACGCCTGAAATTCGGAAGCGTGCATTTCCATGCGTTCTATAACAATCAGATTGTGATTTGGAGGCGGAGAAGACTTGCTTTTTGAGGCTGGCTCGATTGGCAGTCAAACAAATTTAAAGTTATGATTATTAAAAATATGGTCAAAATAAACAAAGCTATGCAAAGTTTGTTGAGCTGTCGGCGGCGGCCGGGCGGGTGACACCGATACAATCGCCTAGAAAAATAGTGAGCAACAGTGTTTGCACACCGCGTGATGAGGGCTTACGAATTACTCATATAGATAAATCGTCCGTGCTCTGTGCTCTGTGCACTGCCGTTCTCAGAAAACTGCGGCAACCACAAGAATATAAATACCATGTGGCAACAGATCCCAAAAGGTGATTCGCGGAGCGCGCGTTTCCGCAAAAGGGGACTTGGTTACGAAATTTAGCTTTTTCCTACTTACACAAAAGCTTATTTAGGATGTCTTGCACATACAAACTTTGTTTATATTGAATTTACGGAATTCCTTTGCGTGGATTAGGCGGAGCCAGTGACAAACAGACGGACGCGGAAAGCGTGTGTGTTTTGCGTCTCTACAATTGTACATAGTAATGTAGAATTATAGAGATGCAAAAACTTGTGAGAACGTCTTTTAAATGTAAATAAGTACGTATAACAATAAATTTACTTGAGACTTGTATGAATTTGTATGAAATTACATACAAAATATGACAGCGATTGGCTCATAGAAAACTTATTATCCAGATAGGTATACGAAAGGCGAAGTCGCGGGAAGAATTTAGTATGTAAATAAGTATATCGAGTAACTTAACACCTGTATATTTCGGTGATAAAAAATTTCACTACATTATTGTTATTAAAAACTTGTGCCCGCTGCTGTACGGAACCGTCGGGCAGCGTCGAGTCTCCGCCGCCGCAGTCGCGGTCTCGTGCTGCCTAAACTAATACTAATATTGATATGCCTTAAAATAAATATCATTAATACGTATACGTATAAAACAAATAAAGATTTTCCAGATAAATTACACAGTGCCGGGTTCCAAAATTAACAAATCTTGAATTACGAATAGCTCTACGAATGCTCATCCGGGTTTAGTGGTCGATGCATCGCAATACGCAGTGATCGCTTACTTCCAACATTTACAGTTCTGTTGCACGGTAGTTGAATGTTACGTAACACGTAAAACATTTTACAAATACATAATATGGACATAATATTTTCGTAAATACACTATACTATTAGTAGTATCCCAATAGTTCCCAATAGTCATTCTTTGTTAAATTCAAATTGCTAACATTGCCATCTATATACATACACGACACCCAAACTTGTTCAAAAAGCAACACGAAATGCACAAGATAAATACGCGTAATAAAAGTAAGTTATTATATATATACCACTATATATACCACCGTCTCGTATCAAAATGCAAAGCTGTAGCCCATACTACATGGCCGTAAAATTATTTAATAAATTGCCTAAATATAGACACTTTGATAAAAGACTAAAAGACTATCTAATCCTAAATGTTTCTTTTCTGTAAATGAATATCTAGAGATGACATAAAAATGTAAGGAAAAATCGTACCAAATTATTCTATTAAAATAATCAATATTATATATATATATATATATATATATATATATATATATATATATATATATATATATATATATATATATATATATTACAATAATACTAAGACATTAAAATAATAAGTTATGACATTAATCTAATACAATTATTAAAATTAATGATGATAAATTGAAAGGTAAATAATGATAGTTGAATGAAATAACGATGAACGAATAAAAATTGTATCTGAAAATATTCTTTTTACAAATAAGTTCCTATAATTATATGACGAAATGCTTAACGTACGGATATAAGTAGGTAGTCGTGCGCGCCCCTTCTGTCTGTCGCGATACCTAACAAAGGTGACTAAGTTGTAGGTGCGTAAACAAATCTAAGATCATATGTACACTTAGTTATGCATTAAAGAATTTTGACTTCGACTTTGACTTAGTAAATATACTATTGGGAAATAACAATACGTATCAATTTCTGTGACAAGAGCCCTTGCCGAGGGACGCGACAGCCACGTTCGTCAATTTGGTTCTGTCGGGGCAAAAGTTAATTTGGAAACTAAGTATACATTTCGTTTTTGCTGAATTTCATAAAAGATAATACCCCGATAGACTCAGCGGCTATTCACTGCTAGTATCTAAAAAACTATTCGTTTGAACAACGAACGTCCTTGCTACTAATCGATCCAATTTAATCAAAATCGGTGCACCACGATCAGAGTATCATACGTAATGCAAATACTCGTAATATCGTAAATACATACAAAGTATTTGGCGTCCAAATTTTATTCGGAGATAATTGGACCATCAAACACGTTCATTAGCACGCCCGACGCGCGAATCAGTACCTACGTGATAATAATATATAAACAAAACCGGAGGAGTGCATCTGACTCGCGCACCCTGGCTTCTGTGTAATACATATAAAATAAATATAAATAAATAAATAAATATAGTCAGACAAATTACACAGCGCCATCTAGCCGCAAAGTAAGCGAAGCTTGTGTTATGGGTACTAGACAACTGATAGACATACGTAAATACATTTTTTTTGTAAATACATACTTTTAATACATAGAAAACACCCAAACTAAGACAAACATACATGTTCATGCACACAAATGTTTGTCTTATGTGGGAATCGAACCCACGAGCGTTGGTGTCGAAGCCGCGTCATTGACCGCTACGCCACCGAGCTCGTCAATCTCAAGTTACTCATTGCTCTTAGTAGTAGTTGCGTTCATTTAGAAGTTTGTTTATTTACAGAGCTCTGAGGGAGTCCTTTATTTACTATGACCATGGATTTTGATTCCTTGGATGGATCTTTATGGACTGTAAGTCAACGGACATTCTCAACATTGGGCGTGTAACGCCTAATTACATCGTCCTTTTTATAAACATGGAAATATTAAACCCATTAAAAACACGAATTTATATAAAAGTAGTTTTCGAGCAAATGAGACTAAAACCTTTTTGGAGTAAGGCAATTTGAAAGTGTAATTAAAAGTCTAACGAATTAGATGCTTATCGTAACGATAATTAGAAACTTTAAAAAAAAATATGTTTTAAAGTTTAAAATATAAATATTACGCTTTAATACTTTGTCCGCAAGTATGTGGCGTGAGAAGTAGCGCTCTCCTCTAAATAAGCCTTTGTAAGAAGAGTTTCTTTATTTATTATTGCTCATGACAAATAACAAGGCACACCCAATATAAATATTTATTGGTAATTTTCACATTTCGACGGCGAAGTGCCAATATCTTCTAACTAACAGACAAAATTTCACAGAAAGTAAAAAAAACGTTTAGTTTCCTGAAAACTTTAAAAAGAATAAATTCATTTGTATGGTGAATATACAAATTTGGAAAGCTAGAGTTTCAATGAAATAGAAATACATTTGAAATATAAAATAGAAATTGATTTTAAAGTGGATGGCATAAAGAAAGTCAATTTCTCGAAAAATGTTAGATAGGAGGTATTGGCACTTCGCCGTCGAATTGCTGAAATAGTATTTATTAATAGCTATATTATAAAGTACTCCGTAAAGTTCGTCTCGTTTGTTGAAAAAGATTTGTGTCTCGTTTCGACAGACACACAAATCTTTTTCAACAAACCGCAGCCGTTGTGAACAGTATTATATTGGGGATCACAGACATTCAATTATTATTGAATGTGTGTGATCCCCAATATATAGATTTTTATATAAGTGCATCCATTAATAATAATAGATTTTTATATAAGTGCATCCCTAACACAGACATTCAATAATAATTGAATGTCTGTGTTAGGGATGCACTTATATAAAAATCTATTTTTTTTTTTTTCAAAAGATGAAACTAGTTTTATTTCCGTGTGTTATACATGGTACAAAGTATAGGTTCAGCTCAGAGCTACTCATCGCTCTGCTGTTAGGTTATCTGGAAGCGGTTTCAGGACAGAACCGTCTGTAGAACATCAGCTCTATTGACTTCTGGTTCTGCCCCCTTACCACCATCTCTTATTGCGATTCAATAATTGAATAGATTTCTCATTCATACCAATGAGTAAGCGACTCTATTACATTTGAACTAGAGTCGCTTATTCATTTATATGAATAAGCATTCTATTCTTTATTGAATCATTATTGAATCGCATTAAGAGATGGTGGTAAGGGGGCAGTACATTGTTCTGGTGCGTAGTGAGTATATGACTGCTGAAAGCTTAGGATCGGGGTATACGGGTGGGTCATCCACCCATATGCGATCCCAAGCTTTCTGCAATTCTGCATCCAGCCGCTTTTTTTTTGATGTCATTGGTTCATATACAGACACTCTCATTTGCCGTCGCTATCTCTGTAGATGTGGCGAGCTCACTGTTCCTTCTCCTGACTCTGATAGCTATCTAAATAACTTTGGTTCTCCGTCGTATTTTCTCGTTCCGGATCAATTGATTAGAGAAATCCCCTAGAACAGCCCTCTCCCTCGCTCACTGTGAGAACCAGCCGGACTGTCAGTGTCCGAGTCTCTGTATTATATACGAGCACCAATAGATCATAGCGGGGAGGAAGCACTAATTAAAGATGTTCGTTTTCAAGGGATATCTGTGCGGCGAGAATGTGCCGAAGATTTTCAAAAGCTGCCCAGACAAGTCGAATGCGTTAATCTAGCACTTCGCTGAAATTACGAATAAGAACGTCGTAGTAAAAATTAGTCGTTTTGTGAAAATTCATCTATAAGTCGACGGATATTGGAGTATCAGTGAAATTACTTAGCATTCGTTGCACGTTGTAGGCAATCCGAAGGTGTGAGATGCACTCGCCATTCACATTGATGCCTCGTGTCTTCCTATCCAGCGATTATTTTTTAAATGCATCTTCTGGTGCAGCGACCTTATAATAAATAGACTTGAGAATAGCCTTCTTTTTGTAGTAAATTGGAATAACTCTGCGATATTTGATGAGCTCGGTTGTCGAATGGTTAGCAATGACCCCGTTGACTCCGAGGTCGCGGGTTCGATCCCCGCGCAAAGCAATATTTGTGTGCATAAACATGTCTATTTGTCTTTGTCAGAGTGTTTTCTATGTATTATATGTAAGTATTTACAAAAAAAATGTATTCCAGTAATATATCAGTTATGTAGCCCTAGCTCCCATAGTACAAGCATTGCCAGGCCATCTAATGGCAGTGTGTAATTTGTCCAGGGATATTTATTTATTTTCAGATTAATTTGTGACTTTCGTAGAGATTTTTCGTAGGTCGGTTGCGTCATCGGATTTAACAAAAGACGGACAGGAGATCACACGTCGTGCACTTCACGGCTCGCGTGTCGTCTCACTTGTGTGCTGTCGTCGAGCTCGTGATGTCTCCGCGCGGTGTCTGAAAGAGTTCGTAGCCGGATAGGAAAGCCTACAATACGTTAGCTACGCCTACTGCTACCGCAGCACCTGGATGGTGGAGCTACTTTCTCAGTGGGACCTAGGCCCCCCGTTTTGTGCGAGCTTCGGTAGTTACTCCGCAGGGTACACCACGTGAAGGAGGGATTTTGTTTTCCTTGGCTCTAAGAATGATGAAGATCATCTTATGGTCATCTTATGGTGTACGAGAGCCGCATCAATTGTCTGATAGTGCAGAACGTGTGTCACAGTAATTCTGTCAGTACATGTGATATCTATGGAATATTAATTAAAGTAAACTAGATCTATTCTAAACATTAGAATTTAAAATCATCGCTATAGTAAATAATAATTGAAATACACGTTTTATCAGTTGTGCCCTGACCTAGTAGCTACCGACAGGTCCGCGGGTTCCTTCGGCAGGGCGCTCGTGATGCGGGTGGTGTCTCCGCGCTCTGGTCGCCGTTTACTTTCTCAAGCTCCTCGAGGAGCCTGTCCAGTGTCCCACAGTGTCCACACCTCAACACTGCGGCCGCGGCGTGGCGCACCGAGGGCTTCTCTTTCCAAATGCTACAAACTTTTATTCGGTACCTTAATTTTGCTCTACTTAATTAAGTGGAATAAATTACTTATCATATCCCTTCACAACTGTTTTTTGTTCTCGCTACGTAACTCTCCAATAAACTACCTACCTATAGAAGTTGCTATTACTAATGGTCAAATAAAATCCATAAGTTAAAACGCAGGTACACCTGCTCATATTTGTTGACGGCGCTTGTAGTAGCGCGGACAGAGCCGCCACTTGGACCTTTATAAACAAGCGCCGATTAGTTCGATCAACATCACGAGTTGATTTAAATAAACTTCAAAATTGTTATGTTCCCCAGCCTCGGCGTCACCGGCGACAGCCTATCCTGCTATCGTCAGACTTTCTAAAATATTTAAATATTGTTAAGGTTTATTTTCTTTTACTTTTGAGAACGAAGTCAGACAGAACAAAAGAATATCAATCTAATGCTGGTAGATCACTTATTTAGCCCCCTGTAGTGTTATTTATGTTATCATATGGTCGTAGGCACAGGTCCTCAACTATGGTATCCGAAATCGTCGTCCGCGCACAGGCCGCTGCCCGATTCCTTGAATTATATACCTACGGCTACACTCGAGGTACGGAAGCTACAAATCCGTGATAAGCAGTCGAGATAGCTGCCGCGCGAGGACTGGTGCGCGCTCTTCTTAGAACAGACACGTACAAATTTAATCTGATGTTTCTATTTGCTGTTATCAAAAATTTTATAACGCGCTACGTGTAATAAACACTGTAATAATAAACATTGTTACGCTCTTAGGATTAGCAGCGGGCAGGCCGGCCCATACTCTACACTACTACATACATTTGAGTGGAGTTCGTCAGCACTCGTCGAACGTTGGTCACATTTATTTATTCTTTGATTCTGCTGTCAAACATTTAATCCCATAATCTGCACTCTTTATCTGCGTATTGTTTTTATACGTCGCAGTACAAGGACGGCAACCAACTGTATTACATTATGTATGTGGCGCGCGCTTCCTGATGATAAGCAATTTATCACTTCGTTATATTTTAAACATAACACGTAACTTCTCACGGCGAGCCTCTGCTGCTGTCGCGGCGTGTCTGAACGTGAACACGCGAACACTTGTCTTTAAAATCTTGACTCCACCGACAACTTTGGTAGGGAGGTTGAGTTGACTCAGCTGTCAGCTCTGAATTGAGTTATGAAGTTTGTTGAAGACTGCTTAATACCATTAAATTTATTTGTTTTGAATTATATAATATAATATAATATCAGCAGCTCAAGGTTGCGCGTGTCAATCTAATCGATTACGCAAGATATGCTACGTCGGCCGTAGCCTCTCTGTGGATGGATATTATCACTTGTATTTCTATTATCGAAGATGGCAAGCCTCTCGGTGCCTCGGAGAGCCCATCGGCCCCGGCTGTCGTGTCGTGAAAACACTGGCCTCCACGAACTCGCAGCTGACTGAGGTCATGGAGAGATCCTTTCGATTGAGGGAAGACCCTTTCAGCCCGGTAGGGGGATGAATATATGTCGTCAATGTACATCGACACAGTACATGCGCGCTTACTTATTTTCCGTTAGGAACAAGACCGCGATAATTACCTAATGATTTGTTACTTGTAAATTCTGATCGCATCCCTGGGAGAGCCGGTGACTGGAACTCTCCCAGGAGCCGACTGGTGTTAGGATGGGTCGCTGATATCGTCCACGGTACTCTATCTATATCAGATGATTTATTTTGGAACCATTGTAAATAAGTAATCCGACCGATAAGCCCCTCGATAATCCGCAGTTGAGCCAAAAATCAACATTCGAAACTGGTAACAAAGTCGTGTCGCTAACGGAAAGCGATAGCGGGGAGGGGGAGAGCGAGGGGGTTATGAAACCCGTGACATGCCGGATGCATGTGTGCATTGTTTATATTATAAGTGATTATAATCTACGGCAACTGCTTTACATAAGGCGGACCATACGGTCCGTTATTATTATAATTATACAATTGACGAGAATTGAACCTTCAAAGGAATTGTTATTTGGCTGCGGTCTTCTGTGAGGTGGAGGTACTTCCCCGTCGGACAACTTACAAGTACGCTGACCCTACCTCTCTTTCGCCAGAGTATCGTAGTCAATTAGCAGGGTGTATGGTTTATCGAACAATCGTAGGTCTGTGGTTCTAACTGACAACACATATAGGTCGACATAGGTATGGAGGCGTGTTAAAATTGGACGTCAACCATTAACTTCCCTTTTGTGTGTTCTACAATGTTCTACCGTAGCACGGTAGAGATCATTTCAATGTTCAATATAATTAAAACAAACAATTTGCTATGTTTAATAATAAAGTTCGCGCATCGAATGTTGTCGTGTTTTGCAATGTAGCGTGGCGTGGTACGGACACAGCGCGGCAGACGGGGCGTGGGGCGGTGGAGCGCCGCGCACAGGGGCACAGGCACACCATAGTAATACAACCAGTACTTTAACTTCATACTAGCGCCCGAATCGGCGCACGCACACTGCCAAGCGTCTTTTACACGACCGCTCAGGAAGGTTTGGCGCTAGTATGAAGTTAAAGTACTGGTTGTATTACTATGCTGTGGCACAGGGACGCAGGGCGCCTGGCACCCGCGGCCGTGGCCGTGACCGTGCACCACGCAACTTGGATACCGATTGATATTGAATGCCTATCGATTACTAAAACGATAAATAAAATAATAGGGGGTGGGCGAGCATGCGAGCCACCTGATGAAAAGCGATCACCGCCGCCCGAGTAGATTGTAGTTTTAATATCACGGACAAATTCACAGGCAAAAGTAAAACCACATGAACGTTGAAAGTTGCTTAGGCGACTGCTGAACATATTGCGAGTCGGAGGAAACGTGTCCTTCTGTTTGTACGTCTAAGGTACACGCTTTGATTGATGCTACCAGGCAGGAGATTATCGTCGATCTGCTCGGACGTTTCTGGCCGCGTGCGACTGACGTAACAGCGGTAATGGCGCGGTCACGACCGCCGCTGCTCATGAGCTCGGAGCTGGCTAAAGAGGGCATTATGCAAAGAGCAGATATTATGTGTATTTGTACACAAACACATTAAAAAACATTTTTCAATACCACGAAGATCACTCGGCAAAACAAAGGACATATCGCAAAAAGTTTACTACGGGATATGGGAGAGGTCCGGTCGAGCCACAGAGATTTCTTTGTCTGTTGAAGAACGGACCGAGGGTGTATAAATAAGGAGTAGGTGGCTGGAATCCACAAACAATTGTAACATTGAAGAAAATAAAATTTCTAACCAAGGTAGAGCTCTAATACAATAAAGATTATGGAGTTGAGCTTAACAAGAAACAATAGGTTTATGTTTTCAGCAAATAGATTTTTCCATTGAATTATATAAATAACTAGCAAACCCGGCGAATTCCGTTTCGCCACCAGATGGCTTCAAGATTTTCCCGCTTTTCTTTTCAAATTTTTCCAGAATTTTCTTTGCTATAAACCTCACGGAGCCCGAGACCTTTCCAACGAATGCAAAACCGTGGAAATCGGTTCGTGCGTTCTGGAGTTATAGCGTCAGGAAGGAAAACCCGACTTATTTTTATATAGTAGATGATAAAGCTATATTCTTTGTAAAGAGTTTGATATAGTTTGATGTGCGAACTCTATGCTCGCTGCACGGGCCGCATGCGCCACAGACACGTCGCCACTGCGTGCAACGACAACACGACGTCATAAAGCTGCCAGGCGTAGGTGACAAGAGTGACATACATCCATATAGGTGGTTTTCTCGCGGGGTTTTAATTTAAGACTCAGATTTAATAAAGTTATTAAATCTGCGATCTAAGGTAGCGGAGCTAACTGACGCGGTGGCGAATGAGGACTTTATTGTGGTATTCTTCGATGAGGACGTAGCGCTGGGCACGCCCGGCGTAGGCCCATGCGGCAGGCAGAGGTCGCTGATTCGTGTAAGTGTAGCAGTGCCGGCAGAAGATGCGGGAGGACATCGTTAACCAGAAGTTCACATGAAATGATCTGGGTTTGGAAGCTCGCAAACGTCCGAGCTAGACGACGGTCTTAGTAATATTCCGATGCGTTTAATTAATACAACGCGTGCTTCGGACGGAGGGCGCGGTTGTCCGTAGGTCTCGAGTGCGGTCAGTCAGCTACTAATCTTTTGTTACACTTCAAAATAAACGAAATTCTTAAGTATCAAAAACAAACTTTTTTTTGCTGCGCGAACGATCGTACAAGCCAGACGTGTCGCAAAATTGTTTTAAAATAGTTAAAGAGTCGCTAAAAGATACTAAACTCTATTGACATCGCTTAAGACACCTTTTTCTAAAGTTCATTTACCAACGCGGTAACCGCTCTTCACCTCCTCGAGTAAACGAGACGGGCTCATCGAATTCTCGAACTGCATACACGGAACTACGCACGCTGCACGCACCATTCACGTGAGTAGCCTTTGACACAGATTTACAATGAATGTACAAAGATCACCGTCTGGATGTGGCAAATATGCGAATTTCGGTGGATCTCAACCAAATTTAACCGATAAAAATCTCGAACAGGACACCACTCTTCAAACTACTATTCGCAGTAAGCGTAAGGAAACCGATGATAATGCATGGATAAAAACCGAACTTTTAGATCTAAAGAAACAAATGTCGGAAATGATGGCAATCCTGAAATTCAGTACTAGTTCCCAAGCGGAAAATATTAATAAACTCAGTGAAAACGTTGATTCCGTAAAAAATCAAGTGTACAACATTGGTAACACTATCGAAAATATAATTTCAGAGCAAACTAATATTAAAACGAAACTGAATAGTCTGGAAGCAACCACAGTGAATATTGAGGGAAAAATTGAACTTTTAGAGTCTTGCGTAAATACATTGAAAGGTAATTCAACATCACCACCCTCTATTGAACCACATGCAAGCTACGAAGATATTGTAAACGAAGTCAATGAGCGACGTATACGATCCAAAAATATTGTGATAGTGGGCATCCCAGAGCCGGACACACCATCTGAACGTCAAACTCATGATGACAAAGAGGTAACCAATATTATTAAGGCTATTTATACGGAGTGCCCCGTGCCAAACAAAATCTACCGCCTTGGAAAATATAAACCTGGCCACACCCGTCCAATCAAGGTCGGCTTTGCTTCCGAAGAAACAGTAAAGTCCATATTGCGTAATAAAAATACTGCAAAGACTGACAAAATTAAAATTTTTTCCGACCAAACTCCGTGCCAAAAAAAACACATGCAGAATCTCAAGGAAGAATTGGAAAGACGCACCACAAATGGGGAGACCAACTTAATCATTAAATACATTAAAGGAACTCCCAGAATTATCACACTCACAGAACAGAAACAAGAAAAACCGATGTCAACAGCAAAAAACTAACCGCTTTGAGAGGGAAAATAACGCACACAATTGCAAATACCTACAGTGATATAATAAGAACAAGAAGGTCCCTAAAATTTTTTTATATGAATGCACGTAGTCTCGTTAAACCGGGTAAACTGGATGAGCTCAAGTGTATACTTGCCTCACTTCAGCCGCATATAGTCGTAGTGACGGAAACATGGATTAAAACTGAGAATGATGTCCAAAAGCTACAAATCCCATGTTACACGCATTACAATAATTTTAGGAAACACCGTAAAGGAGGAGGAGTCTCTATTTTTGTACATAATAATTTAAAGCACAATCTTATAGAAGAACATTGTATAAAGGATGACATTCACTATCTCTGGGTGCACCTGGAAAAACAATCTCTGGATATTGGCGTTGTATACAATCCGAATAAGAATAAAGTAGACAGCTTCCTAGAAATATACTCACAACAGCTACAAAAGCGGAAGAGAGCAATTGTGTTCGGTGACTTCAACTTTGATTTGCTCGCATTAGACCCAGAAACGCGTAAATATAAGAACACATTAAAAGAAAACGACTATAAAATTCTAAACAAAATCAGTGAAAAATACTGCACGCGCGAAACAGCGGCCACTAAATCTATTATAGATCATGTATGCACTAATTTAAAAGAAAACAACTTCAATTTTTTCGTCATTGAATCTGCAATATCTGACCATAAGCAAATATACTTAGAGAGTGAGAATTACCATCCTGCACCCGTCAAAAAAATCAATTACACAGCTATCGATTACAACAAGTTCTATAAAACTACAGAACAAATCATAAACATTAGTGATGAACAGAAATATGACATACTGGAAGAAAAACTGTTGAACTGTTTATATGAAAGTAAAATCAATAAATCAAAGATTCTAAATGCCCCACGTCAAGACTGGATAAATAAAGACATCATTAAAGGTATAAATAAGCGAAACTTAATATGGCAAAAGTATAAAAAAAATAAATCAAATATGAAGTTAAAACAAGAATACGACGATATTAGAGCCAAAGTACATGAAACCATACAGAAAGCCAAAAAAACATATTACCATAAGTACTTTACTGATCATGCCAGTAAGCCTAAGAAGATGTGGAAAGCAATTAATACTCTGGCTAGTAATAAAATAAAGGATACGGTCGGACCGAAAAAACTTATTGAGAATTCAAGCACAATCACCGACGAAATCGAGATTTGTGAATGTTTTAACCGCTACTTCTCGACCATCGGTTCAGTATTGGCAAGCGAAATCTCAAAAAAGAAACTGCCAGAACAAATTTTCCCTCAAGTACCTGTCACAGCTAGAACGACTGAGCTCACAAACTTTGCGCCAGCAACCACGGAAGAAATTATCAAAATTATTGACGACTTAGATCCTAACACGAGTTCTGGTATTGATGGCATTAGTACGAAAGCAATAAAATGTGTAAAAAAATTAATTGCCACTCCGCTTACAAATTGCATAAACGATTGCTTGGATCGAGGAGTTTTCCCTGATAGCCTGAAAATAGCAAAAGTTACACCGATTTATAAATCTGGAAGCAAACTTGATCCATGCAATTATCGTCCAATCTCCGTTTTGCCCATTATATCAAAAATTTTTGAAAAGGTAATTTACTCGCGTATAGAACATTACTTAAATTCAATTAACTTTTTGTATAAAAAACAATATGGCTTTAGATCTAAATCCAACACGCTTTCGGCAACGATTGACCTAATAACTAAAATTAAAAATAAAATCGATGAAAAGCAATTGGTACTCGGTGTATTCATCGACCTGAAAAAAGCTTTCGATACTATCAGTCACAAACTACTTCTTCAAAAATTATCTGAGCTTGGTGTTAATGGGAAGGCCCATGACCTTTTAAAATCATATTTTCAAAATCGTAGACAAATAGTCAAAATAGGCTCGCATCAAAGTAACCCTAGCCACATTACATTCGGTGTGCCTCAGGGTTCTATTCTGGGGCCACTTTTGTTCTTAATATATATAAATAATATACAACATATTGGTTTAAAAGCAGATATTTCCCTATACGCAGATGACACAAGCCTATTTTATTTTGGCCATTCAATAAATACTATGAAATCGAAAATACAAAACGATTTAATTTTGCTAAACAACTGGTTTTTATCAAACTTACTTACAATAAACACTAGTAAAACCAATTACGTCATATTTTCAGCTAAAAATAAAAGAAATATCGATGGTGTAGTATTAACAATAAATAACGAAACAATAAATAAAAAATCCAATGAAAAATATCTTGGTCTTTTACTGGATCACCATCTTACCTGGAAACAACACATAGAGAAAATCAAAACCAAATTAATATCTTTAACTGGTACCTTACGTAGCATAGCCAAATGTTTCCCGCGAAAAGTCAAATACATTATTTACAACTCGTTGGTCAAGCCGCATATAGATTACTTAATTGAAATTTGGGGATCAACTACTAAGTCAAACGTAGAAACCATTCAAATAGCTCAGAATAAATTAATTAAAACTTTATTTAACTATAACTTTCGTACACCAACCAAAAAAATATACGAGGATACCAAAATAATGACTATTAAACAAACATACGCATACTATACATGCATATTAATTTACAAAATTTTAAACAAGCATGTTCACGCAAACCTATCATTCCGTAAAAAACAATACACACAAAGAATGAAATTACGCAGTGCAAATCATTTGATATCACGCCCCCCAAGAACAAACTACGGTAAAAGAAATATTGAATATGAAGGTGTGAAAATGTATAACAAACTACCTACTGAAATAAAAGACGCAAAATCTATAGCTAGCTTCAAAAAACAACTCAAAGTATATATAACAGATAATGCAGTGTAGACATGTTTTTTTGTGTATTTTGTGTGTGTGCGTATATGTGTATTTGCATGTATGTGTTGCGGTCGGTGTTGTGAATTGGTCATTGTTTATAGTGGCCGGCCAATGTAGTGAATTGTCGATTATTAATAGTTAAGCTTAATTATTAATGGTCGACAATTTGTTGCATTGGCCGGCCACATCATTCATCATTCATCATCCAGGTTGACAGAGCATATGTCTATTTCCGATGACAGGATACAAGGAAACTCTAACCTAACTAAGAAACAACTGAAATCTAAATAAAACATGTTATATTACATTGACCAAGTATCGGTCGGTGTGAATAGTGGCTGGTTTGTTGCATTGGCCTTAGCATGTATATGTAGGTATGTATGTATGTGTGTATGTATGTATATGTGTATGTACGTGTATCTGTACGTGTATGTGTATATGTATGTGTATGGGTATATGTGTGCAAGTATAAAATATGTAAATTTATATGGGCGGCGTGCTTTTTGATACCCATACTATGTAATAATAAAATAATCAATACATAACACTCAAACGAAAAGAAAATGAATACTCCTCACCTTTCTCTAAATGCCACATCCAGAACGCAACTACGCTCAGTGCATTTTACATCCGTGTTTCTCGGTGATATGCACGGTGCTGCGTCGTGACGTAGTGTTGAGCTCAGTCGGTCAGCTGTTACTGAATTTTATACGTGTACCCGACACTGATTTATTATTATAGTCGTAATGTACTCCTTGAAAATATTTGTTACCGTAATAATATAAAAGCAATTATTATAAACTGTTACATTGGTTATAGCAATAATTATTGTGCGTTTCGTTTGTGTCAGCAGATAGCAGATATTTCTGGAAATTTGTATTTCTCCGTAAGTGAATACTGTAATTCTTTGTGAGAAATAAAATAAATCTTAAACCGTAACTTCAACATGAACATGAGCAACATGGTTCTTTTCCAAGTTTAAGTCGATCGAAGAGTTAGCATCGCCCTGCCGCCGCCGGCCGGTCCAAAGTTCGTGCGGCGGCGGCGCGGAGCTTGCGGCCGTAATGGACGCATTAACAAATACGTGCGATTTAATTGAGGAGCGCGTCGCGGGCGCCCGTTGACGCGCGACACAACTCATTGCCCATCGAGGCCTGCGCGGTTTGTCGACCGCAATGTTTAAGGTTAAATCGTCGCACTTCGTAACAAACACGAGTTAAAAACTCGTGTTCTCCGACTCTCGACTCGACGACCGGTTTTGGAGGGGGAATCACTTTCGTTAGAGTCGAAGCCGAAACCTCCCAGCGCGTGGTGCATCCCGCCAAATAGCGATCGAAGCTCCGGCGGGAGACTAGGTTAGAACTCGTCGACGGTATCCGGCTCAACATCGCGCAAGGAATGCTCGGATTGCGTGTATAATATTCTAGATACTACAGTGACCGTCACATTATGCGGCCTAATACATTTATTTACAATCCGTAGCCGTATAAAAAGGGACGGCCGCGGGGCGCGGGCCCCGACCGAGCGAGTGCAATTTAGCAAGAGTTTAGCTGTCGCAGCTGCAACACGACAGTTGAGTACTGACGTCGTCGTATAAATGGTCACGTCGGTCGGAACAGCTAATGCGGGGTCTCGTAATGTGGATGTGGTGAGGTGAAGTCACCGGCGGCGGGCGGCGGAGGCGCGCTCGTCGTGCGAGGTGACATCATTGGTAAAGGTTTGGTAACGAGCGCAGCGCGTGCCCTCGACCCTGGCGCCGCCGCGGTCTAGTCCCGTGTGCGACGAAACCCGGGTGAACGAACTCATAACATCTGCAACACAGGATATTTCCTAGTACAGATGTTAAGTCTACAAGACAAAGTCTGTCAAGTAAATTTAGAACAGGTGGTAAGTAAAAATTAGGAAAACAAAATGGACTTTGTTTCCCCAATTTTTACTTACCATCTGTTTGAAGCACTTTCAGCATTACATCCACTTTGTTCAATAATAATCAGTCGTTTTAAATTTGGTATAATATCCAAATATTAAATTGACTCCGTGCACCGTATTTGCATGATACAAAATCACGGATCTCTGAGCTGTGAGTTCGGTCGGTGAGTGGATGATTTGCGATACGATTGAACATATAGCGAAAAGGCGCAAATTGGGTCTAACATGGTGAAGCAGCGCGCGAGTGATGCTCCCTATAACACCGGGAGCATCACAAGCGTTACATACGCTTTAAGCGTATGTAA
This sequence comes from Hypsopygia costalis, assembly GCA_937001555.2. NCBI lineage: Eukaryota > Metazoa > Arthropoda > Insecta > Lepidoptera > Pyralidae > Hypsopygia > Hypsopygia costalis. Next base: position 33,866,621 of record OW443326.2, on the reverse strand, counting down.
GATAAAGATAAAGATAATTTATGCATAAAATATGGTTCTACAGATCTTATTTGTTAATTACAGTTCTCATATTTTGCCATATTTTGATGGCGTGCAAATTTGTATACTTTCGAGAATAGTTAATTATATTATTCAATTGAAAAAAATAAGTTAAGTAATAAATTAATAACATGTCAAAAAATATTAATGTCAATAATGTAACAAGTCGATGTCGGTTTCATATAATGTCATGCTTACAGGATAAAAAGTCACTTAATGAATATATAAATAAAAACATTTGTCTTTTAACCAATTCGTTAATCTAATTTTAAATAGATTAATGCTTAGTTCCCTTATGATTTTTGGAATTTTATTATAGATCTTTGTTGCCTTAAAGAAACAGTTTTTTTGGTATAACGTTGAATTTGCGTTGGGTAACTGTAATTTCGTTGGACAAATGCTTTTTAATATAATTTAAATATTTCTGGATGCTTTCATGGGCTGCAGTAATGCTTTATCAAACCAACATACTGCCACAGATCAAGAAATACTCCTAGTGACACTGCCAAATGTAGCACCTAAATCGACTCATCCGTAGATAAAGTCAGTTCACTTTCATGTGTTTTATTTGGAGCTAACGTCAGATGGAACGTTACTTGATTGTAAATATCGGAAGATAATTGAGATAAGAAAGTTATAAAAACGTACGTGTGAACAATTAATATTCCCTATCTAACTCGAAGTAGTTTTTATTCCACGATCACGTCGGACTCTGTCGTACGAATGAGCCGCGATATGTTTGTAGAGTCGTGGTAGAGGCAAACGTGTCGTATTTGACAACACCCGCCACCTTTGGCCGGAGGTTGGAAATCAGGAAGTCATTTTTCGCAAAACTTTTGTACATGGTTCGCTCCGGTTACATTATAATAATGATCAAGATGTTAGGGAAGGATGTAGAGTTACGAATACCTAGTTGTGAGAAGTCACGAAATCCTTTCGCCATACTTTCCATAATTCTAAAGTTCTACTGCTATACAGCATTTTATTTTAAAATATGTTTTCATTGATTTTCTACTGACTGTACCTACTATTTTACTCTAAGTTTAAAAACAATACTAAAATAATGGATGTAAAGCGGCGAGGAGGCGCACATCGGGCGGCGGCCGGCGGTTGTCGTGGCGTCGCTCGAGGAGAGACTGGCTGACCGGCAAATATATCATTACAGATTTGTTCTCTTGTTGAACACACTGTATCAAAATGAACGTCCAATAATACGTTCACATACTTTTTTATATAATGTAGTAAACAAACATACGGTCCACCTGATGTAATGCACATCATACATACCTAATGACAAGTAATATGAAGAAAAAACTGAATTGTCTCATATTCTCGTCGTCACGCCGGAGTGACGAGCGTGTGCGGCGCCGAGTGCGGCGGGCGGCCGCGGGCGCTGCGCGGCCTACATAATTGTCCTTCAATTAGTATCGTTTACACCGTTCATTTTAGCACGGAAAACACTTAACCGGGACCCAGTTAATAGTGTTATCGGTGCTGAAAGAGTGTTGACAGCGATTACCGCCGAAGTGTCGCCGCCCTTAGTGTCGTTGCGACGCTTCTCTGGGAGGTATCCGGTGATGTAATTCACTCCTGGGACCGCAGCGACCCCCATGAAATTATTTGGCTACGGTGTTCGGTTAGCTGAACGCAGTCGTCCGGGACGGGCTCCGTCGCCCCGGCTCGAACGGCCGATGCGGGGTGCTCGGCGGGGAGGGGACGTTGTCTCCGTTTTATATGTCGAACATCAAAAGTGTCGACACAATTAGCGCGGCTCTCGATAGCGGGACGAAGAGTTAGTGGTAGTAGTGACCCGGCCGCCACGTCGGGCGAGGCGGTGGCGCGGTGTTTCCGGTGCTGTAGCGTGTGTTCCGTTGCAGCTGGCGGGCGAGGACGAGGTGCGGCTCGACGAGGAGATGGAGCGCGTGGTGTGGGGCGAGCCGCCGAGCGCGCCGCCGCCGCCGCCGCCCGCCGGCGCCGCCGCGCCGCGCCGCGACGGCGCCGCGCCGCCGCACAACACGCCGCACGGTGAGCGCCCCCAGACACCTTTACGTTTCTATCGAATCGGAACGCCCCGGGATCCAAGTGAAGTTCTCTTCGAATCGCCGCGGGAGCGTCGCCAGTAAGAACGTCCGCACGGATGGCGGCGTCGTCCCGTACGTGCGTCCGGTTAGTCCCGCATACGTGAAAAGTGCAGTCGTCCCTTGAACCTCCTCCATTTTTGACGGGAGACTGTCAGATGAAAAAAAATATAAAACACCCGTCATTCTCCTCGCGGGAACGTCCCGCGCCCTGTGGCCTCGTCGAGTTTCGACGATTGATTTGAAAATATGTCTCCCGCTCGCTCTCTCTCCGCCCCCGTCTTCTAGATTCGACGTGTCGGCCTCTCTTCGTCGTCATCGCCATCGCCCGGACGAACCGAACGCTCCGCTGAGCTTATCCGATTTCTCCTCCTCTTTGGATATTTCTACCCGTTTATATTGTTCGCTGGTCTTGGATCCTTCCCTATTTTTATAATTTTACTTCTGCAGACACTCTATGTGCAAAAGTTTTTCTTCCTCGCCGGTCTCCTTTCTTCCGTTCCGATTCTCATTTTTCTAGCGACACCGATAACCCGGAAGCGCAAGATAAACTTCGTTCACCGCTCGCCGCTAACGCCGCGCCTCATCGGCGCGATGACCTCCCTCGTCCTCTCCACAGAATTGTTATTTCTTTGGGGTCTTCCCGCGAAGCGAAGGTGCCTCCCGAGGTTCGAGCCGCTTACGATATTACCGTACCTCTTTCGTCGGGGTTCCTCTCGCTCCGAGGGCGAGCGAGACTAGCTATCGCGACGGGGAGTCATCGTACCGACCGACCCCTGCCGAAAGTAGGTAACTAATTTGTTTCGAAGCCTCAGTGAGTGTTATGTTTGTTCGCAGAACTGCCGTCGTCGGCCGGCGCCGAGGAGCCGCGAGTGGATCCGGCGCGGGTGAGTCCTCTGTGTTCGATAGCGACCGGCACGGCGTGCGCCCGATCGATGCCGAGCGATCGCGGCTCGGTCGCAGGGTGGCCGCCCCCCGGCGCTCACCGGGGGCTCCTCGCTCGAGCGACACCCCCGGGACGTGTCAGTCCCGCCGCCGCCTCGAGCGCTCGTCGCCCGCGGTCCGGCGCGACGCGAATCGCTCGCCCCGCGCCATGCAACTCGTACGCGTTCCTCGTACATAAGTTCGCCTACCGAGTTCGTTGTGAACTTTCAACAATTTCAAGGACGACATTCCTTCAATACCGCTAGGGTTGCTAACGGTCGTAATGATTAAGATTGAGTTTCCTGTCGGTTTATTCTATTCGATGTATTCTAAAATAGAACGATCGGCGAACTTTCATTTTAATACCGGTCTTCGGCTCGTTCTAACATCGATCAAACTTTTGGTAGGAAAGTCCATTTTAAAATGAAATTTTATTGCGGTTAGAATAAATTATGGCAGTTAGTGTTCTGTGTGACAAGCTACAAATATAGTATAACTTTGTTACGGCACTCGCTACTTACATAAATGTCATATGTAACGTAGCGGTCGTACAAATTTCTAATTTAATGCATACATAATATGTGCGTACCTACGACGTCACAAGTCTAGTAGTCCTTTGTATGTAGCAGATTGCATTATTCTCGGAAAAGTAACACCAGGGTCCAAAATTGCGGGGTTCAAGTTATGTTATGTCGAGTAGTTTTTATGCTATCGAAATAATTCTTTCGTCTATACTATTATTATTGTGACGTCCTCATACAACAACTAGAAAAAAAATGTAAATGTGTGCCTTCCCGCGGCCACGTTGGTCGAACGACAACCGTGAACGACCTGTGCAATAATGTCCCGTAGCGAACCTCCGGGTGACGTCCACTATTAGCCGGCATCGTTGCCGCTTTTTGTTCATATTGCAGTTTTAAAATAAACAATAGTGTAAACTGGTCGCGCGTACGCCGCCGCCGCGCCCGGCCTCCTACGTGCTTCGCGGGCGGGCGTTTAATAAACGCTCGTTTGGAAGATCATTTATGATTATAATATGTCGATTTTATACTGAATGTGACATATGAATATGACTGTTTCACGTTGAATTAACATTTTGCTATGTTATAAATTCAGAGAATGATAACATCACGGCCGGCGTACAGTGGTGGCTGCGACAGATAGAACGCTAACGGCCGCTTAAGAAAATGTAGTAGGGCATTATCGAAAACGCGTTATTACCCAAAAATATGTATTTAGGTATTTTAATTTGACAGCTATAATAACTAGAAACTTCTGTCTAAATCGACAGGATGCTCGACTTCGAACTTATTATTTGAATTCAAACCGTGCGTCGTCCCGGATCTAGAGTTTCGATCGTCAGTATTGGTAATGATCGAAGTCTTAGAGACAAACGTCTGGCAGGTGCTCCTGTGGATTTAGAGAATATCTGCGTCGCCGACATTGCGTTGGGCGAGTATCTCCGCCCGTACACTTTTGTTAATGAACCGAGGGTAGTAGAATAGAGGGTCCCTGCGAGTGTTTCTATTTACCCGGTGTCCGCGTGGTGCAGGTGGGCGGCGAGCCGGCCGACGAGCGCCGCGTGCAGTTCGGCGAGCGCGGCGAGCGCGCCGAGCGCGCCGAGCCGCTCGACGACGCGGACGACGAGCGCCGCGCGCAGAGACACGAGTGAGTACGAACAGTGTACACAACTACACAGCCACGTCTCGCATCTAATTCTTTTCCCTCTCACACTTATTATGTTTCGACCGAGTTACCATCTCCCTACATTTTTTTAAAAGTAAGTTTAAATTTTTAAATTAAATTATAAAGCTTCATTAAACGTTATATAAGACTAGTAAGTCTGCAGCCCCGGGAGTAACCCTACGGTTGCCTCGCACCTCGCAACGATGTTAACCACAACACTTTGTGAACCGCCGGTCGGGCCGCTGTGGGCCCAGTTTGTGGAATCGTGCAGGACTCGTACTATTACTTGCCCTTCCTGTCTTTTTATCATAATTATGTGATAAATTATGTAATAATGTTGCGTTACGTTACAAAAAATCTTCTTCCTAAGAGATTTTTTGGAGAAATGCATAAGATATATTTAACCTGGCAGACTGGGGAAGACCTCCACCTCACAGAATACCGCAGCCAAGTAAAGATTCCCTCGAGTGAAGACACCAAGAAGGAAAGAGTTCGCTCCGTTGGCGGCGACGGTGGCGGCACTCGAGCGATTCTCTTGTTGCAACCGCTAATATGGCTGCGGTAACCGCTTTATATCGAGCTGGCCGGATGATCGTTTGCTACCCGACGTAGTATAAACCAACTGTAAGATATATCTAAACGCCCGCAATGGTCCTGCGGTAAATGAAGATTTTAATTTCATTCCAACGACACAAGTTATACTCTGGCGTCGACGTGCGGCCGAGACGAGCGCCGGACGAGTCGCGGTCGAGTTCGCGCGCCGGCGGGCGGCCCGGATGAAACGAGCTTAGATAAGCGACGCGCAGACTAATTGGCTCAGTGAAAAACTATTGCAGCACGATGGAGCCGAGACGCCGCGACGCCGCCTCGCCGCCGCCCGCGAGTGTCGGCCTCGGCCGCCGCCGGAGCGCCCGCCGCCCTCCGTGATGCGCTCGTGGCGTTACGTGTCGATGCAGGGGGCGGGCCGATGACCTAAATGTACCCTATGACTGCAGACATACTTCATTTAATAGTCGATGCGGCTATTTGTCACGCGTCGCGGCGTCATTTTTAATGAGAGAGTTCCCTCACGACTGCAAAAAGTAGGTCCGAAACGGAGCTAAGATACGAAGCGAGTTTTTTGCATCCTGTCATCCGACACGACCGGAAGAACGTTGACACTGAAACGGGATCCACACGTAGTAGTAATAGAGGAAGATCCCAGGGCCGCCAGGCGTCACCTATTTTCTGATGAATAAAATGTGCATGATTGATAGGATAGTGTCAGGGTGAACTATGATCGTATGACTACCTACTATCTCGGCCAGACGACTGTTCTGCAGGGATCAGGTAATCGAGGTACGTAAAAACTCTACTCACCTCATTTAAAATCTGATAGCTGATTTTTACATATGTTTTTCACAATATCGTTAAAAATCAGTAATCAATGCTCCCAGATACTTCCGGTCGGCAGTATTACCTTACAGACCGATTACCTGGAGAATGCCCGTCTGGCTAAAGTGTTAGGTTGTCATACGATCATAGTACACCCTAACACTACTCAATCATGCTCATTTTGTTCATCAGTAAAGAAGTGACGTCTGGCGGCTCAGGGATATCGGATTATAACTAAACCGCTAGAGCGCTACACGAGCTCTCTTAATTGTTATCGGTCAATTTGCTACTACAGCAGTAAATTTCGATGTCCCGCCACGTTTCACTCGGTCGGTCAGATTTGTTCGTCGTCGTATCGAATGTCGTGTTACTTTACATGTAGCGACTCGTACACGGGGACGAACTAATAATTATGGATAATAACTTTTACTATTAGATTAGCTGAAGTCAAACGAACGAATTCAACGTTTAATTGCATACAAATTATTGCAATTAAATTTGACTTTTGTGAGGGATAGGGGATCGATATAGTCGTCTCTGTCTCGTCGTCCGCGGCCCTTCCGCAAACCGCGGCCGGCGAGCGGCCAGTCGGGCCAGGGCGGCCAGTGTCGCGCCGAGGGCGGGCGCGGCGGTCGGTGTCGTGTCGTGAACGTCGTGACGTCGCGACGTCGTCTCGCGGAAGTCTCACCCGAGCTCTCGGGACAGAAATAGTGCGGCCCCGTGACATCGGGCGCGCTCGCCACTGTCTGCGGGCGCAGCGCGGACGGAGCGCAGCGGAGCCATGCCCGTGACGTACGCGCACGCCTCCGACGCGGCGCACGCGCGGTGAGTCCGTCACCACCGCCACCCTCCGTCATCCTCCGTCGACACCGCCATGCCGCAGTACATCCACACCGTAGTATGTATTCCCGCACGTATCATAGAGCCGGCGGCAGCACCTGGGATCATAGGGACTAATCTTCTGCATCGCACAATGGAGCTCCGCCGTGTTCGGACACCAGGCGCGCGACGATGACGACGGTGCTCGGGATCGGGGCCGGTTTCTAACTTATTCGATCTCTGCGTCTCGACGACGATGCCTTATTTCATTTTTTTTAATAGAATAGCATAGAATAACTTTATTTGTCAGAATACGGGTACATAACAATTATTTTGATTGTTATTTTTCATGTCAAGATCCGGCCGTGTGACGGCGTACACATGTTGTAATGAATTTATTTAAGTAATTAATTATCAAAAATACAATTAAATTAAAATTAATAATAACAAATAATGTTCATATATATATATATATATATTATTACCTTCCATAATTATTTATTTTATTATTAATTCTCTATCATTAATGTCAATTGAGGCACATTAATACAATTACATAATTACAAATAATAATATGATACCATGTTTTATTTCTATCTTCTAAATATCCACGAACCGAGTAACAATTATCCACAAGCCACGTGGAGACTGTTTTTAAACTATCTTAGGATGAGATCTTTACAATGACCCGGTAGAGTGTTATAGATAGTGATCGCCATGCAACGCAGTCTTCATATATAGAGTAAGTAAGTTTATGTTTTGTTTTATTCAGTGCTCGTTTGCTAAGTGTTACTTTTATTAAAGAAATTTATATGAGTAAAAATTTCATAAATTTCATAAATGTAAAGAAAGGGTAATTTTCAATTTGTATGAAGTGTCGACACGACTTCTGATAGAACAATCGATCCAGAGTCATTTCCATACAGTACGGAATTAAACATCTCGAGCGCCGCGAACGGAACACGATCGTCATAAAATGAAGTTCCGAGCTACGAGACATTTCCAATGTATGTCCATGTAGCTCGTATCCATGTGTGAGCGGTTCCAATTAATAATAATAATATGGTCGATACCAAACAATGTTATAACGCGGTCATAAACTAGTGGTCGCGCTGCGGTCCGTTGTGGCCACGTTACGCGCGCGTCCGTCGACGACCCCCGAGACCTCGTTACGTCCGCGTCGCCTCGCAGTCTGTAGCTACACGCCGGCTCCGCCCGCCGTACTCTCGTATGTGCCGCCCTTTCAGATCTGCTCGCTCGCCCTTTATTACACATTTACAAAACTACTTTTTATTCATTAATTTTTTCTGCAGTTCCAGTTCACATATCACGATAGCCACAGCACTGTCTGCTTTTTATTTATTTATTTACGTTGTAGGTATATACTGTGCGCACAAGTCGTACAATACTTTATGTTTTACTTGTACTACACTAGCGACCCGCTGCGACTTCGCCCGTCCATAGTTCCGGGTTTGAAACATATTTTTCCTTATGACAAAGTTTCAACACTTCGTACGAGTACTCCTTTGTATGATGAATATTTATAAAAGCGGAAATGAGTGTTTCATCAGATTAACAGAAATATTTTGTGTGTTTAATTATAAGGCAGTCATCATCATCATCATCATCAGCCCGCAATCCGCACGTATCCACTGCTGGGTTAGGCCTGCCCTAATGCCTTCCACCATATGCGATCCCGCCCTCTTCGCCCGTATTCGCCAAATCTGGCCGTTCTCCTGAGGTAATGTTCACCTAGAGTCACTATACGACTTTCCTCCGCTATCTGTCATTACTGACTAGGCAGATATGTAGAGATATGACCCACTTCACATTTATGATTAGGAGAGCCACATCATGAACTTTGGTATTCCGACAAATTTGTTCGTTCCGGATTTTTGTTCGGTCCCTTAGAGATATGCCGAGCTCTCTCTCTCATAGCTCTCTGCATCGCATGTGGAGCAGCCCGTCGGTCAGAGCGCAGGTTTCTGCACCGTAGGTCATCGCGAGGAGGACGCACTGGTATAACACAGTGTCAAACAAAAACCATTTCATCAAACCAGCTGAATTTTGATAAATGAATGCTATCTCTACGTAGTTAGTGATCGGTGGATCTATCATATTAAATTTCATTGCATGTACGCGTTGACTGACGTTTCAAAGCAACAGCATTTGATATTTATTTATTAGTGGACAGTCTTTGTGTCCACGTCCCATGCTCGGAGACCGATATCTCTCTGTCCAATGATCCGTGTCCGCGGATATATATTTTTGGCGATCGGGCACATCTCTATTAGTAATACACGTGATTCATTATTTTTATTATAGTCTCACTGTGTACAAACCACGTACACACAATTCAAATTAATGTTCTTTTATCCGAAGTTTATCCTATTTTGCACCTTTAGACTTTCAATTACGGAAAATCTTTTCAGATCGCTCGCCTACGTCATAAAAGGAACCTATAGACCTAACTTCTTAGTTCAGTGCCTTCAGTACAGTCGGTTCTACGTCAATGAGCCAGGCACGCGAAGAAGGCTTTCTCTAGTGCATATAATGTTAATATTACGTATTATTATTACTTTAATAAATATAATGCTTGACTACGAATGACCCTCAGAGTGAAGGACATAATTTGTTCGCGCAGGTAAGCCTCGCGGTTGTTCCCAAGATCATAGGCATTATGAAACAGCAACCTTATCGGTAAAGTCAAGGACATCATTACTTGTTAATAGTAAAAAGATAATGTATCCATAATTATTTTGTCTTTAATTAAACATTTTTAAAGTTCTCGGGCATTCGCTTCCATTCCCTGCGGAGCGCGTAGAGACGCTTTAGCTACGCCAAAAGCGTAAATAACTACCGCAAATTCAAAAAAGTACATTCACATTAAACTCGCCCTTGAAGAGCGCCGGTGCGGTGTGCGATAAGGATATCAGCGCACTATCGTTATCACTATAAAGTATTTGGATATCTCATGCGCAGGGTCGCCGCGAGCAGCGGACCACCCGCCCTTTTATAGCATTCTTGTTGCAAAGTTTCCAGATTTTTTTTAATAAGGCGGTCAATTCAATTTCAATTAATTTACTCCAATAACAATACAATATTGTGTGTGAATACATTAGGCAAATTGTCATAAAATAATTAAGATTCAATTGAAATAATTTGATGTCACTAACTAATAAGTAATAACAAAATTTAAGTAGTCAATAATAAAATACATTGCAATCATCATCATAAATAAATTATACGTCAATTAATGACAAAAAACCGAATTAGAAAATGTCTATTTTGAGCAATTAATAAACTGATCAATTCAATAAAAACAATTTATCAATTAAATATTTTTTAAAGTTTTGCCTTAAATAGATAGAAACGATTTATAGTTTTTAAATAAGTATGTCGGCAATTTGTTACATAGTTTCATCGCTTGTAATCTGGGACAGTGACAGCGGTCCACTACTGTCAATTTCGGAAATATGGAATGCTGAATATCTTTCCGCCGAGTTGCCTGTCGTATCAATCGTTCATTTATTGGTTCATATCTTTCTGGAAGTTTCATTAGGTCAGTGAGAAGAACCAGAATGTAAAGACATGGCACTGTAAGAAATTTCAGACATTTAACACCGTGTTTTACGTGTTATTGTTCTTTTTTGTATGTCATGTCTTGCAAGCCATGCCGCTCGCGGAGGCCCGACGTCTCTAAAAGAGACTCCACGAGGCTCCTCAGCGGAGCCGCGCGCAGTACACATGCGTTTACCGCGATTACCGGTAGCATGCTGTTATTTTGTCATATTTTAATTGTTGCCCAATATCTTTATTATTATGTATCAATTCATATTCTTATTGGTCGAACAAAAGTATAAAGCTAATTCATAGTTAAATACATATTATTCATAGTAAAAGTATTAATTAAACTTTTTATGTAATAATTAATTTAGATTTTTTGAATGAATGTCTGCAAGATAAAGAAAGGATGCATTTTTTTGTTAATAATGACATGCGTGATGTGTCTAAGATCATCTAGAACTGTACGTTTGCGTACGTTTCCAACAAGCATTTTGGAACGTTGTTGTCTCGAACACACGACGAGACCGAGCCTTTTGAAATATATTTTTTTACACGATTAGGAGGTATCGTACTTTTAATTTGCTTGCGTTGTATGTACCAGTACTTGTTGAAAATGGAGATCAAAAGTGTCAAACATACAAACAGTCAGTACGAAAACGTCGATCGGCTATCAACAAATATGAAAACGTAATATGTTTAAAAGTAGAGGAAACTAGCACTAATGAAGCAGTCGGCAGTGCGCTCTACCTCTTACCTTGTGTATTGGTGTGTGCCAATTTAATGTCTTCGAGTTGCGAATGATAAAATCTTACAGAAATGAGCCGATGTTTGCTACTAGAGGCAGTCAAAAAAGTGAATTGATTTGTCTGTTATATATATTACAGCTACGGAAGAGAAGGAGAGCGATGGCGCTGTAGCCCTCGGCTAAACTTACGAATTATTAGTTTAGTACTACTTTTATATAAGTGTACCTTTATTTATACATTCAGCTTCAGTAAGTAGGTAAATATAAAACATCGGGTTATGAAATACCGTTCCGCAATTTGTTCTATTTTTGATATTTGGCACGGCGGCTGCCGGACTCGACTAATATAGCAATGTTTCTGAGTCTGCGCCGCCGCGTCACCGCGTTCCGCGGCGCTTCGGCTCACCGGCGCGGTGCTCCGGCGCACGCACTTGTGTACAAACAAACAAGTTCCCGGTCGCTGACCGCCGCCGTGCCGCGACCTTCGCCGGGCGCGGACACCGCTCGCACTTTTATGGAAATTTTAACGAGGAAACAGTTGTAAGGCGGCGAAGGAGAGCGCCGCCGCTCGCCCTTCCGTACGTCGTAACTTGCGTCTGCCGCCGCGCGCTGGCGCGACACTCATCGCCAAGGTCAGCCCTACTCGATAATAAATAATTGCTATGGAGACAAAATCAGCCGAACTCTGTAGAAAGTGTCCACGTTCATGTACGTGTACGTTTGAAACAAATCGTCAATTAACAACAGTCTTATGGTAAAAGGGCTCGGTACCACGTACGGCCCTCGCTCCTACAGTACGACTTTGCTACGCCTTTTGTATACGAATCAAATATAAAAGTCAAGTACGTCGACGGTATTACCGAATGTATGCCAGAGAGAGTACATGATATGATATCGGATTCCTTCCCTGCTCGAGCACGTGTGTGTGTGTGTGTGGTGCGAGTACACACAGTTGTGTTACACTCGTTACATAATAACAACATCACCGTGAATTAGCCGCCATTGACGCTGCGGCCGCGATACTCGTTATCTGCGTTCGGGCAACGTGCACCAGTTTTGGCGTTCTCGGCCCATAATAATAATATGCGATAGCGAAACTGAACAAATAGATGATTCAACACGAGCAGGTCTGACTCCAATGTGTCACGTCGTCACATTATTAAGGAATCACAATATAGAAGCAAAATACATACATGAAACATGTTACCTATGAGACACCATGGCTCCACCAATCGAGTATTCGAGTGGAATAACAGGAGATGCGCGCAGCACGTTACAGTGCCTCGACCAATTCTCGACTCGAAAACGATATACCGGTCCCGTTGTAGCCTTGTAAGCGTCGCTGCGCTCAGTCATGCCCAACATCTTAGTCCGCAAACTCGGAACTTAATACCCAATCACACTTGACCGATATAATTGTTCACAGAAAGCACCGTTGACTAAAATTTGTTCCTAGACAACACGTTTCGCAGCACTTTCTGTTGATAGAAAACACAATCCGCATACGGCTCGTGTCACAGAAAACACCCTTGTAAGAAAGTAAACAGTATCATTCACTCATTCCTATCATTCACTGGCAGAGCATTTAACTGGAACAACTAATTAGCAGACACCAGACACTATGACTCACTGATGATACGGAGGAAATAAAATTAAAACAAGAATAACCAAAAAAATAATCATTTTCAACACTTGCTCATAAAGTGGCTCTAATTTACAAATAAATTGATGTCCCTGTGTTTGGTTACAGGTGTCATTATGTAAGTAATTGCGGTGAAATTAGAACCACTTTATGAGCAAGTGTGTTGAAAACTATTATACATTCCTATTGCTTGCTCATTTCATGCATCTTCGTATGGAAATATATCTATTTAATTACGAATTTGCATGAAAATTTCACTTGTACGTGTTTAATAAATAAAACTTTAACTCAAACATAACTTTTGTTTTCTCTGTAATAAAGAAAACTTTAAATACCCATTTTGTACGCGGCTAAAACGTATTCCGCCAAAAAAAAAAAAAAAAAACAACCAAAGCGCTTACGAAAACTGATTAATATTTCCCGCCATTGCAAAAAAAAATTCCGACTCGTTTTATAGTTTTTTTGTATTATTTTCTTCACAATATAGTGTATAGAAAAACGTCGTATGATATACGTGTGTATTGATGATTACCGTCTCTTAAGACCCTCCCCCAACGGCTCGGGTCTCAATGGCGCGTCAGCGGTAATCACCAACATTACACACTTGTACCATAATGTACTATTATTATCTAATCTCATACTGAAATTTAGACATTAAAAAACTAAACAGAATCTTAATGTCAGTCTTCTACGCACAAGCCATCAAAATAAATTTAAAATAGTAGTACGTTAGTACTATTACTGTGATAGTAGTTTATGAAACTGTTGCATAATAAGGGTTATTAAAATACGAGTGTGAGTTTATAACATGAGCCGAAGGCGAAAGTTAAAATAGACCACGCGAGTATTTTAATACCTAATTATGTGCAGTTTCATACACTACTTTATCTAATCTCATGATAATAATATTTTAAATACAACCATAAAGTTAATTTAACAGCTATAATTCTTACATATAAATCCATTTGCAGATCGAGCATGCGTAGTGCGCATGCGCGACGCACCGAGCGGCGCCGCGTTCACAGATTATGTAGAAAAATTTTGCATAGTTGCAATGTATTTGCATTGAAACCTGTTTAAAATACCTGTATCCAGGGCTGAAGCTGTATCGAAATGGTAAAAAAGTTATTTTACGATACAGTTGTCCATAGAAGAGCTGTATCGAAAAATAACCTTTTAAATTTATTTTGATAGCTTGTGCGTAAAGACTGTCATTATGATACTATGTTCAGTTTTTTAATGTGTAAATTTCAGTATGAGATTAGATAAAGTTACTTTTCGATACAGCTCTTTAAGGAGAACTGTATCGAAAAATAACTTTATTTCCATTTCGATACAACTTCAGCCCCGGGTTCAGCTATATAAAGGAGGATGCAATGCAAATGCATTGCAACCTTGCAAAATTTTTTTACACGCTGTGTTCTGTGAACGCGGCGCCGCGCGTAGCGTCGCGCATACGCACCACGCATGCTCGATCTGCAAATGGATTTATAAGTAAGAAATAAAGCTGTTAAATTAACTTCATGTTTTTATCTAAAATATTATTATCATATATTTCATGAAATTAGATAAAGTAGTGTATGAAACTGCACATAATTAGGTCTTAAAATACTCTTGTGATGCTATTATCAATTTCGCCTTCGGCTCATTTCATAAACTCGCACTTCTATTTTAAGAACCCTTATTGTGCAACAGTTTCATAAACTACTAGTATTAAATGAAGTTGAAAGAATTTCAATTCTGAATAGGCTATTTGATTAACATTTTTTTCGGTTTGGTATGTAGGGACGTCTCCATAATATAACCATAGGTGAAAGAATTACTTCGATAGCACAAAAATCTCTCGAGATATGGTCATTTGAAAATCACAATTTTTAGACTGCCCCAAAACGCTCCATACAAAAGACTAATGAATTATGACGTCACAGGTTTGTATTTTGTATGCATCAAATCAGAAATTTGTACGACAGCTATGTTAAATATTACGTTTATTTGATTAGTATCATAATAAAAGTTATAGCATTTTTTATTGCTTCTCCAATGGAAATATTATTTTTTAATAATTTCATACTTTTAAAATGGACTTTCCAATGAAAGTTTGCAGATCTTTATAGTTTTATGGATTTTACGATATTTTTAAATAATTTGTACAATTTTTAAACATTGAAAATAGCCTGTTTGTTCGAGCTATCACGATTATTTTGCACAATCGTGTAAAGGGCAGACGCTGCAGTCTGTCCTCACTGTGCAATGGGTTCATTTTCATGTATCAAGTCAGTTGTGCAATAAACGCGCTCACAGCCACCCGTGGTGTACTTTGACTCCATTTTGACATTAATCGTCATCCTGACGTCTTTTTATGTGCGGATCCTTGCAGGGCCCGTAGTCGTACAGAATTGTTTACTCGCTGCGTTTCGCTATTCAAGCACTATCGTTTTATATCATAGGATTTAGGATAGTACAAATTATAAATGGCCAATTTATGGTGGCCGCCATTGGATGCAAATGGCGACATTTGGGCAATCGTGCATTGTCACGAGAATCTAATGAGAGTACCAAATTTCGGCTCTTCGGATACTGGGAAATGGCTCAAATTTAATTTGCTAGATTTGATTAGAGACATTTCTATGAAACTACAAAAGATTTTCTCGAGTGTCCTAAGTTCGAGCGGAGCGGTGGTCGTGGAGAACGAAGTGTACGGTGGTATTATTGTTTGCAGCCGCCACATGCACGCGCCCCACCCGCGCAAGTTCTCGCTGCAGGAGAGCGCGGCGGGGGCGGCGGGCGGGGACGAGCGGCGCGCGGCGCGGGCGCCGGCGGAGGAGCCGCTGGCCGAGGCCGACCGCGACGAGCTGCTCAGCCACCGCGGCCACGACCCGCGCGGCCTGCGAAGGCACCTCATACACCCCAAGGTACGCCGCGCCCGGCCCGGACCGCCGCCGAGCGGACCGTACGAGCGGCGGAACATAATGTCTGTCACATAATATTTACGTTCATTTTGGTCGCCATCTAACGACACGGCGAGGGATCCCGCGATTAGCTAACGTGTCATTATATTCGTTCGGTCGTCGATATTCTTACGATCGTAAAAATGGCAAAAATCCGTGTAGCAGCGTAGCTCGCGAAACGTTTCTCTACTACGAGTACTACTATCCCTCCGAGCGATTTTCTCGTTCGTTCGTTCGTTCTATAGGCATCCTTTTTCAAATGTCACGTTTCGACAGTTCGATTTATGTACGACGGTAGATTTGTAGATTACTGTAGGTTCTCGAAAACGTCTCAATAACAACCGAACGGTGGGGGGTGTCTCCAGGACTCCACGGTGCACGTGAGCCGCAAAGATGGCGGCGACAAGGTGCAGACCATCCTGCCCGACGCCTACAAGAAGACCTTCGACAGGAGCCCGCATTCGGTAAGTTGTGTTTTAAATAATATCAATAATTTTACAGATGTGCCTAATATAATTATAACAGCTATAGATAACATAATATACGAACTGAAATTCGTATTATACTATTCAACATCCCAATAATATGTTACTGAGTAACAGCCAAATAACAATCACGTACGCACCGCGCTCTACGTTGTCCGATGTCCGCAGAATATTTTATAATCGGAACGGAGCGGTACCGTTCCGTTCCGAGTAGAAGATGTTATATTATAATGTCCACAGTTACTCAGTGTTATCCTGTTGCTGTAACTAGCTAGGTACTATTGCTTTGATTTCTCGATCCCGCGGTTATGGGGTAATTCTGCTAGTTGGGTTACCAGCGGGATAACAGCTTATACCGCTGGTAGCCCAACTAGCTACCGATTACAGATTATCCGCTATCAGGTCTTGGAGCAAGACAGAAAATAGCGATATACATTTTTAATAAAAAAAAAACACTGACGATATGAATAATCATTTCATTATGTAAGAAACAATATGAGTAAACAGTCACCGTTTTCAGCACGCTTATGGCCTGTTCGACGAAGTTGATTGGCTCAATGTGTTCTATCTTCTGGATTTTTATTCATTTTACCTGACTGTCATCGGGTAGCGTGTGTGATATTATAATATTACTAAAGTGTTATATTCAGTAGCGCCGTTATCAGACTCTATTCAATTGGTATCGGTCGCATATGGGGAGTGAGAGTGGCTCCCTGAGATAATAATGAGCTACTTTCCCTCGTGCGCCGCGAGGCCGGTCGGTAGGAGAGCGCCGGGTGAGAGTGACGGGTCCGTGCCGCAGGTGTTCGTGCAACTGGACGAGCTGCTGGCGACGAGCGCGGGCGACTCGGAGTGGAAGGAGACGGCGCGCTGGATCAAGTACGAGGAGGACGTGGAGGAGGGCTCGGCGCGCTGGGGCCGCCCGCACGTGGCCTCGCTCTCGTTCCACTCGCTGCTCAACCTGCGGCGCTGCCTCGAGACCGGCGTCGTGCTGCTCGACCTCGACGAGAAGGACCTGCCCGGCGTCGCCTACAGGTACGGCGTCGCCTCTGACCGCCTGAGCCGCGGCGCGCCACTCCGACTACAGTACCCTTACACTCTAGAAAAATATTTTACATATTTATGTACGGATGTAGTATGTATTTTACATATTTAAGTAGGGATGCAAGGTGTAAGTAACATATCGATATATCGATAACGAAATTTCTCGGTCTTGTTCTATTAGAAGTAATAAACAAGTAATTAATATACTCGTATATAACAAGTAAATAATATATTTAGAAAAATATATATATTTTCACAGACATTCAATATAGTAAGCAGACTAAACATTAGAAGTTTGAATGGACGTCAAATCAAACCCACGTAAAATACACACAACCGCAAATACAGGGACGGAGGTACTATCACGAAAAACATATTCACAAAAAACGAAATCTAAAAACAAATATTGTATTGTATCAAATCACACATCGATCATTACAGGAATATCCTAATGCAATAGTATAGTATTCCTATTATCACAACTTGTAATTTATTACAAATAATACTTAGAACTATTTAATTGTTGTGAATCCACTCAGAGTACAAGAGATGAAGTCTAGCTTTCACAATAAGGTTTTTAAGCTAATTTATAAGGCTATAGCGCTGATTAATATTGAATCAGTCTACAGTTATAATCATTAACTATTAGTAGCCTTTATAGTTATTATCAATGACTATTAATGTAACTTTTAAATTACTCTGCCAGGATTAAAAAAAATACAGTAAGTACTTATTTGACTGTTGGATCACTGTTTTCCACACACATTTTATTGTTAGCATTTAATTTAATGTTGCACTATGAATATAAATAATGTACAAGTTCCTAAATACGTCCCTATAACAATGACAAGTACATAACATGTCAAAGGATCTCTAATTATTATTTCTGTGATTATATATATAGAATACATGCCTCGTGATTAAGTTTGGTTCAACGCATGCTCTATAATGTCAAAGCTTTCAAATGAGTAGAAGTAGCACATACAACAACATTTAATCTCGTGATAATTTACACAAATCCTGGCTCGTTTCAGTAACCAACGATATTTCCTTACCGTTGAAAGGTTAATCTAGGTATAATTCCGTACGTTGTACGTTCACACAAATAGGCACTGCATTTCATCATCTTAAATATTTTTCTAGTACATGTTTATTCACTAAATACAATAAATTTCCCACTATTAAAGATAATTGCGTATACAGCATCGGCAGCTTATCAAAATGGCGACCTTTCAAAACATAGCGTGCGTCATTTTTTTTAACTTGTCATTACAGTGTTGGTATACGTGTAAAAACGGGATAGCAATATTCACTAACCCTCAAGAGCGTGCGAAACGGAAAGATCAACTCACACTAATATATTTTATGTTTCGTCTGCTTACTATATTGAATGTCTGTGATTTTTCCCAGTATTTTTTATTATTATCTGCACTAAATATGGACTTGATGGAGACTTGATCACAATTTTTAAAAGTTCAGTACTACTTTTCAGTCCTTCCGGACCGCAATGTTGAATTTGCAGAATGTTGAATTTGCAATCAGTTCAGCAATTCTCCCGATTTAATAACTTACTATGTATATGAGTTTGTTCGACTCTGTCGATATTTTGTTTCGATATTTTGAGTTCTTTCCGATATCGATATATCATAATTGGCGAATCTTCGATAACGGTATATAATAGGTAGGGGAAAAAGTCTTTTCGCATTATAGTATGTATGAACTTGTAATAAAATCTCTTTGGTTATACCATTGGTATCTGGCAGGTTTTGATATCTTTAAAAAGTTTAAATTTCAAAAAAGATAATTCCAAATTCAAATTAGGTAAATGTGTGATTTTCATTTGTTTTTTACTGTCAAGATGAGTGAATCTAATGAAGAAATTCGAATCATTTTAAAATTTTACTACAAAAAAGGTAAAAATGCAACGCAAGCTGCGAAAAAAATTTGTGACGTTTATGGACCTAGTGCAGTGTCTGTGACAGTAGCACAAATTTGGTTTAATCGTTTTCAATCAGGAAATTTTGATGTGAAAGATGCACGTCGCTCTGGTCGCCCTGTTACGGATAAAATGGATGCCATTTTTGAAGAAATGGAGCAAGATCGGCATATCAGTAGTTGCGACGTAGCTGAAGAATTAGGAATTGACCACAAAACAGTTTTGGCGCATTTGAAAAAAGCTGGGTACAATAAAAAGCTCGATATTTGGGTGCCTAACGATCTCACTGAAAGAAACAATGAACCGTGTACTCATTTGCGATTCTTTACTACGACGTAATGAAAGCGAAACGTTTTTGAAGAAGCTTATAACTGGTGATGAAAAGTGGATCACGTACGACAAGAACGTGCGAAAAAGGTCGTGGTCAAAGGCCGGACAGGCTTCACAGTCACTGGCAAAACCCGGGTTAACCCGCAACAAGGTGATGATGTGTGTATGGTGGGATTGGAAGGGCATTATTCAATAAGAGCTGTTACCGCCAGGCAGGACTATCGATTCTGAACTCTACTGTGAACAACTGATGAGATTAAAGCAAAAAGTTGAGAGTAAGCGACCGGAATTAATTAACAGAAGGGGTGTGATTTTTCATCATGATAACGCTAGACCTCACACATCTTTAGCCACTCAGCAAAAATTAAGAGAGTTTGACTGGGAGGTGATAATGCATCCGCCGTATAGTCCTGACCTTGCACCTTCTGATTTCCATCTGTTTCGGTCTCTTAAAAATTCTTTAGGCAATGTCAGGTTAACATCACGAGAAGACTGCCAAAACCTCTTGTCGTGGTTTTTTGAACAGAAGTCCCAAAATTTCTATAGTGATGAGATCATGTCTCTACCTACAAGATGACAAAAAGTTATCGAACAAAATGGCACCTACATACTTTAGTTAAATGTAAATAAACTTTATTAAAAAATGTTTTGAATTATCATATAAAATACGAAAAGACTTTTTCCCCAACCTAATATATTGACATATCGATATTTATCGATTATTCGATATGTCGTTGCATCCCTATCTGTGAGACAATACGAAGGAATAAAAGCATTATCTTGAGTTATAATTGTAGCAATTGAAATAACCTTTTTTATTACCTAAGAGTGAAAGGTAATAATTGATACGATAGATCAGTACCGAGAAAATGAAGTTAATTTTGTTTTAGCTTATTGTTAATTAAGTTTAGTATCGAACACGCTCACCCCGGCTACTCGGTGTCATCGTACGGTCTTCGGCACGTAGAGGTCGTAGAGCGGTATTCCATAGATGTGACGTGCTACGTGGTTACGCATCCACGTAGCACTACGCGGCGCGCTCTACGCGGACGTAGCCCTCTACGCGGGCCCCACTACGCATGGTCTCTACGCGGACTCTCATGTACCTGAATTATAACGCTCTATGTACGTTCCAAGATGTCGTCACAGTTTCCATGTATTATTTTCATTTGACTTTTTTGAGAATAGATTATTTTTTCAACGTGAACTTAATAATTTTGTATGAGAATATTTAAATATACTAATTTTAAATGAGAATATTAATTTCAATAATGCACGTGACAAAATGTGTACAGCACGCACAGCGAGGCATGGTCATTATATATTCTTTTTGGATTATCTACAGTTTTCGCGTATTTCCGGTGCTGCTTGTTTCTTTTTAAAATTTGTTCTTTTCGGTACAGATCTCTGTTAAAGGTTCCCGTTATTTACTGGATAGTTAAAACCACTAGCGAAAATTCCTTCCGTAGGTCTCAGTAAAACCTTAGAT
Source organism: Hypsopygia costalis (assembly GCA_937001555.2). NCBI lineage: Eukaryota > Metazoa > Arthropoda > Insecta > Lepidoptera > Pyralidae > Hypsopygia > Hypsopygia costalis. The sequence goes on along the minus strand of OW443326.2, from coordinate 33,845,515 downwards.
CAATGGTTAAAATGAAATGCAGTAATTAATATTGTTCTACTCTTAGGAATACAATGGTTAGAACAGCATGAATCCAGCAACGCGAAAGTTTTAACGTTATTAATAATTGGACATTGTCAAGCAAGTAGAATGAAAATTATCTTATTTTACTATATACAGATAATTGTTATTTTGATTTACAAAAAAGGTAACAGCCATCGACAGTAATAAAACATCATCGGTGTCAGTATTATTCGGTGCTCAGGTCTCGGCCGACGCCGCGGGCTGTCCGGCCCGGCCGTAACCTTTAGTGCCGTACCCAGTGACGGCCGCACCGGTACGGCACCAAAGAGTAATGCCAAATAAAGTGGCGCGGCGTACTGTGACAGGGTATGAGGTGCGAAGGCGGCATTCGTTTGAGTGGTGGCATTCGCAGGGTGGTGGAGAGCATGGTCTCGGAGGGTCTAATCGAGGAGGACGACAAGCCGGTGGTGATGCGGTCGCTGCTGCTGCGGCACCGCCACGTGCAGGAGGACCGCTCGCTGCTGCACCGGTTCTCCATCAGCGGCCGCAAGCACTCCTCCTACACCAGCCTGCAGGTGCGTACGGCGCGGCGGCTCGCAGCCAGTCAAACGTCCGCCGCGTTACGGGCGAACTGTTATTTTCGTTAAACTAATATTGAAGTAAAACTTTTTACGCACGCTTCACTCGGGAAGTAAGCTGGTGAAAGGCGAGAGCGTTACGGAAACGGCGAACGGAAGTCGAGAGGGAGATATAAGTTAGTAGAGCTAAAGAAGTTTTACTTCAGCCGTGTGGTCTAATGCACACACTTTTTTAGTGTATAAATATTTTTGAATGATACAAGGATTATTCGCTACGCCCAGATCCCCGGGTGCTTCATCAGTGAGCGCAGCGTCGCTCGGTTCAGTTACACTCGTGCATCGCTTCTACGTAAACGATACCAGCGAAGTTAATTATATTACGTCGAGTGGCGGACAAGCATACATTATATGGCTACGGTAACCGCTTCACATCAGGCGGTCCTGATGTGAAGCGGTTACCGTAGCCATATAAAGCTCACAACATAAAATCATCCTCTCCTCCTTTCTTGTGATCTCACTCACTCGCAGGAACACGATAACCCTCAAGGGAATTGTTATTTGGCTGCAGTATTCTGTGATGCGGAGGTATATTTCCCAGTCGGGGAGCTTACAATTACGCTCCCTACCTCTCTTTTTGCTAGAGCTTCGTTTGTCAGTCTGCGGGCTGCACCGACTGCAGGTGAAGTTGGCTTTGGTTCAAAGATGTTGATGAGCCACTTAAGGAGTGTAAGTGGCTCATCATGGTCGCATCGCTCGCCATAGGCAGGAATTTCATCCTCACACGTTGTAACCTAAATGGGCGCGTACTGTACGGTTCCAGAGAAGTTTTTCAGGTTGTGGAGTGAACTCCCTGTCATGGATTTTCCAGGAGAATACAGTATGGGATTTTTCAAGAGGGTCGTTACGGAACGCGTGAGTTATGTGATAACTAGTTTCCGATAAGCGGGTCGTATGTTCATGTACCACCTCAGTGGTATTCAAAAAATGTGCTACGTATAGAGGCGCACCGAGCCGGCCACTCAAAGTTCTATTATAATTCCTATTACTCGTGCCATAACGACCGTTTGTATTATGTAATAGCAGAATAAATGTATCACGCGCGATAAACAATAATGCGGAATTTGGTAGATAATGTTAATCTACGCAGATATACACGGATAGAGCGCTATCGGTCTCCGATAGGCGATCGGCGATAGGCGATAGGGTCGCCGCGAGGCCGGAGGCGTGCGGCGCCCGGGCTAATCCCATTCAATTAATTAATGCCAGATAACATCAGTGTTGCGGAAACACATTAACAGAAGTATAGAACTGTTACACGAATATTGTTATATCTTTTTCTAGCGCATTTGCCGAACGGAGTCCTGGATTAGTGTAATGTCGCCGCGCATCACAATCTGATACGCTATCTTGCAGATATGAATATGATCCGAGTGATGGGTGTGCAAAATAATTTCAAACTTTTCCACATGTCATGTTTTTAAGGAATTATTATATTTTTAAACGGACAGGTTTTTACCTTTAGGTCGATAAAATACGATTACCATAGTAGGGTAAAGTGACCGGTTTACGACATGCGAAGTTAAACAAAGATTTTGTCCAATGAAAAAATATTTCAATTGTATTTTTTATTAATTGACGATAAGCCTAATTTAGTAGGATATCTTATGAAATATCAATTACTTTTTCACGTTTATGCAATCTATAATAATAAAAGGCTTTGTCCTCACTGACTGACTGACTGACTGACTGACTGACTCACTAATCAACGCACAGCCCAAACCGCTGGGTCTAGAGATTCCAAATTTGGCAAGTAGGTTCCTTATGACGTCTAGGGGTGCACTAAGAAAGGATTTTTCAAAATTCATCCCCTAAGGGGGTGAAACGGGGGTCCAAAATTTGTATGGGGAAACAAGATTAGTTGGACTATTTTATCCAAAACTTTACACGAGTACTTCTATAGATAAATGAGTAAACACGTGTTTCAGGATTTTTCAAAATTCAACCCCTAAAGGGGTAACATGGAGTGAAAAAGTCTGAAAATCGTCATGGGTATTGTTTTTATGGTTTATCGGGTCGCTGATTACGAAAACAACAACTATTTTATAATCCAACATAGCCGACGTGACATAAAATCCCCCCCTCATCATCATCATCCCCCTATGGGGGTGCGATGGGGTTGAAATGTCATAATATCAATATGGGTGTTGATTCTATGGTTTTCTGGGACGACAATTACGAAAATCGCATCGATTTGAAAATACATAACATAGTGGACACGAAATAACCTAAAAGGATTCTTCAAATTTTTCCCCTAAAAGGGCGAAACGGAGGTCCAAAGTTTGTGTAGGGAAACGAGATTAGTTTGACTATAGATAAATGAGTGAACACGTGTTTCAGGATTTTTCGAAATTCAACCCAAAAAAAACGGATTAAAATGGGGTTAAAAAGTCTGAAAATCATGAAGGATATTATTGTTTTTATATTTTATCGAGTCGCTGATTACAAAAACAACAACTATTTTAAAATTCAACGTGGCTAACGTGACCATCATCATGTAATTTTTTTAAACTTTGATTTAACCTTTTTAAGCTGATGGAATGAGACTTGTGTGTTGACTGAAGTGTTATCCTAATAGGTTTTTAAATTTGTATTTGGCGATTATACGATCGCGGCCGGCCGGCGCGGCGAGGACGGGACGGGTGTAGTAGTAGTTATCTGGAAAGTTCTTGCATCCGTATTTAGTACAATTATAGGTGCTACATGACCCTCATGTAAAAGAAACTGCGTCCTCCAAATGAAGCTACATCTGGTGTCGAAAACTAATTGAAAAAATTGGTTGCCTGTAAAGTCGGTATACGGGCGAAAGTTTTACGTGACAACGACTTTGAGTGGTAAAATGTTTTCGAGTGGAAGGGACGCATGCCTTTCACTTTTTATGTCTGTCTCTCTCGCTCTTAGAAGGGACACGTTATGCGCTTACAATGAGAGCGAGTGAAAGGCACGCGCCTTTCACTCGCTCTCATTGTAAGCGCATAACGTGAGCCAGTTTCTTGAAGTGTCACCCGGCTAACCAATTTATAAGACGTTGTCACGTCAAAACCTATTCTAAGTATCGACTTTATGGGATATATCTACTTAATATAAGAATTTCGGTATTTTTTAAGCAATGAAGTCAAGATTCACTAAATTTATATTTGTGGAAGGTGTGATGATGCCCCATACCATTATAGCTTTGGAAGGTGATGGAGCTGGCCTGTTCAGCTCCATCTCCTACCACTTGCATGGAACGGAGGTGTATCATCAGGAGGTTCGTTCCACCATTGTTCACGTATTAAACAACTGGAACGATGAGTTGTTGAGTGAGGGCAGTAAAGGATGCGCTGTTGAGGAATCTCTCTTGATAACCCGCATTCCCATTATTCCATAAGACCACCCACTTCAATTTAAGAGACTTCACTTCAATTTCATAAAGGTGTTTCGCTATGACCATTATCAAAGCTCAGGGGCAGTCTCTAAAGGTCGCTGAGGTTGACTTGAGACAGGACTGCTTCTCTCATGATCAGTTGTATGTAGTTTGCTCAGGAGTAAGTTCTCCTGGAAGCATTGCAATTTTGGCTCCTGGTGCGAATGCCAAAAATATTGTTTACCGGGACGTCTTAACCTAAATGGTGTATGTTTGTGATATTGGTCAATACGAAACAAAAATAGACGCTAATCAGGAGTGTTCCCGTAGCGAAGCACGGGTACTTTGCTAGTAATTAATAAAAAATATATATTTGGAACAGATTCCATTTCCCCCGTTGTTCCTCGTCCACCAGTTTCCGATCACAAGTTTACCGGTTTTTGGCCGCGGAGATTGATTTTTATAAAACAATGTAGTATAAAAATCAATCCAATTTAATTAAAAAAGGAACTTAAGTAATAAAATAACAGCTCTTAAATTTAAATTTAATATAAACACATAATTTTATAAGATTTTTTTCCTACGGCCAAAATTTATCTCGTTTTCGTGGTCTGCTAATTTAAAACATTTGTAAAAGCTATAAGTTCCACAATATTAGTCGTATCGAGGGCCGTCATTGTCACAATTTCACAAAATTCTTGTTGTACATAAATAATTATGAACCTTGAGCTTATGATATCAAGGTCGTGGAGTAATACCGAAACAAAAAGTGTTTCCTGATGCCGACTTCGGGCGCGGCCGGAAATACATTTCGACATAAATAGACAATTTTTTTTTCCGGCCATCCTAAATATAAGAAAAAATCCAGGTTTTAAATAATTTCGCCACTTGAATATTGAAATATAAAGTATTAACTACAAATGTGCTACGAGTATGTGGAGAGAAATTATCACTTGGGGTTACTATCTATAGTTGAGGACAACGTTCGTCGCGGACGAAAGAAATGTGGCTAGTGCGGCACGTTCGTCTTGAGAAAATAATCGTGTTATATATGTAATAGTTTAGAATCAAAATACTTAAATATTAGTTTAGTTTATATGACAGCATGAACCAAAGTAATCCGAACACATGTGTACAACAAATATAAAAGACAGCGGGCGAACTCACGCAGCGCGGCTCCGTGCCGCGGGCGTCGCATGCACGAGGCGAAGCGAGGGATTGCGAAAGTGCCCACCTTTTGCATCCCACTTACGTCGTCCGCCATGAACGTAGTCCCCGCCGGTACCTCTCGGTCTGACACTGCTATCGAAAGAACCACATTCTTTTATGCATTCGACATTATTATTTACGTGTATCTACGTAGGACGTCATCAGGAGCGCCTAAAACCGTGATCGGAGGCGGGCGGGATGTGGGGTCTGGGGCCGCTCAGTTCCGTCTCGCGATGTGCCCGTCTGTTTAGTGCGTTGTGATGTTTCCATGTTTGTGTTGTGCTGTGTCGTCGTGCCGTTGCTTCGCGCGGCGCAGTCGCTGTGGCTGGAGGAGGGCGGCGCGGGGCGCGCGCGCTGCTCGCTGTGCTCCGCCACGGCCGCCTGCCGCCGCCACAGCTCGCACCTAATCGTACGCCGCCGTGTGTGTCTCGTCTCACTTCACTCATCCGCAGTAGCGTTCTGTAGCATCGCGGCCGCCGGCCGGCCGCCGCCGCCGCTGACCGTCGCCGCGCGGCGGCCGGCGGGGCGTCTCATTGTCGTCATCCGCTAACGCTTTTCGCACCGCATCGTCGTCTAAACTAGAAGATAGAAAATATACGGGACTCTACGAGCGTCCTTCGACCGGGCCCGCCGGTTTCTTTCGTTACAAATTACCGTACCTGTAAAGAGACGTCGGCGGGCAGCCGTTTATCGTTCTCGTCACCTGAACGTTCATCGTGTACTTCATCGATCGTATATAGTATTCATCCGCTCCTCGTCGGTGGCTAACCTCGATCGTCGAGGGCGTGGGACCATTTTTTTCATCGTCGACACGATGTGTGCAGAATCTGGCGGAGCATCGCCGGCGGCGCAGCTCGTACGCGCTGCCGACGGAGCGCAAGCACTCGTCGGCGGCGGTCGACCGGCGCGAGGTGGAGCAGCTGGCGGCGGCGGCGGCGGCGGAGGCGGCGGCGGCGGCCGGCTCGCAGGACGAGCTGCGCCGCGCGCACCACGACACCATCCTGCGGCGCATCCCCGAGGACGCGGAGGCTACCACCGTGCTCGTGGGCGCGGTCGGCTTCCTCGACCGGCCGACGATCGCGTTCGTGCGGCTCACGCACGGCATCCCGATGCCGTCGATCACCGAGGTGCCGATCCCGGTGCGGTTCATGTTCATCCTGCTCGGGCCGAGCGAGGCGGATCTCGACTACCACGAGGTCGGGCGGTCGATCTCGACGCTCATGTCGAACCCGGCGTTCCATTCGATCGCGTACAAAGCGGACGACCGCCGCGAGCTGCTCTCCGCGATCAACGAGTTCCTCGACGACTCGATCGTGCTGCCGCCCGGCGATTGGGAGCGGCAGGCGCTGCTGCCTTTCGAGGAGTTGCGCGCCAAGAGCCAGATGATCCGTCGCCGCAAGCGCGACGCGATCGAGCGCAAGCTCGCCGCCGCCGCGGCCGCCGCGCCGCCCGCCAGCGACGAGAAGCGCGCGCTGCTCGAGGCCGAGGGCCAGCCGCCGCCCAAGGAGCCCGAGGACCCGCTCTCGTGGACCGGCCGGCTCTTCGGCGGTGAGCGTCCGCGGCATCGTCCGCACACTACCACGCCCGTGGCCTCCCTTCGGGCGTTCTCGTTTCTCATCGTCGTTCGCATCCTATACGGCGACGATCGCATCCGTACGAGCGACGGCTCATACGTGAACGATCGTCGTCATATATGTCGAATCCTCTAACTTGTTATCGTTGCGTGGCGCAGGCGTGATCCGAGACGTGAAGCGCCGCTACCCGCTGTACCTATCCGACTTCCGCGACGCCCTGAACGGTCAGTGCGCGGCCGCCACCATCTTCATGTACTTCGCGGCGCTCTCGTCCGCCATCACGTTCGGCGGCCTCCTCGCCGACAAGACGCACGGCAACATCGGCATCTCCGAGACGCTGGTAAGTCATATGTTTACGGTCTCCAAAAATCTGGCACGCCCCATCACAGGATAAACAATGACACCGAAATCTCATAATGCTAAATGACATGCGAAGGCCCGAATTTCAAATATCTTCCAATCAAACGCCATCACCCGCTGATGAGCAAGGGCGCGAATATTTCAAACAACGGGTGCATACAAGCACAGACGAGAGCAATAGCTAACATTGTATTTATTTTTGAAATGTGCGTAATTATATCCTTTAGTTTGATACCCAACACGGCATCATAAATGTTTTTTTTTGTTTAGTTCATGAGTTCATGTGCACTAGAGTGCGCCACATTTAATGTAATGTAACGTCACCTAGCCATGGTGCATATACCAGCAGACGATCAAAACCGCTTCCAATGAAACTTAATTTGTCAAATTATGATAAGAAGTTTGGAAGTTAGAAGGAACGTATACCTATTTCTCTGGCTATTATTGTAATTTTAGAATTCTCCATACTGCGCGATTTCGATGCTTGCCCGAGGTACCCTGAATGTCTGAAGGGAGATGCTCCTAGTAAAAGGCTCTTTCCACCGTATATGTCCCTTGCCGAGTGTTCGTAGGTTTTCTGGAAATGCTAAGCCTTCTACCGATTTAGTGCCTTTATGTCGTTGTGTGCAGGTGTTCACGTGCGCGGGCGGCGTGGTGTTCGCGCTGCTGGCCGGGCAGCCCATGATGATCACGGGCGCGACGGGCCCGCTGCTGCTGCTCGACGAGGCGCTCGCCAACTTCTGCCGAGCGTACGGGTTCGACTTCCTCGCCGCGCGCATGTACGCTGGCCTCTGGATGATCGTCATCGCGCTCTGCGTCGCCTCCGTCGAGGGCAGCGTCGCCGTCAAGAAGATAACCAGGTAACGTCCGCATCCGCGCGTACTCGACTCCTCTTCTCGGGGCGGTCGAGTTCCCCGAGTAGTTTTGTCAGAATGTGAAAAAATATGAGAACTTCGACGGCGTCGTTGCATGAGCCGACTAAATCGAAACACGAGGCGAGCGACGTCGACGATCGCTTAATTATGAAATAGTTTATACTCTTGTATTCGGAGTAACTTCTTCGTACTTCGGAGGGGACGTCGAACTAAAATTGTCATATAAAATGCGGTCGTCGCCGTCGCATGTATACCGAGCCCCTTCTAGTAGCAGGTAAGAGACGGGTGAGGAATGTCGTCGAGATGACGAACACTGAGTTCCCGTCCGACCCACCTTAAATGTTCAATGGTAATCTTAATTATTATACATGAAATTTATAGGTCCCAATCGTTCTGTCTCGGGCAGGTTCACGGAAGACATCTTCGCGTTCCTGATCTCGCTGATCTTCATTTCGGAGCCGGTGACGAGCACCATCAACGTGTACCGCATGCACCCGCTCGACGCCGACTACTGCGCCTCGGCCGTGAACGGCACGAACGGCGCGTCGGACAACGCCACGCTCTTAGGTCCCCTTTGGCATATACTTTTTCTAATTTGAAGTGTTGCACTTTCTAGAGATCACCAGAGACGTCCTTAAGCATGCACGAGTGCAGTACAGAACATGCACAATTTATATACCCTTTACTATACCCTTTGCTATACGAGTATATTGCTGGATAATCCGAGTTAATTGTCCAACTTCGCTATTTTAAAGCATTGTAAAGATATATTTAGATAGTTTGTCTATCAAAATACCAGTACAATTTTAGGAGAAGAGTGTGGGGGCATCCACTCTTTTCCTAAAATTGGACGTTATTTTTATTAAAATTGTTGTTGCAAGGAAGGATAGCACGTGCTGAGCACATTACGGGCTACTTAACCGTCGTTCGATGGTTGCCGGCAGGTGTGAACGCGACGACGCCGCCGCCTCCGCCGGCGCGCCTGCGGTCGCCGGAGCCGAACACGGCGCTGTTCTGCACGATGCTGACGCTGGCCACCTTCATCGTCGCCTACTACCTGCGCATCTTCCGCAATGGGAAATTCCTGGGACGCAGCGTAAGTAACTGCACGTCGTATAGGGCAGGCTCTAGGATTTTGATAAACTAATCTAGGTACTATCGCGCGCAACTACTCGTTCGAACTCTTCAAGCCGAGCGACGAGGAATCGCTTAGAATAGAAATAGTTACAATGTGTTGGACGACTCCAAGCCAAGAATAAATGTAATCGCAATTGACAAATTACCGCAATAACATATTGTCATACCGATATTTTGTCGAAAATGTCTCCTTTTATCTATTTTATATTTATTGTTCAAGTAAGATACCTAATTATAGATAAACCAAAAAATGTTTTTCACACGCCCAATGTGATCAAAGGTATCAAATGAAAGGGCTCTGGACGAGCCTGCCATACCGCTTTGTCTGCCAGCTTTGTGTAGCAAGGAATCACCTAAATGACAATGAGCAATAAAGGTTATTGCAGTCCGAGGTATAAAATATCACTCATTCATTCATACAACTACGGCTGACTTAAAATGAATAACGAATTTAATCAGAAGAACTCTTTGGAGAAATCCAAAACTTCCCCCTTAGCGATGTGATAGACTAGACGACAAGAATGAGATATGCACAAAGAGATGAATTATGGATGGGCACGTCAAAACAATTCCGGTTATTTCCAAAATATTAGCAAGACATGAATTATAAATCCCAATTCCCGTCTCCCTTCTGATTAAAACTTTGGTCAAATGTACCCGCCTGGGGCCCTACTCCAAAATGAAAATAAAAGTATCAGCCGGAAGTTCGATTTGTTTCCTATACATGTTGTTGTGTATTTACATAGACTTGGGATTCTTTGCTACTCTGCTATATTCGTAGACCTGTGTATAAATTACAAGATTTTCGAATTTATCGAAATTCGTAGGTATCCTGGTATCCAACTACTTAAATTTAAAAAATTTCGAACATTTACCAGTAATTTTGATTTTCACTTCGGGCCGTGGACTTAAAATACTGTAATTTCAACATATAATTAAAATTCTCTTGTCGAACAAATTTAGCATCGCACCTGTACATTAAGTACTTAATATCGCCTCGGGGCCTCAACAGGGGCTTCATTCGCTGCGGTAATTAACTTGTTTTCTAATTTAACTTTATTAATATGTCGTACATATTGTACGATGCTATCATTCACTTGCACACTGACACCGGAAACATGTAAACATTGCACACACCTGAGTACACTCTTCAGTATACATCTCGGTGTGTACAAGTGTTGTCAATTCGCACGTATTGTAGACGTGTATTTTCACGATGGATTGTTTGTTTAAGTATACATAACATAAGCAAGTCTTGTTAACAATTTATGAACGAAAGTCTTGTCTGAATGATGCTCTCTTTTCAAGAGCAAAAGAAAAAATGATGAACATTGCCTTAAACTTTTAGAAAAAATATTGAGTATACCTAGGAATTTGTGAGTATGGCATCAATAATTTCGGCGAAGTAAATAGAAATCTGACCATCATAATTTTCGCCCAGCGGGAATGACCAATGTGACTATTAATATTTTGAAAAATTTGAAAAGAGATTTTTTAAACAATCATGCTCTTCCGTCATATCCTGGCGAAATAAACTATTTTTAGTCGGTATACATTTATGATAAATTATTTTCAATTGCTGTAATTTCACTTTTCCAATTTAGGTATTCATCGATATACATATGTACCTAAAAATTTTACATTATTAATTGTATCTACTTTTTCATTTAATTTAACGTCCAAGGTAGCCTTATGTGTAGCTGTCAATTTAAATAAAATAGTATTTTATTAACCACAATTTCATTTAAAATTATTTTTATTAAACCATTAATTAAACGCATTTAGCGCAGCATTCACCTTAATATTCAATTGATCCATGTCAGTATGATAAAATATAGCATTCGTATCGTCAGCAAAGTTTATTAATTCAATGTCAGGTACCTATGTTATTCTTAATATAATTAATGAGATCATTAATAGAAATTATGAATAGTACTGGCCGTAAGATCGATCCCTGTGGTACATATCTAACTATTTGTGCGGTGTTAGATCTAGCTGTTTTTTCACTACCATTTTCGTTTTTAGTAATTTCTATGAACTGTCGTCTTTTTTCACTGTGTGTTGTGACTTATTTTTTATACATTTGTGACATCAATACCCGTCTGATAAGTTGCTTGTGTAGGCGCGGCGGGCGCTGGGTGACTTCGGCGTGCCGATCGCAATCGTGCTGATGGTGGCGGTGTCCTACGGCGTGCCTGTGTATACGGAGAAGCTGCGCGTGCCGGACGGCCTGAACCCCACAATGAAGCGCTCCTGGCTCGTGCCGCTCAACCCCGGCCTCGAGACCATCCCGCTGTGGGCCTCGCTCGCCATGGCGCTGCCCGCGCTCATGGTCTACATCATCGTCTTCATGGAGACGCACATCGCCGAGTAAGACTCTCCCCGCCAGATTTCTTCCCCTATGAGTACTCATATCTAGATAATAATAATTAGGATTGCGTCGCGAATGCGCCAAGCGAAATTTAAAATAATACTCGCGTTAATGTATTCGTTATAAGTATTCGTCACGAGTAGTGTCGTCGACAGGTTGATCATCGACAAGCCGGAGCGGCGGCTCAAGAAGGGCAGCGGCTTCCACATGGACATCGTGATCATGTCGATGGTGAACGGGCTGTGCGGCATGTTCGGCGCGCCGTGGCAGTGCGTGGCCACCGTGCGCTCCGTCAGCCACGTGTCGGCGCTCACCGTCATGTCCACGACGCACGCGCCCGGCGACAAGCCCTTCATCGTCGAAGTTAAAGGTTCCACAATTCATTCCTATTCTCCTATCTAATTCGTCCGTTATATTTCGGGCCCGCACCGATCTTCACTATTTATTTACCGATGTTGACCTCTATAAAACATCGCGTCGAGCTGTCGTAGTGTAGCGAACGTCGTACTGTGTGTTGCAGAACAGCGGTTGACGGGGCTGCTGGTGTCGGTGCTGGTGGGGCTGTCGGTGCTGGCGGCGGGCTTTCTGCGGCTGGTGCCCATGGCCGTGCTGTTCGGCGTCTTCCTGTACATGGGTATCTCCGCGCTCGGCGGCATACAGTTCTGGGATCGGTGCATACTGCTCTTCAAACCCGTCAAGCATCACCCGCAAGTGCCATACGTTAGAAGGGTAAGAGCCCCTCTTGTCGAACATCTTACGATTTCAGCGTTTTCCATAACCCTCTGCAGCAGAACAGTTCCCGAGCAATATACCACGCGTTCAGCGTTTTCGCATCACTCGTATGTTAAACTAAGGTTATATCGCCATTCATCAGCGCGTGCTCCGATTCCTCCGTGGGACATTCGGACGTGCGCGCGGCCGCCTTAAGGTTACCGCGTTATTAACGTCCTGGGCGTATTTGAAATATTATCTTCAATACACGGCTATGATTGCAGTATTAACAGATGTGTGTGGAAAAATCGGACAGCGACCGGCGAGCGATGCTGTTCATTGATGAAGTAGATCTGGCGCGTCACCGGTGACCGGAGACCCCGACCGGCCGCGGCCGTGACCGCGACACGGTCGCGCGCCGGCCGCCAAGGATTTCTTCATTGAATGTTATTGTATTTATTTTTAATATTCTGCAGGGGCCTAGTTTACATTTTAATTAACTAATAAATACATAGACGTAGGGAGAACTAGAGCCTAATTCATCGTGTGCCAAAACGAAATCCGCAGTTGTTTGTCTACAAACGGCTCCAAAAAACCGGGTGTGCTTTACACCACACGACTGAAGTAAAACTTCTTTAGCTCTACTAATCCATACTCTTTAGCTCTACTAACTTATATCTCCTCTAAACTTCAGTTCACCGTTTCCGTGACGCTCTCATCACGCATTCACCAGCTTAGTCCCCATGTAAAACGTGCGTAAAGAAGTTTTACTTCAAAAATTTCGCGTACGAATGTTGCAAAAATTTAAGTATGTTTTTATTTATCGATTGCTAGCTTTAAGATAATGGATTCTTTACGAATACAAACGATTTTTCTTAAGTTGTAGTGCTGACGATTGCCGAACGGCGACAAGAAATTAGTTTAACGTTTTAATCTATTTTCTTAAGTAATGCAGTATAAAAAGTAATACACACAACTAGCTAACCATACAAACCTTGTCCTGACAATTTTATCATAATTTTATCTCTTCAATGTTTCTGATATATGAATAGCCATTCTGTCGTTCGCGATGGCGACAAATTCTACAAATCAATGATCATAAAATCGATCCAGCTATTCTCGAGTTATAAATGGCGTAACTAACACGATTTTGTTTTATATTGAACAACCGCGATCTATGATCTCTTCCAGTCAACTATAACTAACTTATATACAAGCGAGCGGTTTTACGATCCAACAATTTTTTTTGCGATTTCACATCGATATCCTTAGTGAAAGTTATTTGTTTTCGTATACTGAATCGGTTACTAGTCTTAAATTTATCAGTTTAGTAAATGATAAGGCTTTTATAATTAATCGGGTGCCACGTATCAGTGAACTGTTGCGTTGAGTGTGGACCGCTCGCCGACTCCGAGCGCGTGTCCTGTGCGGTTCATGTAATCCCTACGAACGACCACCGCCTGTGCCGCAACAACCGAGTACTTAGGTATGCTGAGTACCGACAATTAGCTCAACGTTCAGTGCTTGGTCGGCACTGTTCTGGCGCATCGCCTCGACCGTGCCGAGTTGATGCCGTTTTAAGGTCACAGTGAGGGGCGACACTACATGTAGCGATTATTATTATTAGTTTTAAATAGCGTGAGAGCAAAGTCGTTATGCATATTTTTTGTTTGTCGTGGTGCGCAGGTGCCGACCCTGAAGATGCACATGTACACGTTGATCCAGCTGGCGGGCATCTGCGTGCTGTACGCGGTGAAGTCGTCGCGGTTCTCGCTGGCGCTGCCGTTCTTCCTGGTGATGATGGTGCCGCTGCGGATCTCGCTCGCCCGCGTCTTCACGCCGCTGGAGCTCCGAGCGGTGCGTACCTACCCGCACCATCCTGTTAGCGCCCTGTCCGCACACAGCACCGAAACCGTACGGGCCGTGCGGCCCGCTCTATGTAAAGCGGTTATATTCGTAACAGAGGAATCATTATTTGGCATCGGTCCTTCGTTAGGTACTCCGGTAGTCTGGCAGCTCATATTTCTCGGTCTGTGTGTGTTCCCGGTCTCGTTTGCCAAATCATGACTTTGGCCCAAAAAGTGACGGCGCGCTGATTTCAGCCCGATCATCGTGTGGCGTCAGTGTGTCTGTTTCTACCTACATACTTTAACCTGAAAAATAGATTAATTCTCATCTTCAAATATATCGCCCCCTTGGCAGTATCTGTACATATTTAGCCACGTATGTTCGTCCGGGCGTCCGGAACTTTGACGTTTTGCCAAATAGCATCGTTATCTTGTTTTGTTGTCTTTTTTTTAACTAATTGTCGCATTATCGGCAGTTGGATGGCGCCCAGAAAGACATCGACAAGGACGACGAGCCAGACTTCTACGAAGAGGCGCCGCTGCCCTAGGGGCTCGCCTCCCGGGCGGTGGCGGGGACATATAAAGTACACGGTTAATAAATATAAAGGGTTGTTAGTTGCGAGCCCGCAAGTGACGACCGATGCTAGGCTCCCGTGCGCTCGCGAATCGAACCAACGGCGACCCGCCGGCCGCCGCCGGGCGCGCCGGCGCGCTTCAATTAATTAGTAGATAATTATTTTGTTAATTTACCAGTGAAATCGGTCAGTATTGTTAAGAAATGTTTTAATATTTTTATTATGATATTTGTATTGTCTCTACGTCGACAACATTTGTTTTAATGTCGTTAGGCGATCGAAATAGTTAGATATATTCACTAATGAATTTCTATTTTTAATATTGCGAAGTATTATGCAACGTCGTACAGTGTGGCACGGTGTGTATTCGCCGATGTCGCTCGCTGTCACAGTGGGCGGCCCCGAAAGGGTATTTTTTTCCCAATTCTATTTTAGTTACCGTTTATTGTATTGTGACATATTTATTTACGCAATGGCGCAGACTTCGTCTGTTTCTTATTATGTAAGAAATAACGTATCTTACACGGTCGCTGAAACTGATTACATAAGTACTTATATCTTCTAACCGTACCCTGGTTTTTCCAGCGTGAGCGCGTACATACAAGAGATTGTATGTATGACAAATTGCCCGCAATTTTATATTTAATTCGTCGTATTATTTGTTTCACTTAAAATAATACGTATGAGCCATAAAATAAAGATGGATATACATATCAGATCGAATATTTCATATCTACAAAAGACATCACTTTGCTGTGGAAAAGCCTTAAGTATTATTATGAGTAGTGAGACTACTAATGAATGAGCTTACTTATTATGTAACTGTCCTCACGTTATGTACTAAACTTGTTCAAAACCGTCGGGCGCAAGTGGCGACACACGAACGAGGCGGCGGCCGCGTGCATGTCTTGTTTTCGGTAAAATATACGACCAAAACGTGGCTCTGACGTTAAATATTTATCTATTTTAAAAAGAGCCCCTTGTGCCCTACGGTTCTGGACAGTGCGCCGCCTCCTGGTGTGGGGCGCGACGGGTGCGTACTGCAATGCTAAATGTGATATTAAGTAGATATTCGGCAGGGTTTCGTGTAAAACACGGCCTTACATTGTTAATATCGTATAAGAAATATTATTGAATACTTTATTATGTAAGGTGACTGATTTCGGTTCCATGAGAACGTAAATGTCGCTCTCAGCACTGTTTCTGTGATGTCCTTACCTGATGAATTTTGCTCAAGCTTCTAATAGATTGATACGAAACGAGTTTCCGACAAAGAACCACAAACTGCGGACTCGCGCCAATGATGCTACCGAGCGTTTACGTTTTATAAGGTCCAAAGACCTGTCGCCATATTTACAACTTTGTATGACCAAGGTGTGTTCGAGGTGATCATTGTTACATTATAAAAGAAATTATTACGTCAGCACAGAAGAAAGATTGCGCTTTGAAAATGCCTTCATCTTTGTTATCAATTAAGTTAGCGAATGGGGAGTTTGGTATGCACAATATTGGTGTAACGTACACACTTATGTATTGCAGTGTAGATCGAAGCATTACTTGATACGACGAATGTGCCTGGCTTTTGTCGAGATGAATACGGTATTGGTACACTACGCTGTGCGCGCGCATCGATTACCTCGCGCGACTATTTTCATTGTCATTATAAAAATTTTTGATATTAGATGACTTTTTAATGATAAGAAGTTGTTCACTTGAGAATCATTCCATTGATATGGCCTTTGAGACAGAAAATTCGAAACTTTAATAAGTAGTTGTAGAGTAGTGACCGAGTCATCAGTAGGTACTATGTTAATTTGTCATCAAATAAGATGTGAGAATTTATAAAATTTAAGAAAAGTAAAATTAATTTCTCGTTGCAATAATTTTAACATAAAATACGTTTGAACGTTGTTCTAGTTAGAATTATATTTATAAAAAATATATTCCACAGACATAGCGTGTTACACATAGAGGTGTTCTATAGTGTGTTCAAAAGTGTTATTCCCACAGAAGGGCGTCGTGGTGGTGCACAGCGGCGGAACAGAACGCTCATTGATGCGCGGAAAAGAAATCGTGTCAAGAACTTTTCATGGCGCCTTTTGACCTTATTTGAAATTTCTTTAAACTAGGTGACTATGTGTCGTGACGCGCGTGCAGCGGCGCGTCGCGCTGCCCGCGCTGGCAGCCGGCCGCCGCCGCCTGCCAGCGCGCGGCGGACGTGACGCGACGTGACGTTCGGCCACACGTGATGGACACACGTCCTCATCACGTGTGGCCGAAAGATGGAATGTTCCCCCGGGGCGGACTGGACTCTTGTTATACAGTATACTGTTATATGTATTGTATATACTGTATAACAAGATCCAGGGGATGTGCATCTGGCCGAGTCTGGCCGAGGCATGAACAGAATCCGTCTGTCACACCTACGAGTGTCCTATATGTTTATAATATATGTATTTCTTCAGCCCTACGTAATACTTTTCATGTGCAACGTATTTTTTACGTTTTGCCAGTACATTTTTGTCACAATATTGCACTGCTGTGTGTGTTATATATTTTCTAGTACGTTGTGTCGACAATCAACTTCAGTTTCTATATACATATTAGGCTCCATAGTTCGGCCCGGTCGGTCTGCAGTAGGTACTTATTATTGTACCTATTTCTTCAGACACGCTTCTTTTAAAACTTAATAACGTTAGTACAAAATTCAAATTAGGTTAATATTACTTAGAGAACTGATGTACTTATTATGTTGTTACTTGTTAGTTTGGTTATTATTGTTTTCTTAATTATAAGTATTTATATTATTGTTAATGCGCGATACCGGTCCAGCCGTGCGGGGTCGCAACGAGCGGTCTTCGCCCTCAGCCGAGAGGCCCGTTGCAGAGGTATCGAGACGACCGACGTGCCGACACTATTCAGATGACGCAATGAACAGCTGTAGCAGTTCAAATACTACTGAAATTTCGAACTAAGCAATTTCTCAAATGCCCGGTACATGTAACACTGCCGTATCTCCACCGAGCTATTGTCCCACGACTGCAACACTCGTCAACTGCTCGGACACGTCGTCTCCACGTAAAGTAGTTATCGTAATTCTCGCGGACGCGTGTCGTTTAAATGTCTCGTCTTTTCCCAAGTTTATTGTGAAGTTTACGGCGGTATATTTCAGGCCCGTATGACACATTCCTCCGCGTTACGTATGTGTCATCAATATGCCAATGCATTATGTACTATATTAAATGCAAGAAAAAAAACCCGACTGCATTTCATTATACTAACTAAATATGCGATTAATTTTAATCCTTTGTTTTTCGCGGTCGCCATAACGAAATAGTAACCACTTCCTACAACGACGGGTCTAATGATACCTCATGTTGAATTTTGTCAAACGGTTTCAACTGTTACAGTGTACCTGCGCTCGACAAACATTACCCTCTCTTCGTCGGCAGTCGGGAAAAAACAAATATCGTTATTCCCAAACTATTAAGTCGTCCGTTGTTGTATATATTATACACTTCTGGACACATCTATTGGCTCACCTTAGAGTTTAGGTTTCGATAGCCCCTACCGAAATATGATTGCTAGATTGAACAAAAACTATTGATGCAGTTTTAAACCTGATATAGAGCGGGCGCTGTATGGAGTTGAGTGTGCAAAATATGAGGACCGCATTCTATAAACAGTTTTGAATTCAGAAAAGCTTGCAGAATATGATTCTGAATGTTGCCAGGAAGTTTCTTGGTCCAATTTTTTTTTATACCCCATTCCCTTGGATATCGAGTAAATGGACTGAACAAATGCTTTACAACAATTTTAATCATTGTTTTATTGAAAATTTTCAATTGTTTCTTATGATTAAAGATAATTATAGCTACTAAGTGGAAATAAAAAGACAAAAAAAAAAAAATTGGTGTAAAAAAAATATATTACATAAAAGGATATTTTATGCATTTTTTTATTATAAAAAGAAATGATTACATAAAATGATTACAAAAATCTTATCGATCGATCTATACGATCCTCTTTTGAAAAAAAAAAAAAGAATACTGCTCTGCCGTGTTTCTGGACATACAAACAGCCTTTGATAAGGTGTGGCACAAAGACCTCCTGTGCAAGACAAGGACATCTCTACCCCATAGCTATTATCTACTTGTAGAGTCCTGTCTCGCAAATCGAATATTTTAGGTGAGAGAGGAAGGAGAACTGACTGAACGGACTTCCATAATATATTATTAGGAGTTCCACATGGATCAGTGCCGACTTCCCAGAAACACTGATGTAGAAAATAAATCAAAGATCAAATGTAAATGCCAATCACTTTTATAATAAGGAAAACAAAGGAGTAATTTATAAAATGCACTTGAATGTACAATAACGCATAAGCAAAAGGAAGTTGAGTATGCAAAATGAGGACCGGCAATACACTTTCCATTTTTAGGAGAATGTGTATCTACATTTTGCATATTAAGGATTTGCATGTTTTGTTAGTATTATTTGTTATTATTATTTCTTTTTAACACTTTTTTATTTTTACCCGCGGCGGAACGGAGACGGTACATGCGTTTGGGGTGCTAAGGATGTTTGTGCAAATCAATGTTCCCATTTATCTCCAAAACTACGAGTCCGATTTAGATGCGGTTTTCAGTGATGGGTTCGGGTTTGATTGGTGCATGTTCTTAGATAGGTGTTATGGTGACAACTCACCAGGGGGCGCTGCAGTAAGCATTTGTTTGTAAAACCAATGTTGCCATTTATCTCCAAAACTACGAGTCCGATTTAGATGCGGTTTTCAGTGACGGGTTTGGTTTTGATTGGTGCATGTTCTTAGATAGGTATTACAGTGACAACTCACCAGGGGGCGCTGCAGTAAACATTTGTTTGTGAAACCAATATTGCCAAATGCCAATAAATATCTCCAAAACTACGAGTCCGATTTTGATGCGGTTTTTAGTGATGGGTTCGAATTTGATTGGTGCATGTTCTTAAATAGGTATTACGGTGACAACTCACCAGAGGGCGCTGCAGTAATCATTTGTTTGTGCAACCAAAGTTGCCATTTATCTCCAAAACTACGAGTCCGATTTTGATGCGGTTTTCAGTGATGGGTCCGAGTTTGATTGGTGCATATTCTTAGATAGATGTTACAGTGACAACTCACCGGAGGGCGCTGCAGTAAACATTTGTTTGTGCAAAACCAAAACTACTAGTCTGATTCTGATGCGGTTTTCAATTGTAATACCTACGCTTGCTCTCTAAAAAGTTTGAAATAAAAACAAAATTAAAAATTTTGAAAAAACACACGACGGTTAAAACGTAGTTGAAAAAGGATAAAATAATTTTGAAACCCCAGACTTAAAGAATTTATGCTATGAACTTAATAAAAAATCCAAGAAAATCCGTCGGGGGCTGCCATCTCTATTTTAAATTTCAACATAAATATAAATAATATATAAATAGTATACAAGTTACTATAAAACTGCCAAATAACGCATATACCATCTCCATTCCGTCGAGGGTAAAAAAACAAACTGTACAAATATAAATGAAAATTTTTGATTACTTATGTAAAAATTTCCTTTTGTGTTTTTTTTTTCAGCAATATTTGTTTAATTTTTTTTTGTTTTTTTTTTTTCACTTAGTAGCTATAGGTATCTTTAATCATAAGAAACAATTGGATATTCTCAATAAAACAATGATTAAAATATTTGTAAAGCATTTGTTCAGTCCATTTACTCGATATCCAAGGGAATGGGGTATAAAAAAAAATTGGACCATGAAACTTCCTGGCAACATTCAGAATCATAATCTACAAGCTTTTCTGAATTCAAAACTGTTTATAGAATGCGGTCCTCATATTTTGCACACTCAACTACCTGTGGCGCCTGCACTAATACATTTTACCATCTTTTTCGATCATATTGTTTTAAATTTGAATTCAGAATACCACACGACATGGAGTTACGCCTAACAAGTCGGGTATGCGCCTTGATTAAGGCAGTTGATTTTTGAATAAAAAACATTTTTTATCAAATAAAAGTTTAATTTAATAACGCGTGTTGCCTCCATGGGCATCTACCACAGCTCTCATACGATTAGGCATAGAGTTTATCAACCGCTCTATGAAATTTTGAGGGACCCTCCCCCATTCCTCTTCTATGGCAGTTTTCAACTCCTGCATCGTCTGGGCAACTGGCTGATGAGCCCTAACACGTCTTTTTAGCTCGTCCCACATGTGCTCAATGGGGTTCATGTCTGGGCTTCTTGCTGGCCAGTCCATAACTGTGATGTTCACATCCCGAAGATATTCCCTGACGATGCCGGCCGTATGGGCTCTTGCATTATCATGCATAAAAAGGAAATTTGGGCCCACATAGTCCGCGTATGGCATCACGTGAGGTTCTAAGCACTCACGAATGTACCTTTCAGCATTTAATGTTGGCAGCCGTGGTCCCGTAACAACCTCAAGTTGAGTTTTGCCGCTCGCGGATATACCGCCCCAGACAGTCCATGAGCCACCGCCATAAGCAACCCTCTCTTCAAAGCAGCATTGTGCGAAACGCTCTCCCTTACGTCGGTAGACCTTCTTCCTTCCATCATTACCATGTAACACAATTTTAGACTCATCAGAAAAGAGTACACGGCTCCAATGCTGCTGAGTCCAATTTAAATGAGTGCGCGCGAAATGAAGGCGCGCTGTTCGGTGGGCTCGCGTTAGTTTGGGGCCATTAGCTGGCTTGTGGAACGAAGTTGGTTTTGTATCTCAATGGAGGTAAGGTGACGATTTCTCAAGCTGGTCGTCACGATGAATCGATCCTGCCTTTCAGTTGTGACCCGAAATCGTGGCCTTCCTTGGCGACGAACAAAGCCGCCAGTCTCTAGGTACCTCCGATAAACATTTCGGACCGCAGATCGACTTAAATTAAGTTGAGCACTCACATTTCTTTGGCTGTGTCCGGCCTGGATAAGTGCCACAGCTTGGGCGGCGACTTCAGGCGAAGTATCCATAGATTATTGATAGAACCTCACTTTAATGTTAAGAATAAGTAATGTTTGTTGCAAAACCAAAGAGAAAAATCACACTTTCAAGAATTAAATCCAAGTAAACCAATAAAATCAAGTTTTCTTAGTATTCGATTGTTGGATATCAACGAACAGGCTCCAAATTGTCTTTTGTTACTTTAAATTCTGTGTTCGAAATTCAAAAAAAGACTATTGAATGAAATTATGAATGTTCCAGGTTCAAAACTGCATAAAAACTTTTTGCTCGACCTAATAAAAAATTTTAGCTAGGACCAAACGAAACTGAAAATGCAAGGTGGGCCAATAGATGTGTCCAGAAGTGTATTAACCCTTATTAGGCATCGTCCGTTCCATAGCACAAAGGTTTAGAGTGAACGGGGTTTTAGAATAAATGAAGGAAGGTGAGCGAAGAATCGGGAGTCCGACGAGATAAGACATACTAATTAAACCGTTCGAGTGATAGATTGATACTATGATAACTAGTAATATTGTGATCTATGAATTCAATGTTTATTCAAAATATGGGCCAGTCTATTTCTAACATAGTACGATAAAACATAGCGTGTAACTAAATAATAAACTGTCGTCGGAAGAGATCCCATGCAGCGTGCCAACTGCAGCCTTCGTCGGCGGGCACGCACACGGCGGGAAATTGAAAACCAGGGACAATACTGTTTTCGATTAAGATGGGATTTTTAATCACGAAAATCAAATGTATCTTATCCAGTTTGTTTAAAGTTGAACATATTTGTGCGAATACAATTTTTGAAAAAAAAAGAATCGACCCCAACGCCTTCAGTTTGGGCGGTAAGGCTCCGGCCCAACACGGCTGGGCCGACGCGGCGATGTTATAATATTAATGAAACAGTTGAATATTTGTGAAGTGGCTGTTGATGTCGCAACGAGCGACGTGTGCCGCTGGCGTGGCTGCTGTATTTTGTTGAAGAATAAATCACTCAAATAGCGTACCTTGTTTTATTTTAATGTTTCAATGTTCTAGTTGACTTCAAACATCATATCGTATCATCATCGTTCCCGACTTTTTTGTCACGAATATTCTAACGACGAATACACGAAGCTTCGAGACTACGAAATGCATACGTATAATATAAATTACTGTCTACCTACTACGTGGTCACCGAATAAGCAAACCACAATACCCTTATTATCGTTTGCCCCTCGGAACGGAGAAAGGAACATACGTTTAAGGCGACGTTGCCGTGCTGCTCCGATTTCGATACAATTATGTAGATCGAACAAGCCGCCGCATGTGGTTTGGTTTCGGTGATCATGATCCAACACCGCATTATGTGATACACCGCATGGGCTGCGGTGGCACGGGTTCAAATTTAAGTCTACATGACTACCCCGGTGTCACCTAGGGATGTGACAGGTCCGGAAATTACTCACAATCAGGTGATTATTTATTTATTTATTTATAAAAGACATACAATTTGTGAGCATTACAGTCGCCCAATACACTCAACAAATGCCAATAATTAAAAACATTAATTAATACATAACAATATAAAACATAATAATAATAAAAATAAGACATAACGACATAATACATAATAATAATTAAATTTATGAATATTATGAACTATTTATATCTCTTAAGATTAGAGCCTAAGCCAGCCTCACCTGCACGTGGTACATCCTGCTAACTAACAAACGAGGCTCTCGCAAAAGAGACATAGGGCACAGCGTTTTTTCCCCCCAAGTTGCTCATTTGGAGAAGTACCTGCACCTCACATACTACCGTAGCCAAATAACAATTCCCTTAAGGGTTGTTGTGTTTCTGCGAGTGAGTGAGGTCACAAGGTAGGAAGAAATTACTACGATGGCAGCAGGAATGGCGGCGCGTGAGCGATATTAAAATTTCATGTTGCGCGACAGGCGGACCGTGTGCTTGTTTGTCATCTGACGTAGTATAAAAAAGTTGTCCTTCACATATGTAATGCATTTGGCGGTAATATGCGTTCGTTGTATCGTGATTCGAGATATACATTTTCGTTGTAACGTAATTTGAAATTTCGTCACTACTTGAAGTTTCTTCTACTTCGAGTGCTCATTGCCGCGTAGTTAGTAAAATTGTGACAAAAGACTTGCAGGAACGTAGCATCCGGTGCACCAAGTGTAGTGGTCCTGGTCCATATTGATTAATGATAATGGAAAAAATGATAGCTGATGATATGACTCGTCGGCACTCTGGCGCGACCAGGAGTCCGGCTCCGTAGTGTCGGAGCGCAGGATGTCATTCTATGGAGCATTATTATACAGCACGGGTTCCTGTATTATTTGTATTGTGGTTCGTCCGCAGCCTCGCCCGATGTAAACCAGGCACCGTTACCTCCAGACACGTTGGCTTGTATTGCTCGCGCTGGAACCCTCGCTGCTAACGAATTTCGATGAAATCCCACTTCATATCCTACATTCTGAATTAACCTATATAACCATCCCACTGCTGGGTTATGATCGTCGTCAACCCTTATTCATCCCACTGCGCGCCTCCCCTTAATAAAAGGGGTTTAGAGCGTCCTCTACCACGCTGCTCAACTGCGGGCAAAGGCCAGAGTGTTTTGAAGCCACACAAAGACTACTGATTTGGCTTAACTAACGGATGTCCTATAAAAACAACAGTAGGAGCAGACGGCTTAACGTGCCGTAAACGAACCTCCGAAGTACGTAGTAACACGAGTTAAATAAGCCCATCCATAGACAGGCTATGGTCGACGTTGTTTAACTTGCGTGATAGATTAGACTAACCCGCACAAAATCATCAAGCTCCTCACTTATATCTGTGCTTATATCCTCACTTTCTATCCTAATAATCCTAATTCCTACATATATACGTTCGAGATTAACATACGATACTTTTTATCCAGGTACTATTAGGAGCAAAGCCGTGGACGGAATCTAGTTGATGGTCACAATTCTGGGAAAATTTGATTTGTCCTAATTAATGCCAAGAAAAATCGATATTCGATAACGCCTTAGCAATATCTGTAAGCAAATATGTTAGCTACTAGACGATAGAGGGCACCACAAGTCACTTTTCTTACCCGATGATGCTTTACGATTCTGCGAAAAATCCGTTTCTCCTAAAAAAAACATCAAGCTTTGATCAGTCTCCAGATATAAATAAAAAATTGGTTGCCTGTAAAGTCGGTATACGGGCGAAAGTTTTACGTGACAACGACTTTGAGTGGTAAAATGTTTTCGAGTGGAAGGGACGCATGCCTTTCACTTTTTATGTCTGTCTCTCTCGCTCTTAGAAGGGACGCGTGCCTTTCACTCGCTCTCATTGTAAGCGCATAACGTGAGCCAGTTTCTTGAAGTGTCACCCGGCTAACCAATTTATAAGACGTTGTCACGTCAAAAAACGTGAAATTACTATACTTGCCTGTAGGCAAGTATAGTTATTTCAGGTTTTTTTATTTACCTGTTTGGCAAACGGCGCTAACGATTTCTATGATATATATAAATTAATAGTTTAAAAAGAACAATAAAAACACGCTTTTATAAATGCACCTGATCGTGTGCAAAGTCCATTACGTGGCCTTTCTCACAAGTGCAAACACGACTATGATAAGATATTTCATCATGGAATGCCAGTGCCTATCTTCCGGCTTCATCGTCAGACCTTGAAACCTAATCGTGGTCAAAGTTCATTACAAAACTTTTCTAAGAAATCCAAAAACAGCTATGAAACGATGTCCCATCATGAAGTTCCAGTTCATATCTTTCGGCTCCATCATCAGATCAGTTCGACAGTACCATATTATTGTATTGTCATCAGAACTACATACAGCTGCCATTTGTCATTACGCTACGATCCTTGGAAGATGGTTAAATTAATTACCTTAGATTCCATTACATAGTTAGTTACATACAGGTCGACCTATTAAAAGGGTGTTAAAAATATAGTAGTTTACGAGGGTGAACAAGGTGATTGATTATCTAGGCCTCAATTGAGGGAAGATTCATTTTCATTTACTAACGTAGAGAAAAGAAAGGCCACCAAGTACCTACGTGTCACCAAGGTAGGCAATAGAAATAGACTGCTGGTTCTGTACGCGGACAGTCTTGTTGCAGCGACATCTCAGCACCTCGATATAGCGCTGGTTTACTTGAAGTCGCTATAAGGAAACCTGAATAGACCAATTTTTAATGCTTTATCACAGTGTAAGTAATAGTACTACGTACAGTAAGGACACTCCCTGCCGCTCTCTCGTGTCGACCTCACCTCCTCTCTGAGACAAATAGGGAACTGTTTGTATGGCCCGCACGCACACACGCTCATTCGGCTTTGCACAGACGTCATTCTGCTTTTCCTGCGCTGTGTTGCGGAAATCATCCTACGCGTCAGAACCAAAATAAAGTATGGTTTCAGCTGGCATTTTGATTTCGCTTGTCCGGAATTATTACTCGTGCTGAACACGAGGATGCATTCAGCGGGCTAACAAAATATTACTGCGCGGAATCATCCTCGATGTCAGCATCGGCCTCAATCTGCGGGCGCAGGATCAACACCACCACCCGAGCGTGGCGTTACTTCTACAAGAGTTTAAATCTTGTCTTTTAAATTTGCAGTCAGAGTTTAACAGGCTCGTTGAAATATGTGAGAAAAATCCAACCCCAAACGAGTTAAAAGCAGTTAAAAGGTTTTGTAACCTGCTTTCAGCCTTACAGCTGTTCAAGGGCCTTCTCAATTTCACCCATACTGATGTCAGGAATAACGGAGCTAGGCAGTCACCTACACGAGTAAGTAGCCGGCGTAGGGACAGGTGCATGTGCAGCATAAAGTTTGGTATAAAATCTTTGTACTTCTGCAAATACACCTGACTTCGAAGAGACGTCACGGCCATCCTCTAGCTTGAGCTTCGATAGTTGCGCTCTCCCTGTAAGCTGTGAAAATTCTAGTTGTTTGGTTGCTTTATTATCTTTTAACCAATCAATGTTCCAATCTCCACATAAAACGATACTTTTATCTTTATTTCTCGTCAGTTTACGTAACATTAAATTTAATTGTTCAAAAAATATGTCAATATTTGGATTGGGAATTCTATATATAGTCACGATTATTAAATTATATATTTTTATTTCTATTGCACAGCATTCCTAACTATATGTCAAAGGTTCAAATAAATTGGAAATGTGAAGAAATTCAATGTAACGCTCGCAACATAAAATATCGCTCGCACGCCGCCACCCCCGCTGCCAACGCAGCATCTCCTTCCTTTCTGGTGACCTCATTCACTCGTAGGAACACAACAACCCTCAAGGCGACCGTCATTTGCCTGCGGTATTCTGTGAGGTGGAGGTACATTCCCCAGTCGAGTAGCTTACAATTACGCTCCCTACCTCTATTTTCGCCAGAGCTTCGTTTGTCAATCAGCAGGGTGCACCGCGTGCAGGTGAAGTTGGCTTTGGTTCAAAGGTGTTGATGAACCACTTACACCCCATTAAACCTTTGGTATGGGATGCAACCTGCGTCGATATCCTATCGCCTTCTCATCTCCCTCACACGTCGGGATCTGCGGGAGCTGCTGCTGCATCAGCGGAGACACTTAAGCGGCGCAAATATTTAAACCTTTGTAATTATATATTTGAGCCGTTTGGGGTCGAAACGCTTGGCACATGGGGTCCGAGAGCAAAGCGCTTGGTCGATACTTCCCGTGACCAGAGGGCTGGCCTATATTTGGCACAACGTATATTGCCAGTCAGCGTGGCAATGCTGCCAGCATTCTGGGCACGATGCCTTTTGACAGTGATGCGGAGGATTTTTTTGACGCGGTTTAGTTATTTTTTTTCTTTCTTTTTATTATAATAAATAATATTCATTTTAGTATTATTTTATTTTAGTTAATTTAGTTTTTATTACTTGAAATAATTAATGGTATAAATAAACTATTATAACAGTTATAAAAAAAAACAAAGTAATAATTTGACATAAACTCTGTAGGTAACTATAAATTCACTCTATATTTTCATATGGTTACAGAGAAATTCAATTGCAACTTTGATGTTGGCCGCTAAATGCCCTCATTTAATTTCTTTTTTTTTCGGTCACAGTACAAATTGCTACATTTGAATATAAAGTACTAGCTGTTGCCCGCGACTTCGTCCGCGTCGCGTGAATATCAGTTATCCATATGGTAAGACCATAGGAAATCAAGTTCACATAACTGTATAATTAACAAATAAAACTTAAGGTGAATAATTTATGTACTAATTTTATACCTGCTTTCAAATGTGTTTGCAAATAATGCATTAATTGCAAACAAATTTGGTTACCATAAAAAAAGATTATAGTGAGTCAATCTTAAAAGACAGACATATGCTGTCAAGGACTTTTTTTAGAACTTTTACAGAGGAACAATTCCATCCTACATGATTTTTGCATAACTTCAACTGTTTACGCAGCGCACGCAACGAAAGCCCTCAAAAGACATATTTTTTTCCCATTTTTCATTGGTGCTACGTTCCTATTGGTGGTAGCGTGATGTTATATAACCTTCTTGAAATATAGGCTATCTAACACAGACAGAAATTTTCAATTCGAACCAGTAGTTCCTGAGATTAGCGCGTTCAAAAAAACAAACAAACTCTTCAGCTTTATAATATTATTATAGTATATTAAAATTTAAATAATTGATGACAAAATAGTTATACAACACATTTTAAATTTACAAGTTGCTACGTAAATAGGCCACAGAAATTCAGATAATAGTGATTAAACAGAAAGTTGGTTTTTACTACCCACATCAGTTTAAGTCGTAATGTCAATATCACATAATTCTTATTAATGAGTTTATTATTCATGCAATGTTAATATTGATTTACTTTGTAAATTTTGTATTCAGAATATTTTCTTATTATTTATAGAATAATATAACGACTTAATTACGAAATATCCCAAATAAGAATTTCCCAAAAAAGAAATTTACCAAAGAAGATAAAATATAAAATGGTAACACCGCTGTCTCTGTTAGAAAGAGACATATTGGTCTTTATCTTCGTCTCGCTAAGACCGATTTTTATATTGATGCTGGCGCTGGCCGAGAGTACCACGACAATGCTGAGAATACCATTCCAAAATCAACTTTATAATCTGTGGGCCTGCAAGTGCTGCCCTCACTCTCAGTAGATGAATCAAGAACTAAAAAATCGACGTCAATCAAACATGTCAGTCGCTCGTATAATGGCGGAGATTGTGTTGTTTTACAAAAGTGGACAATTCCGGTAATGTTTTTTTCACTAAGATTTAAAGACTGAAACATGTACGACGGGTGATAAATGTTGAATATACGTGTATCATTTTAATAGTATATCGAAGTGAGAAAACGCCGATAAGTATGGAGTATGTGAACGTCGCGTTGTCGTTGTCGTTAGACTTATTGAATTAGTGTGCATCGGTGGTGTGTGGCGTCCACTGGGACGCCGTCAGGGCGGCCGCGAAGAGCTCGCTCGCGATGGGGGCGCAGCAGGCGAAGGAGCGCGGCACCGCGAGCGGCGCGTCCATGCGCTCGGCCCGCACCAAGCCGCGGGCGCCGAAGGACCCCCGCATACTCGGCTCCAACATATTCACGGAACACAGCGGTGAGTGCCTCACACTACCATCTAGGGCTTTACATATGTTATTTGTCGGATTGAACGTCGATAATATATCTGCCATCTGGACCTGTGCTTCCGATATACCCGTCGGGACTTTCAGCAGGTAATTTTTAATTTGCAATGCAAGGCGAATTAATTTTTGTATTTGTTTTTGTACTTTTTGATGAGTTTTTTTTTACTATTAATATAATATCGTCAGTAGTATTTAAAAGTTATTGCAAAAGTGTCAAGTGCAAGCTGCTGGTACTCTTAGCACTGCCAAGATGACACTGGTTGACATGATGACCGTGCCACCCTACTACAGGATGATAATTTCCAAGTGAACAATTCCACAGTGAGAGTTGGCAACAGGAGTTTCTAGTTTGTTTTTATATGTTCAACATCAACCACCAATATACAAACTATGTATTCCATTTGAATGCCTATAATACATTCTTTTGTTTTTATTTTACAATTTGTATGTGATAATAGTATTATCTACAGAACGAGTAATTTTATGGACTGGCAAAAGATCATCAAACTGTAAACAATGCAACACATGAAATAGCTGTATACAGTTGACACATTGACTGCATGTGACTTACACTGAAAGTGTTACAGCATACAAGCTATACTCTGATTAGCTTTTGTGTGTTGGATACGAAAAATAATATATTGGTTTATCCCTCCCATTTATGTGAACCATATTCCATAAATTTCCATTAGGTCTATTTCACATAATGACATTCCAGGAAATACTTATTAATGTAATGACTTGTTCCTACTGGGACTCACTGTGAAAATCTCTTTAATATATAGTCGTGGAAAGTTCCTGAGGTTTTCCTACTGTTACGAAGACACTACAGTGTGGCGTTTTTTAAAAAGTATTCACATACTTTTATGAAAAGGGTTCACAGGAATTGCATTGTGCAAGTCATATTTCCAGCCTACCACCATTGCTATGATGAATGTACTGGGGATGCTTTTTACCCGACTGCTGAAGGAGGTTATGTTTTTCGAGTGCATATTATGTATGTCTTATTATTCGCACGCTCTACAGCCTAAACCGTTTGACAGATTTCAACATAAGAGGCGTCGTTAGATTGATCTTAATCACACGAATGACATAGGCTATATCAAATATAAAAAAATTCAATATTCTCAAGCAACAATTTTGCGGCTGACAATTTTGCGGCTGAACCGCAAAATTGTTGCTTTTTTTGAAAATTTTTTTTTCTTCTAAATATATTGATATGGGTATCAAAATAAAGTTCTCGATGACCTGATTTCAAATATATATTTGATATATCAGTTTTTGTCTGCTTTGCTTGTGTGGAATTATATTATTGTTGCGCATGATTAATAAATCTGTAGTAGGTGCAATCGGGTTTCTTGAGTTTTTAATTTACTTGTTACACAGGTTGTCCTAACATCTCTCTGTTTCAATTGCAAAGTTGTTTGCAACTCTCCTCGAGTTGCGAACAACTTTTTTTGGAAATCGAGAGTACTCTGGTTAGAGTATCGATTAGGGGCAACTAAAGTTGGTCCATTTTAATTCCACCAAAACACAGGTCTGCACTTAACCACTAAAAGGACCCTATATGCTGTGGCTTCACAATTCCTGGACACACCCCTTACTATTGCTACGAGTATTGGAATTCTTGGTGTTGAGATTTCCAGCTATATCCAGTTCCGAAGTCACCTGGAGGAAAAGGTCAAGTTGGCGTCGAATAATCTAGGCGGGAGCATCCAAGTACCAGCCAGCACCTTGCGACGCATTTCTGAGACTAGTGGCCGATTTCAAGCTTTGCTCGGCCATAGGCTATCCTCATACATTAGAACTTAATCAAGCACATACGGTTCCATAGGAGTTTTCTACATCGATCTCTCATCATCAATTGTGGAATCAACTCCCTACCAATGTTTTCCCAGAAAAGGGTAAAGTTATAGCAGGGCCGGCAACACGTGAGTGATGCCTCTGTTTTCGCAAGCTGCGTAACAGGTTACATCAGGTGGGTGGTATGCTTGTCCCCTTAGCCGTATAAAAAAAATATGCTTGTTTACTACACCATTTGTTTGTCACCCTAGTCTAAAAAAAAATATGCTTGCCTACCCCAATGGTATAAAAATTCCTTAAGTAAGAGAAACTATGAAAAAACAAAAAAAAAAATTAAATATCTTTAATGAAATGTTTTTTTCGGTGATGTCATGCAATTATTTGATGATTATTTTGATTAAATAATTTTATTTATTTATTTCTTTAAACTTTATTGACCATAGAATAAGGTTACAAAAGGCGGACTTAATGCTAAGAGTCCACCAGCCAACCTTTGGGAAAACAAACACAAATTACAAAATTATACATGGAAAAGCAATGGAAAAACAATAGGATAATGACGATTATTGCTTGGATAACTTCTCAAGTAAATTAGCTTGAACATTCTTTTTGAAAATGAACTTTCTTTTTTGATGTCATGAGGTAATGTGTTCCAGAGACACAGTGCTTGCAACACAAACCTGATGAAACACAGACCGAGTTAGCTGAGTGAAATTCGGAAATAGTGTGAGGTGATCCCTTATAGACCATCTTCTTGCTCCACACTGCAGATCTAAGCTTCATGTCAGCAAAGCGCACCTATACTGGTCTGCACTTACCCTCTGAGGGCCACCCAAGCGATGACAAGCAGTTAGCTATCCAGCCCCAGTCTGCTATGGAAGAGACAACATTTGTCATTATTATCCTTAGGGATACCACCAACCAACAGATATTTTCTCCTGTGTCTTATTTCCAAGGCATGAATCGATTTAGAGAATGCATAAATTTGCTGTCGTAGTAAAGATAACATCAACCACACTTGGGACTTAAACTCACAAATATCTTCATAAACTTGGGTCACTGTGATGTTAGTCAGTGGAGTGGTAGCATTTAACCTGGACTCGAATTTAGCAATTGTTTGCTATAATGAACCAGCATGCTGTGTCTTCAGAACCTCATCGAAATTGGACATTGTGGTTGTCTATGTGTACCAGTTGTGTATAAATATAGTGTGTAGAAACGGCCGACATGACAATGCAGTTGTAAATACTACTTAGTGAATAGGTACTTATTATTTAAAAAGTTACTTTTTTACTCTTACCACTGAAATAAATTATAGTAATATACAGGATATAGGTAAATACAAGTGACTTAATATAGTCAACTAAAGGGCCTGCTACAACGTTTATAGATAGTCTTGTATGCTTGTCAGCATCTGTCTTTAGTCTTTAGTATGAGGTGATAGTCTAACCCAGTATTTATTCCAAGTTCCGGTGCCTGCAGAGACCTGCTCATGGGTATATTGATCCACTGATATATCCTGAAGCAGGTCCCGACGGGTGTACAACGTTATATTAAAGTTGACGAATTTTTCATTTTATATTTTACTGCTGTCAAGTCGCAGTGTGGCGCCATCTACCTATTAAGTATTACACTACTAAACAACTTACTTTACTTGTTTAGTAGTGTAATTACTATTTAAATAATAATTACATTAATGTTCTCTAAGGCAGCCATTCTCTATGTTCCACGATACACCTGTAGGGATTCCGTAAGAATTTAGAAAAAAAAAATCAAAAACCTCTGTCTGGTCGAACGTTTTATTGTAGGGTTCCGTCAAGTATTACGCTTTCCATAAGGGTTCCGTCACTATAAAAGTTTGAGAGCCGCTGCTCAAAGGGGCCTCTACACGTTGTATCCATGAAATGACCGCACCGCACGCCTATGAAATGACCGTTCTGACCCGTGATTAAATAGAGATAGATGATAATAATCAGCCTATATTCAGATTACTATATGAACATTACGTATTACACAGTGTGCAAAATTTAATTTTTAATTAGTCTGTAGAATCTTTTTGTCTATAGTTTACAAAAGCCTCTTTCAACCTCTTCCATGTTTCTCTTGAATGTACTAGTCCAGAGCACGCTCCTCCTGCTACACTTCTTATTTCGTCAGACCATGTTTTAAATGGTCTATCACATTTCTTTTTCTGTCTCTCAGATCAGTTCAAGTTTGCTCCATTTCTCAGTTCCACATATAATTATGTCCTGTGTATATCCTGCCCATCGCCATTTGTTTCTTTGTATTGTGTATGCGATGTTTGTTAGTTTTGTATCGTTCGCGCGCTTCGAGCCCTGCTGTCATTACAGCAATGCTTCCCTTCCTGCGGTAACTACGTACTACGTATTTGGCTGTGGTCTCCTGTGAGTTGGAGGTCTTCTAGGAACCTCTTAGTTAATCAGCAAGTGCACCACGTGCAGAGGGATTGGCTTTGACTCAATGATAATGATGAGCCGCAACCACTCTAATTAGTATATAGCCGAAGCCAAAAATGTATTTGACTGCAGACTGCACTAGCCAAGTGTAACACAAGCTCAGTTTTAGCCTACTCTAAAATCTGATTGAAGTATTGAAGGACTAAAAATCGAATTATGCTCTTGAGTGTTATGTATTTTCAGACAGACATTTTCGATTTTAATGCAAAATTTACAGCAGAGCCAAAGCGCTTTTTTTATGTTATGCGAATTTTGTGAATTATTATGTAATAATGTAGCAATGCGAATTTCTGATATATATATAAACTACTAACTTTCGCCCGCGGCTTCGTAAGTGTGAATGTCAGTTATATCGGTAGCCTATATCCTTTTTCGCGATATAATGTATGTCTATGCCAAATTTCATTCAAATCGATTCAGCCATTTATTTGTGAAATAGAATACCTACACACTTCACATTTATAATGTCAGTATGGATATTGTTACACTTTGTGAGCTGTGCAACACTGTCCATTGTTATCTAAGTACAAGCAAGTACAATTTACAAGCAAGAGCAGTAGCAGTAGAAGTAAACAAACAATCTATTATTTTTAATACGTTTGTCAGTAACAAAGTACATTGTACATACATTTCTATATGCATCAAGCAAAATACCTTTTCACAGAGGTCTAACAAAACGTAGTCTATGTTTTGTGTTGATACGTCGAGTAGACATGCGGAGTTATGAACAACCAGCGACCCGCGTGGGACAATGTAAATGCAATGATAAATGTAATAGAGAATCTTTCTGGAAGATATTATCTTTGTATTCTTTCATTATATAGAAATCATATAGAAGTTTACATATGGGTCTCAGTGAAGAGGACTCGCGCCGCTCCATTACCGACGTTGTTTTGACCGCGGCATCGATTGTCAGAGATTTGTTATTATTATTGTGCTACTTAGTGGTGTCGGTGTCCGCCGCATCCGGCACACATTTAGCGTTGGTGACTTCTAGCCGCTGCACGCTGGCGGGCAGTGGCGGGTGGCGACGTGATGCGATCGATACATGCATTGTTTCCTGTCTGCCCGTAGATTCAGAACGATTAGATGCAGATTTTTTTTCAATTAATACTTCTTGCCTTGCAACCAATACGGTGACCGGTTTACTTCAAGCAGTCTGTATACTGCTATTTTGCATTTGACTTGACGGAGTATTAAAAAACGTAACGTTACATTTCGCATGATTTTAATGGCGTCACGGACGTCATTTAATCATTTACTACGTTTTATCGTTCTGCGTCGGGCATAGAGTTGTAAATGTACCGTATAGTACCGACTTGCTACGTATACACCGGTAATGGATACGATAAAATATTTGTATTGTATGTATTTTGTACATTATATGTATGTATTTCATTTAAATTAAAATAATATTTAATTTCGCTCGAAATTCTGACAATTAGGCTTTGACATTATGAAAACTTCTAAGAAAATAGTATAATGTAGGGTAGGTAATATATCTACAGTTTCGCGGACTGGAAGTGATCCTATGGGCATATCAAATCAGAGATAAATAAGAAAAAAGAAAAAGAGAGAGAAATAATGTAAAAAACCAGACAATTGGTGGTTTTGCCATTTTTTCCCACCTGTGAAAAAATCCCGGGATTTTTCCAATCGTGCTTTTTCCATCGCCATTTCTATTTGCGGCACGTCATAAAAAAGTAAATCACACACAATTATTGTACATACGTGAGTCCATACTAGGTAATATTATAAATGTGAAAGTGTGTTGTTTGTTTGTTTGTCCTTCCTTCACGTCGAAAGTAACGAACGGATTGACATGATTTTTGTTTTGGAGATAGTTTAAGACCAGGAGAGTGACATAGGCTACATTTTATACCGGAAAAACATCTTAATCCCATGGGAAAAAATAAACTTTGTAATCATTCGTCCTTCTATCACGTCAAAAGGAACTTAAGTACGGACATTATTTTTTTAATAGGGACAGTTTACGGTCTGGAGAGTGACATAGGCTGGAAAGAATAAAGTTTATAATCATTTTTAACAGGTTTTATCCCACGAAGTAAAACAATTATAACCAAAAAAATATATACACAAATCAATGGCAGCTCCCCTGGACCACGCGGGCGAAGCCGCGGGTAACAGCTAGTACTATATATTTTGGGTTTTGAACGTATCCAAGAGATACAAATTAATGATTTCGAAAAATATATATAATCAATCATAGACAAACCAAGGTCAAAAATGCGGTTTGTAATAGTGAATTATGTGCTCTATGTTGTATAAGTATCATTCGGCCGATGTTGGTGAGATACGGTGTTACAAGACTACAATTATTTACCGCGACGATCGTATGCATACTGCATACGATCTGACCGATGCAAAGCAGTCATAGTAGCCTATGTTCGTTTGCAACGCCAGAGATACGTGTCCCCGACCCTGTAAATAGCACGTTGTCGACGTAACTTCACTGCCACGGCCACGCTTGGCTCGTCTAGTCCGCTTTGAATCCACTCCTCGGCCCTTGTTCCACTGTCCGTGTACATCGCGGCCTTGCCTCACTTGTCGTCCGCCAATCTCCATTACCTATCGCGATATCGGCGCCTTATCGGAGAAGTCGCGATAGCCCGCCGACGCCCTTCACGTGTTTTCGATAAATATTCAACTTTCGTCTATGAAAGTCTTTTTTTGTAACAATCGGTTGAAATTGAAAAGAGTAACGCTAATCATATTATTAAAACCCGTTGTTTATTATATAGTCTTAGGTTTTTCTACGATGTAGTGTTATGAAGTAGCTTGTTAAATTTTATGTCGTAAAATAATGTTAACAAATCATCATGTTAAATCTCTCCCAACTCGCTGTCGAGCAGCGTGGTGCAGTATGTCTAACTCCCTTCTGTTGAGGGGAGAACGATGTCATAGCAGTGGGGTGAATCAGGGTCGACGTCGTCGACGATGACGACGACGACCATGTTAAACATCTACTTGTATGCGTAAATTAAATTAGATTCATAAATAAATAATTAAATGATAATGTTAGACGTGTCAGGTCCAGTGATAGAAAATAGAATTTGGCGACGTAATAAATTTGAACGGCCTTTTTCTGGGGTTCCTTCTCTTTGAAATATCGAAATGCTAGTAGATAAAAAAATTACATGAAAACAAAAGTGTTAGACGTGTCCTTTGTAACCTATTCCTACTGGTGGAGAACACCACTTTGTAAGCTATTCCTACTGGGGTCACTGTTGGAACCCATTCTGTTTTCCATATTTGTGTGTGATGCTTTCATTGTTTCCTCTCAGATCCTTTGCTTTGCAGATAATATGAAAATTTTTAGAACAATTACATCGGAAGGGAACGCACTTTGTCTACAACCAGCTCCTGCGAGTCTTGGAGCCTATTGCGATGCTAATTGGCTAGATTCAAATCCAACAAAATATTCAGCGGTTACTTTCACTCGCATTACAAAACGATTACATTTCGATACATCTTAAAAAGACCACTACTGCCACGCATTTCTCTTATTAGGTACCCTAGTGTTATACATGATGGTCATGATGGTGAATACATCATGATAATCTTAAAAAATCGGTTAGAAGCGGCTGGATGCGGAAAGCGGTGGATTGCATTTGGTGGAAATCATTGGAGACGACCGTTTAGTACGCTTGTTTGCGTGTTCTATTAAAATCACTCAGAAGGAACGAAACCGCAATATAATAAAAAAAAAAATCTTGATAAAATCAATTCGATGTCCTTTCTTGTGACACGAGGCAAAGTTGCGACAGCCTTGACCTATATGAACTGCATTTCCCTCGACTACTTCGGTACCTCTACATGGACATGCTCTTCCAATGTTATTTCGAAGATTATTGGTTTGGGCACACTATAAAAACGTCGATTTCTCGCCGGTATGATGTAGAAAGCTGTAATATGTCGGTCGTTAGTAGACCAGTTGATTTACGGGCAGCACTGCAGGCCTGTGATGTGGACGCTGTAATTGCCGGGTGTCGAGCGGCCGTTCCGCGGTTGCCCTGTCCGGGCTTCGTCCCAAAGACATTTTTTGTCCCGCGCCGTGGGTGGCCGGCGATTGGAATGATTATTAAAAATATACTGCGATTAGGCTTCTTCAAGAAGTAAGGGAAGTGAAATCAACCTTGCACTAATACTTATGTTGTTATAGTTCTCAAAAAAGTTGGCACTAATAAATACCAGGACGGTAACGGATTTGTATCAAAATGTGTTAATTTTAATACAAATCCGTTACATTATGATGTAG
Source organism: Hypsopygia costalis (assembly GCA_937001555.2). Classification (NCBI taxonomy): domain Eukaryota; kingdom Metazoa; phylum Arthropoda; class Insecta; order Lepidoptera; family Pyralidae; genus Hypsopygia; species Hypsopygia costalis. The sequence continues at coordinate 33,807,657 of OW443326.2, read as the reverse complement.
GGTCAAATAAAAACTGTACAGCGCTATCTATTAAACGCAAAAACAAACTATGATTTATTTTATATTGAATTACGTTAGTTTCCATACGTTTGCTCGGGCTCGTCCCGGCATCGCAGTGGAAGTTTCCGCATCATCATCATCATCAGGTCCATTTTAGTCTCCACTACAGGAGCACGACCCTCTCTCATCCGTCCTAGACGGAAGGAGGATTTGGCCTACACTCCCCCAAGCTGGCCAGACGGGTTGGGGAGGCTTGATCGGTATTTGATAATGTATTTCCTTAGGCGCCTGATACGACATCCACAGGAAGAAACGGAGTGATTCTATTGGTGAACACTTCATGGAAATCCGTACAGCACATATTTTTTAAACAAAAGCTGACTTTTTCATGAGTTCTTTGCTCGTGGGAACTTTGGTCATTTCTTAGTTTGTTCAATCAAGTAATGAATTGAAATAAAACGTAGTTTTTTAACATACAATGCTCGAAACATTGAGATCGGAATTGAATTCAAATCTCAGTAAATTTTAGCAGTAGCAATAATTAATAAATTAATGTTTTGAGTGCGTCACCGCCGGCATAATTACGGTACCAGTTGGACAACTTTTTAAATTTGCCGTTAGTACGTCTAGCCATCGCCCATTCCACATCGTCCAGCCGGTCTAGTTCCTCGCAGTTGTATGTGCTCCACCACGTACTGATAGCAAAGGTAGGCGAAGCCCGTGTTTACAGGATTAGTTTAATTTATGGGCCTAACTAAAGAGGGAACGTGTAATGCGCCCTGCGGACTAAATAACGAGGCTCTAGCGAAAGGCAGGCAATTGTTATCCCGACTAGGGAAGTACCTTACAAATACCAAGCCAAATGACAATTCCCTTGATTATTGTTGTAATCCTGCGAGTCAATAAGTAAGTAACTCAACAGTTAGCAGTGGAGGTGACAGTGTGCGCAATATTGTGTGCTTGTATTGGAAGCTATAGGTTACGCTAACTGCTTACATAACCGGAGTGTATACTTGTGGAGCAAATAAAAAAAATACTGTCGACATTTATTTCATAAAAACATTTCTCGTCTCGACTCGACACTGAGACTTGTCGATACTAATCCGTAGAATCATCTCGTTTCTGCTTTAAGAACTGTTCTTGGGGCAATCTTTTTCTTTATTGACATATTTATTTACGATCGCTCGATCGATCATGGCCTGTGAGTATCATGATCACGCACAAATAATTTTGTTTGTGCACACAAACATGGAGTCATGCAGAGTGCTCCCCTGCCAGAGCAGCTCTCGTTTTCGCTGTCTGTCCTTTAGCAGATACATGAAACGATGAATTTAATTTATAATGTATCGTGAGGCACGTGCCCTATGCAGGAATGTGCCCAAACTCAGTTTTCCAACGATTCCTATAAATTATTTTCTCTTTGGGGAATATTCTCAATACTCTGCATATTTTTTAATTTACCACGTATGTACTATTCAAACAGAGAACAGTCGACTTCTAGAAAACGAATTTCGTATATGAAGATTTTTTTACAACAATGATAGTGCGGTGGAGCAAATAACTAGTCATTAATAAAAAGTGTAACGCGCGTCGAGTGCGGACGTGTGATGTGAGCGGCGCGGCGCGGACCGGTTCCAGGTTCCCACGCGGCGCGGCGGCGGCGTGTGCACTGGGACGCCGTGGCCGCCGACGTAACTGTGAGAAGGTTCCCGTCAGGTGCACAGTTCGCTGCTCCGCCACCACATACCACGTACCGGTGCATTGTCATCTCACAAAGAGGAATATTTTCACTGAACGTACCATCAACGTACGTTTTGTACTCAATACGTAGTGGCATACAATTTACCACTACCGGCATGCCGGTGCAACTTAACACGAGGCTCACTGTCAGGTGCAAGTTGTGCTGGTTCACTACCAGAGACCACTGCCAACGTAGCAGTGTAGCTGAATATAGTAGTTCCTTCATTCTGAAACTGTACATCTCAATATGAAAAGGTTCCTCTCTGTCCGATGCATAGATACCTTCGTCCACCAGCGCATCTACTAACAACTTAACTGCACGTCATCATGAGAGGACCTCAGGAAGCGGTTCCTCACAATCTTAGTTATCAGTTATCATATCACAGTTTGTTGTGTAGGTAGTTGAGACCCCGAGAGTGTCGTCCTTCGCGAACGAACTACTGGTCAATTTGTATAGGCATCTGATAAAAGTCCTGGAATTTTTGGAAATAAAAAGTATAGCTGCCATTAAATCCTAGTTATAAGACGAGGCAATCAATTATAAAACTAATGAACGTGTCGGCGGTAATTTACATCTCACGTTCGCTTATCAATGTAATGCACTCGTAATGAACACAAATGAAATACAAATTAGAGTGCGGTCGCTGAAATTAATGAAATTGTAACTGACCGGCGGCGTGTCGGTACTTGTGTAAAAATTATACGATTGGTCTTTGATTTTGTTTGTCTGTTAGTATGCATTACACATATCACAGAAAAATCACAGCACTAAATGTTTGTGTTACACAGTTTTATGTTACACCGTTCAGTTACTGGAGGGCTGACTTAAAAACACTGATGAATGATTTATATTCATACTTCAGTAGAAATGGAATTTTATTTGTTTATTTTATGAAGGCCACGCAGACGTAGTCGCGGGCGGTCGCTAGTATGGTATACATTTGTGAACATGGTTCGTAGTGGGTACCTATTTATTACTTCAATAAAGCAAGTTTAATCTGGGTTCTGGCCGCGGCTTCGTCCTGCGTGAACAGAGTACCAGGGTAAACAAGTATCTTGTGTATAACATTACACATATTTTCATGTATATCCGCTCCCCGTGAAAGAGTAACAAACATCAATACATCCATCCACACATCTTCACAAACTTTCATGTTTATTTAGAATTCGCGAAAATATTAGGTATATATGTATAAGTTAAGTATATAAGTAAATTGCATTAAGTACAATCGCCGGCGCGGGCTGTGCCTTCAGCGAAACAGCTGGCGCTCAACAAAGATACGGACGTTAGCTCGTACGAATGGAACCTGCCGAGGTGTCGCCGGTCTGTTGCCGTGTTCGTATATTTGTTTTATTGAATGTATGCGTCTCCCGGCGAGACGTGACTCACCCGCGCCTGCGAGTGAATGCTCCCGCCGCGCGCCGCTCGCCGCCGCCGCCGCCGCGCTACGCCGCGACATTAGCATACAATACAATGCCGTCATTGGTGATGTTTTGGGCACCGGCACCGCGCCGGGGGTCGTGCCGGCCGCCGCTTCTGCCTGCACTGGCCTCTCTCAGCTGGACTCATCGAACACTCTCGTGCAAAAATCGGTGCGGTGTAAGTGTTTGCCATAATATACGGCAAAGAATATTATGTCAAACACTAGATTGGAGCTCGTACACGGAATAAACATAGGAAACTATTCCCTTTATGCTCCTTCACGTGGACATTAGAGTAGATAGTTAGGTCAGGTCTGATAATTACAAACACCGCAAGAACCCGATCACAGGTGATCTATGTTGCTAATGAATGTTATATTACACACATTATTATACTTTAAATTGTCGCAACATTTTATTTTGCTTGCACTGCACTTTTGCGAATGTACAGTGTATTACCTACAATTAGCTATGTTGACTGTGTGATAAGTAAATTATATAATCTACTAGATGGCGCCTGCGACTTTGTTCGTGTGGAAATTTTGATGTTGACGGCCTGATCAATATGTGATCGATGTAGGCGAAGAATATTATGCTGCATGCTTCGGAGTCATCGACTTTGAGGTGCGGAGGACGTTAAGCCGTCGATCCCAGATATTGTCATTAGATGGCAATCGTTAAGCCAAGCCAGCGGATTTTAGCCAACTGGCCTCCGCCAACCCGCAATAGGCGTGGTAGAGTACGCTCTAAACCTAACTTTGGCCGATGGAAAATGCTTTTACAGCATCAAGTGCACCTTTGTGCTTTTTTCCATAAAGAGTAATTAAATAAACAAGTTAAGTTAATAAAAAAAAAATAAAAAAAACCCACTGCACCTACAACAGATTTATTTAATCACGCGCAACAATAATATAATTCCACACAAGCAAAGCCGCAGGCAAAAACTAATATATCAACTATATATTTGAAATCAGGTCTTCGAGACCTTTATTTTGATACCCATGTCGAAATATTTAGAAGAAAAAAAAATACTCTTACGACAGTTTTGCGGCTCACAGCCGCCATATTGATTTTTTTTTTATATATATATATATTTTTTTTTTTTTTACTACGTCGGGTGGCAGACAAGCATACGGCCCGCCTGATGTGAAGCGGTTACCGTAGCCATATTAACGCTCGCAACATAAAATATCGCTCGCGCGCCGCCACCCCCACTGCCATCTCCTTCATTTCATTATTTACTAAAGCCTATGTCACTCGCGTGATTAAGACGAATCTAACGACACCTCTTATGTTGAAATCTGTTAAACGGTTTAGGCTGTAGAGCGTGCTAAACAATTATACATACATACTCTCGAAAAACATAACCCTCCTTCTGTCGCATTCGGGTAATAAAGAGCTATGAGAGCTAATCGATCACGTAAGTTAAGCAACTTCAACCAATCTGTCTGTGGAGGAGGTTATTTATCTTAAGCTCCTTCGTGCTCTGAAGGGAAGGGATTATTAAGCGGACGGTTCCAGCCGTTGTCATCAGATGGCAGTCATTAACACCAAGTCAGTGGCCTTTAGGCGGCTTGACAATACTGGCCTTCGCCAACACTCGGGACTCAGTTGAGCAGCGTGATGGATTTCGCTCTACCAAACTTTTTTTTATACTATATCACGTGGCAGACAAGCATACGGCCCGCCTGATGTGAAGCTGTTACCGTAGCCACATTAACGCTCGCTACGTAAAACATCGCTCGCGCGCCGCCACCCCCGCTGCCATCGCAGCTTCTCCTAACCTTCTGGTGACTTCACTCACTTGCAGAAACGCAGCAACCCTCAAGGGAATTGTTATTTGGCTGCGGTATTCTGTGAGGTGGAGGTACATTCCTAAGTCAGTTTACAATTCCCTTCCTCTCTTTTCGCCAGAGCTTCGTTTGTTTGAAGTTGGCTTTGGTTCAAAGATGTTGATAAACTCCACACGAAGGAGACCCGTGTGCCGGCAGTGGTGTCCTCTGCCCTCGGGCTAATGGGTCGATGGCTAAATGTTGTTAGCGAACGTCGCCGGTGCCGATGCGATGCTGCGCTTTACTGTGCTCTCCGCTTGTGTTGCTTTGGCGAGTTTCAATAACCAGCTGAGAATTTGGGTGCCACGAAATCTTTATTCATAATTATAATAAATTTATTTAAAAAATCTGACTGTAAGAGTCACGTCGCCATAACTGGCATACAATTCATAAAATGGACAGGGTCGTGCTCCTGTAGTGGAGACTACAGATGATGACTACAATAGACCTGATGATGATGATGATATATATATACTATTATTGATAAGCTACCTTACAAGGCCTCGTATATCACATAATGATTACTGCGAAGCGAAATTTGCGAATTATCTGTTAATATCGACGTTTGTGTTTGTATAGTTGAGGCATCAAATTGCAATTTTTTACCCGACAGCGGCGGTTCCCGGCGCGGTTGTGTGTTCGACTTGTGTTTGTATGTTAATATACTAGTATGTATGGTCCGCCCTGTGTTCTCTCGCATTGCTTCGTAATTACTGAATGGCTGTTTTTTTTAATACTAAGTCGGGTGGCAGACAAGCATACGGCCCGCCTGATCTGAAGCGGTTACCGTAGCCATATTAACGCTCGCAACATAAAATATTACGCACTTACGCGCGCGCTGCCAACACAGCATCTACTTCCTTCACCTCACTCACTCGCAGAAACACAGCAACCGTCAAGGGAATTGTTATTTGGCTGCGGTATTCTGTGAGGTGGAGTACATTCCCCAGTCGGATAGCTTACAATTACGCTCCCTTCCTCTCTTTTCGCCAGAGCTTCGTTTGTCAGTCAGCAGGGTGCACCGCATGTAGGTGAAGTTGGCTTTGGTTCAAAGATCTTGACCACTTACACCTCAAATTTTTCAGGCTGATCTGATTTTGATGAATTAGGTCTAAGACGGGTTCTTAAATACCTCTTCATAATGATAAAAAAATAAAATAATATATCGTGTCGTACTTCGTTACGAACGTGAATGTAAAAACGCTACAAGCATGTACGCATGTAGTTGTTTACATTTGTATCGAGCGGGCGCGATACGGCGATAGTCCGTAACGTGATTTGTGGTTAATTGCTGTAACGTTGGGACAAACGCGTTGTTAATTAAGCTATTTCGATGATAACAGCAGGTGTGTTAAGGTCAATTGGCTCGATGCATAAGTTAAATCTCTCGGCACTAATGTATTGGAACACGCAAATCGAGCATCGTTGACCATGGCCTGCCTTCAGATGGGTGTAATTATTCGAGTTTCTCTGTGCTTCAGCGGACAAATTATTATTTGTTTGGTTCCGTTTAACAGCAGACGAATAACAATTTTCTAAGAGTTTTGTAATGGCGTTGCGTTAGCAGGGAGTGGCAATGCGCGAGTGAAGTTTCTATTGCCGGCGTTTATGAGCTGTGCGATAGCTTCGTATATATGCTAACTCACTGACGCGGAATTAAAACAGCCTCCTTACCACCATCTCTTATTGCGATTCAATAACTGAATAGAATGCTTATTCATACCAATGAATAAGCGACTCTATTTCATGAAATGAAAGTAAGGGGGCAGGTTCCCGTTCAAAATTTGTGATAATTTATTGTACTTGAAGATTATTATGATTATTGATTATTAGTTTATTGCTAACTAGCCGCGTTACAGAGAATTACAAATAAACATTTACAAATTATTGTAAATACAAAAATTGTGTATTATGTATCACGTGTTCTCACAAACACAATGGAGGACATTTTTAACAGCCATTTAAAATGTAACACAGGAAAAGATTTCTGTAAAATATGTTTTTTTTTCCGGTGTGCTCTTATTAACGTGGCTGGTTAATGCCTACAGTTTCACAATTATAAATAGTAAAAAAAGATTTATAAATTTACTTGTGAAGCTGAAATGAAGTTTTATAAAGGGTTTTACCGTAACTCATGTGTTCAATTTCCATTGGATTTCATTAATTCATGTCGTTACTAAATTCATTGGCCGCTGCTACCGTCAAGTAGTTGCATGCTTTATTGTAGCCTTACTGGTATAAAAATATTATTTAATTCGAAATGGGATTACTTTGTTTTGTGGAGGGGCACGTCATTCGTGTGACACGTGTTTTGGAACAAGCCTACCACGCATTCTCACAGGTGTGTCGGCAGGATTTACATTATGTTTATTAGGATTCAATAAAGTCCAATGCAAACCGAGGAATTTGCACAGCCTCGGAATTAACAATAAATTTAAATGGTAGACATTACTAGTTGAGTTAGAAGGTTTTATTTGACTTCTCCCTTTAGCAATATGAGAGACAGTAAAGGTATTAATAGCCCGAAGAGATGGCTACTTAATACGCTCCACTGTCGTGGCGATGTAACACTTTGTTGTCAACAACAGTGTGTGTCGTGTGTGACGTGTGAGGTGTGACGTGTGCGCGCGTGTTTCAGAGGCGCTGCTGCAGAGCCGGCCGCTGCCGCACATCCCGGACCTGCCGGACGGCGAGGCGGCCGGCGCCGGCGCCGCGCCCAGCACGCCGCAGCCGCTCGACACAGCCAACAGGTATACTTGAATACACATACACACATTACCATTTTTTGAAAATGCATAATTTAAACATATTGGAACACACAAGACTAACAGACATATTTATGCACACAGTTGGTTGACTGTGAATGAGCAACCAACCCGCAAGGCCTCGACCCTCTGTTGCCATTAACCTTGTCAGCCAATCACCTGGCCATCTTGCACCCTGTGTATTATTAGCACGGGGCGCTGGAGAAAGAGACTACGGAATGCGGAAACCTCCGCCTCACAAATGATCAAATAATAACACTTTTGAAGATATCATCTTCCTACGAGCAAGTGAACTCAACAGGCATGAGGAGATGCGGCGTCAGCGGGAGGAGTACCGGTGCGTAACCAATACTTCTTGAATTGCAAACATAGGCTACGGTACCGCTTTATACAAGGCGTGCCATATGCTTATATGGAACGGACGTGGTATAAAAAGACGTGCCGAGCTTTTATACTACCCGCCTACAGCCCGCATGATGTGAAGCGGTAACCGTAGTCTATAGACGACTGCAACATAAGATGTCGCTCGTGCATCACCGCTCCCGTTGCCAACACAGAGCACCCCTTCCTTCCAAGTGATCCGACACTCACTGGCAGGAAAACAACAACCCTCTAAATGTCTAAGAAGTCACCTGGCTGCGGTCTTTTGTGAGTTGGAGGTACTTATCTGACATATTTTAGTTAAAAGCTTTTTAGACGGATTTTAGATTTTAGTTAAAAACTACTACATATTATTGTCATAGTATCCATAGCCTAGGGACGCTGGCACCACCAGGGGTATGTCGTGAGCTCGTCGACTCCCCGCAGAGCGCGCGCGGCCGCCGGCATTACTCCCCGCGCCCTCCGAAAGCGGGAGCCTTGTAACAGTTGTGGTCATTATCTTGGCTATTAGACATAATACTAGGTTTTTTGCGATAACGAATTAGCGTGTTTACTACATACATATTACGGTAATGTACACGATTAAAGGCAGTCACAGCTCGGAACTCGGAGGAGGGACTGTGAACCTCGCGCCGAGATTCAAGCGGCCTCTGCCGAGGATTCAGAATTTAAAGTATTGCTACTTTACTCAATACCTCGATGGCTCGATGGCGTCGTTAAGGATGTCAGTTTAATCGAACACAGGTTAAGCAACGTCGTTCGTAGTCTGTCCATGAATGGGTTTACTTATCTCGAGCTTCGTATCAGGAGCTCGAGATTCACGTTAAGAGCACGTTGAGATGACAGTCGTGACGTCAAGCCAGTGGCTTGCATCATTTATTAATTTTTTTACGAGAGGGAGGCAAACGCATGTAGGTCACCTGATGGAAAGCAATCACCACCGCCCATGGAGATCAGCAACACCAAGGGGTCGCCGATCCGTTGCCAGCCTTTTAACTGATGAATTGTTATCTCTAAATATTTTTTTAAAATTTTGGATAATAAAAGATCTTTCCAATTATTATAATGTATGAGCAAGCTACTAATATGATCCATCGCCTAGTATACTATTACTTATACTGTGGCCTGTGGCCTATATTAGTATAGAAAGAAACTCGTCCGCCGTCGTCGTGAGTTCGATTCCTGCACAAGTCATGCATTTGTTTGCATGAATACGTTGCCTGTGAGCCAGTTTTTTATGTAATAATGTAAGTACGTATTTATAAAATACACTATAATAAGTTTTAGTGTATGTCTGTCTAGTGTACCACCTGGGGTACACTAGACAGACATACAATAAACCAACAAGTGCAACGGTTTGCTTAGTTTGGGATCTGTTTGTACTATACATTGTACTGTCACGAACACGGCTGCCTACTCCCGGCGGGACCGCGACACAGTCTATATAATATTTCAAAAGTATTCATTTGAATGATACAATGTAGAAGGACAATTTTAATCTACATTAAATTCCTAAGGTAATTAGCATAATTTATCAGTATGAGTATTTGAATTTGTTAGTTACCTACATAAAATATTTAATGATTTTTTTAGATAAAAAAAGGTATGTAAATGAGTGTACCGAGATAAGCTCTAGGCTTTCTGAACATCTGCAATTCTTCAGTACATGGGAATGAATTTTTGACGACGTCATTAAAACATTGAGTTTTCTCTAATAGAAAAACAAAGTAATATCATACCAAGATTTTTTTTCTTGTGTAAACCATTCTGAATCGTATCAAAATCCGTTGCGTGTTTATCATAATATAATAATATGCTATGTGTGATTTAAATCCGCTAGATCACGCTGTGTGATTCATCTGCGAACATTTATTTACATTACTAGGAACGTATACAATTATATTCAGGAAGTACTGTTTGTGACTTTAGCGCGAATACATAATTACTTTGGCGTTATGTGGTATGATGTTATTATATCACGCTTGATGCCGGACATACACGCGGCCGGCCCGATGTCAATCGATTACCGCAGCATAGGCTTACAATACTATAGAACAACATCCCCAACGGTATTGTTATTTGGCTGAGGTCTTCTGTGAAGGGGAGGTAATAGGCTATTTTCCAATGTTTAAAAATTGTATAAACTATTTAACAATATCGTAAAATACACAAAACTATAAAGATCTGCAAATTGTCATTCTAATATCTTCGGTCAGACTTTTTTTTAGCGTCGATCAAAGTTTGGCTGGAAAGTCCATTTTAAAAGTATGCAATTATTAAAAAATAATATTTCCATTGGAGAAGCAATAAAAAATGCTATAACTTTTATTATGATACTAATAACATAAACGTAGTATTTAACATAGCTGTCGTACAAATTTCTGATTTGATGCTTACAAAATACAAACCTGTGACGTCATAATTCGGTAGTCCTTTGTATGGATGGGCAGTCTAAAAATTGTGATTTTCAAATTACCATATCTCGAGAGATTTTCGTGCTATCGAAGTAATTCTTTCACCTATGGTTATATTATGGAGACGTCCCTACATATCAAACAGAAAAAAAAGATAGTCAAATAGCCTATTCCAGAGCCTCGTTAGAATATGGATAGGGCGCACTACGTGCTGATGAGGTTGGTTTAAGCTCAAAGGATGGCGATCAGCTCGTTACACCCAAAAATATAACCACATGTTATGATAGCAAGATATTAAACGATATGGATTCCTACTACGTGTCGTCGCCGCTCGCCCCGTCCCGTCCCCTGGCCGTCCTCGGCCGCAGCACACAATAGCGACGAACTTAGCCGGTGCATCCGACCGCCTGCCGGGCCACCGCAGAACTAATTCCAACTTCTCACTACCGGACTTGTTCTTACAAGTTGACAGTTGCACGAACAATGTATTGCCGCCCTTATTATACAAAGTACCTCGCCTCCGCTGAAGTCCGCTGGCGTCATCCCGATTAGCAAAAATGACTAAATTAAAGGACTTCTTATAAATAAAACACTTAGATGTGCCAACTTTCATGGCGATCGGTCAAACGTTGACAAGCTCGCTGCTCGAATGGCTAGTAATGTCCACTTTGACTCCGGGGTCGCGGGTTCGTTCCCCGCACAAGGCAAATATTTATGTGCATGAACTTGTCTGTTTGTCTTTATCTGGGTGTTTTATATGTATGTATATACAAAAAAAATGTATCAAAGAATAATATCTGTTAACTAGTACCCATAGTACACGTTTGCTTAGTTTGGGACTAGATGGCAATTTGTCCTGGATTTTGTATAAAATATATATAAGAGTGAATTTAGTTTTAGGATTATTGTCACATGTCTGACGATAATAAGATGCACACAGTGTTTGGTAGGTGGCGTCAATAATAAAACTGAACGTGTACGTCGTTTGCCTCTCACAACCAATTTGTTCCGAATCGATTAAGTTGAAATTTGACACAGATGGTAAGTGATTGATATAACTCGATGACGCGTGAAGCGATATAGCTTAACTTCTCCCTAACGTTATTAAAACTGAACGTAATTTCTCTAAGGGGTGCTTACGTTGCTTACAGTCTACGAGAGTAAATTGCTCGCAAGTCAGTTAAGTTACGTAGTACTGGGTTCGAGTAGAACTAATTTTGAAAGCAGCGGTGGGGTGTGTGAATGATATATGTGGTGTTGCAGGTGGACGTCGAAGGAGAACCTGCTCGCGCACCACGAGGAGGACGACCCGCAGCTGTTCGTGGCGCTGTACGACTTCCAGGCCGGCGGCGAGAACCAGCTCAGCCTCAAGAAAGGTAACGACGCTCTATGTCCACGACTAATATACGACATCCTGTTATTTTTCACATAACTATTGAACTGTGTAAATTTTTGATATCTCAAGCTAAGTCTGATTTATATTGTATTTATATATAGAGGAGCTCGATGGCGTCGTTGCGCGTGTCAGCCTGATCGAACACGCAAGTTAAGCAACGTCGACGATGGGCATATTTATCTCAAGCTCCTCTCCGTGTTTTGGAGGGCACGTTAATCTACCGGTGCCGATTGCTGTCATCAGATAACAGTAGTTAAGCCAAGTCAGTGACCATCGAGCGGCTTGAAAACTGTTTTTTTAGTTAGTTTCGTCCACCCAAGAACAAACAGATAAATATTTCAAGCGGGCCACTCCCGCTAGAAATATTTATCTGTTTGTCACTCAACCGAGACACTGGTGGAATTCGGTTATCCCTTTAATCACAGCATTTTTTGGTCCTTTCGTCGATATTCTGCTACTTCTGTATTGGAGGAGTAATATCAATTTTCGTTTAATGCCATTCATTCGATTTTGCAATTCATATTATTGGAATCAATTTGTTAGGTAACAACTCAATGATTTAGGTCCCCAATAATGTTAAAGACTTAAAATCTGTGGAGCGCGGCAATTGAGCTTCACTTGACTAGCCATCTCTTTAGGCTTTTAATGCCTTATTTGCCATATTGCTGTCTCTCACATTGTTAAGAGGGGAAGTCAAATTTCAAAAGGTTCCAAAGCAGCCGTAGTTTTACCTCTGGGACTGCAATGGACGTCACTGTTCATTGCCTTTTTTGGCGGTCGCCGCTGTTAATCCTGGCTACACAGGGGACACATTAATGGGAAGTGTGGTGAGCCCCCCGTTTTGTTGAATACCGTCATCATCATCATCATCATCATCAGGTCTTTTTAGTCTCCACTACAGAAGCACGACCCTCTCTCTTCCGTCCCAGACAGAAGCAGGATTTGGCCTACACTCCCCACGCTGGCCAGACGGGTTGGGGAGGCAGAATACCGTCATGAGTTGCGTCAATTTGTTTGTTTTCGTATCAGGCGAGCAGGTGCGCATCATGAGCTACAACAAGAGCGGCGAGTGGTGCGAGGCGCACACGCTGGCCGGCGGCGTGGGCTGGGTGCCCAGCAACTACGTCACGCCGGTCAACTCGCTCGAGAAGCACTCCTGGTACCACGGGCCCATCTCGAGGAACGCCGCCGAGTACCTGCTCTCCTCGGGGATCAACGGCAGCTTCCTCGTGAGTTTTCACTTTGCTGTTTGTTATCAGGTTGACGACGGGTGTCAGGGCACTCGCGGACGACTACATAGTAACAAATTCAAACAGTCTCGTGTAGAGATGGTGACAGTATGAAAAAACAATAATGAATTATCGCTAACCTTCTCTCTGTACTTGTCTAAAACAAATAGCATTCATCACCCCCTGAAAACGTAACTGGTTTCACTTTTAAAATTATTAAATGAATATAATATAAAAAAACGAATGTGCTTTAGACCATACGACTGAAGTAAAATTTCTTTAACTCTACTAACTTATATCTCCCTCTCAACTTCCGTTCGCCGTTTCCGTAACACTCCCGTCACTCATTAACCAGCTTACTCCTCAAGTCAAGAAGTTTTATTTCAAAAAAGCAGAGGCAGTTTGAGCTACACTACTTTGCGTGCTTTCATCAAGTTAGCTCATGAAAATTACTGCCGGCCGACATCCACCCGCCACCGCGATTGCCGTGGTCGCTCACGCGTGATTCACCGCTACGCGACCAGAAGATGTTGACATTGCGTGTTGAATCCTACAAAACCAACGAGTCCCCCGGTATGTCGGTATGGGTAGATCAAGTTCAAGCCTATAATGATGGCCAGCGTAGCTGTTGCGTTCACAAAAAAAAATAATTCATATGTTTTTTTTTTGTTATCGTTTCGGGCATTAGCTTGCGATAATTTATTAATTTATTTTGTGGCTAGCGAATGTGACCGGGCCGTCACGATTGTCTTGTAACGCTCGTTCGGGTGAAGTCAGCAGGGAGGGAACGAGAGATGAAATTTTGTTTCCTGCGATGTGGTCCAGCACACGCCATTTTTTGATACTGTCAACAACACAATTAGTTTTAGTGAATGTTGTGAAAGGCGCCGATGTAGATATGTAACGTGAGCGTGTCGGCAGGTGCGCGAGTCCGAGTCGAGCCCGGGCCAGCGGAGCATCTCGCTGCGGTTCGAGGGCCGCGTCTACCACTACAGGATCAACGAGGACGCCGACGGGAAGGTACGCACCACGACCACCGCCCCACCGCCCACTGTACAGCCCTTGCAAACAACGGTAGTGCTGGATTAGCAGCGACGTGTCAGTACATGATCGATACTACCTATATTGCAAGCGCGTCACAAACAGAGACAACGTCAGCTCTGTATCGAGCACTATATATTGATCATGTTTATTGTGAGAATCGGAACCAAGGTAATGGGACACGTGTAAATTAAAAAAATATTAGGCCCTAGAAGAAAGAAACAAATCTCTTTCCTGCTCCATCATCGGACCTGATTACCATTATACATCACACCATTTATCCCTATATGTCCTGCAGTTTCTTCGTGATGTTGCAGCGTCTGATCAAGCTTACAATGCTCCAATTTCGAATTCAGATCCGTGTAAATTGTTCGTATCTCTATAAATTAGAAAAGAGCTGATGGTGTTCAAACAGCTGTACAGATTTACTTGGAGTATGGCAGACAACATCCGCGTCAAAATCGGTCTACTCGTTTACATATATATCAATTTTCTTTTTTTTTTATTGAGATATTTGCGTGATGCTTGCAATCTCCATGAAGTCTCAGTAAGAGTACAATTATTGTCAAAATGAAGCGAGTTTTTAAATGTATTAAAATGTTTGACAAAATTCTTTTGGGATTGTTATTGCTATTGAACTGAGCTGAGACCTATATGATCTTTGCCGCTATAATTTGATTGTTGTCGTAGGTGTACGTAACATCTGAATCCAAATTCGGCACGCTGGCCGAGCTGGTCCACCACCACTCGGTGCTGGGCGACGGGCTGATCACGCAGCTGCTGTACCCGGCGCCCAAGCGGAACAAGCCGACGGTGTTCCCGCTGGCGCCGCCGGACGAGTGGGAGATCGACCGCACCGACATCGTGATGAAGCACAAGCTGGGCGGCGGCCAGTACGGGGACGTGTACGAGGCGGCGTGGAAGCGCTGCGGGGTCACCGTGGCCGTGAAGACGCTCAAGGACGACACCATGGCGCTCAAAGACTTCCTGGAGGAGGCGGCCATCATGAAGGAGATGCGGCACAAGAACCTGGTGCAGCTGCTGGGCGTGTGCACGCGCGAGCCGCCCTTCTACATCATCACCGAGTTCATGTCGCGCGGCAACCTGCTGGACTACCTGCGCGCGGCCGCCGCCGCCGCCCCGCCCGACGCGGTAGTGCTCATGTACATGGCCACGCAGATCGCCTCCGGGATGAGCTATCTGGAGAGCAGGTCCTTCATACACAGGTACAGGACATGTCACCTACTGATCACTTGCGTTCATACAAATTGACCTGAATACACGAAAATGTAATGTTTTCGAATGTAGCGTTATTTAACGTACCATGTTACTAGGGCGAACTTTGTAAACTATATCGGATGACAAACAAGTATGTAAGCCGACTGATGTGAAGCGGTCACTGTACCCGTATGAATATGATTGCACTATGATATATAGCGTGCTACCGTTTCCGTTGCCGCCAACGCAGCAACTCCTTACATTGTAATGGCGTCACACACAGGAACACAACAATCTTCAAGGGAATTGTTATTTGGCTGCAGTATTTTGTAAGGTGGAGGTACTTCTCCAGTCGGGCCGTCTAAAATTACATTGTTGTATCCTACCTCGTTCGCTATTATTGATTTAGCACTTCTGTTCCTATTTATAGATTGTTGTAATTGATAGAGTCGTATGCGATATCTACGTATGTTTATATATACAAAAATATAAATAATCGTTAGAGTCAATCAAATTTGGACACCAAAAGTATGTTTATTATCTTTTAGTATTTTGTTAAAGGTAGTTTATTAAAGTTTGTACACACGTTGGTTTCTAGCAGAACGTTTCCGAAATTTACATTTAGTTAAGTAAACGCAGACGCATTACCTAGTAAAAGTAAATCCGTAGTATTCTTGTTTTGAAGGATCTTTTAAAGACTAGTCTGATGGTCGAGCGCTGCGAGTAAAGTTGTTTCATGTAATGTAGTTTAATATATTTGTCAGTAATAACGAAGAGGTTGCTTGCATCAGTCGGTGGAGGTGTTCGTGGTACGTGTTGTTCGTGTAGTACTTGTCCGGTGTGTCCGGCAGGGACCTGGCGGCGCGCAACTGCCTGGTGGGCGAGAACCACCTGGTGAAGGTGGCGGACTTCGGGCTGGCGCGGCTGATGCGCGACGACACGTACACGGCGCACGCGGGCGCCAAGTTCCCCATCAAGTGGACGGCGCCCGAGGGGCTCGCCTACAACACCTTCAGCACCAAGTCGGACGTGTGGGCCTTCGGCGTGCTGCTGTGGGAGATCGCCACCTACGGCGCCTCGCCCTACCCCGGCGTCGACCTCGCCGACGTCTACCACATGCTCGAGAAGGTGACGCCGCACACACACGCACACACACACACATACACACATAGTTACATTATCCACCGCTAGAGGCGCTGACATAGTTTTGTTTTTGCCATTCATCATGACGATGGACAATAACTGTGATAAAAATAACGAAAATATTAAATGAAGTAAATCAACGTCGTCATGAACCAAAACTACTGGAGTTTTACATACCTACTAATAATAAATATTTGAAAAAATTCTCATTTTTATAATATTTAAAAATAGATTGAAGGTGTTACATTTTATGTTATTGCAATTTGAACTGTTACAAATTTAAGCAGTTTTTGTGCTCATAAAAAGAAATATTTATACAAGTTCCTTTTTATTTGGATTGCTATTAAACCTTTGACGTCACGGACGTCCTTTGAAGTTTGGAATATGGCCAAACGTGGATTGACATATCATCAAACGTTGACGATCAAACGATACGACCAGGTTTAGATGAATATATCATGAAATATTACCATTTCATGAAATGGTCACCCACATCTAGTTGTTATCAATTGAAACATACGGTCACGGTACATAACATTTGTAAGGAGCTCACATCTCCAAAATCAGTTTCTGAACATCCGGCCGTGAAATGATGGCTTCGTTATATGGAACATGCACCAGTAGGGGAAAAATCTTTTAAAAGTAAACATACAAGACTCGTATAAAAAAACAAAAGTAAACACATAATCAGTTGAGTTTCTTTTTTGTGGAATAAACAGTAGATACAGAATCGAAAGATCAATCTTATTTTTTATGCTATAAAAATAAGATATACTGTGCCTCGCATTGTAGGTTCTACATTACTGACTAAAATTACAGATATATTCTAAGTTGTGTTCAGAAGTATTGTCCGACGTGATGGCCGGCCCCAGACCATCCTCGCAGCACCGCTTGCCATCGGTAAAAAATTTATCCTCACACATTAGAAATGGCCGCAAAAGATTTCCCCCGGACAACCATATTGTAATACTTTTCTGACTCTTTGTTCTTTCTTTTTATTTAGATCGTATTTCTCCTACAACTGGTGATGAAAAAATAATAATTGCCAATATCCGTCCTTTCACCGATTAAATACAACAAAATAAATATAGAAAAGTATACAGGTTTTCACCTGTACGTGTATGTTTGTATAATCGCGTATTACTCGCCCTGTGAAATGTGCCGAGCATAAAGTCACGCTGGCGGCTGCAGCTGACGAAAACATATCGTGCTATTTGAAACTAAATCATCCAACGTAGCGAGGCACTTCATAAACAACAATTGCAATGGTCAAACAAATACGTCGAGACAAATTCCACAATTGATACAAATGTAAACATTGGTGACAATAGTTGCGACTCCATCACGTGATATGCGGTGCGTACACGACCGCCTCGTATGAAACGGCTAATGCAACCGATATACGCTGCTAATGCGACATGAAGCGTCTCGCGGTCGTCAGTGAGGGGGAGGTACTTCCCTAGACGGCAGCTTAGAATTAAGCTGGCTGAACGATTTTTAATGAAATTTGTGTGTATATACAGTATATTCACGTATACAAATGAGATAAGTATTAAAAATATTTTTAAACGTTTTATTACAAAATTTATTTGTGAGCCGTGGCCGTAGGTCGCCGTGTCGCTCAATGAAATGTAAATATACGTATCACCTGTGAAAATATTCACATATACAATTGTGTCGGTCGGTGTTGATCGTGCGGCACTGTAATAATACGAGCTCACTCGCACGGTGCCTTCCCATTCTCTCGGAAAATGTGAACTAAATGTGTTCGTCTCGAAATATCACACAGATATAAGTTTAATCGCCCGTCACCGGTCATTATCTCATCACGTTCTTCATACAAATTGACTGTTCGACGAGCGGCGCGACGGTGACTGGTGCCGCTGTCGTCACCCGACTTGACACAAGTCGTTGGATTTTTTAACAGATGTTGCAAGAACAAATCAATAAACCACAAAAACGATTTTTTTTTTAAATAATAAAATTAATTTTTGTGTTTTCTAACACCAAATGTAACTTGTAGCAAAAATTAGCAGGTGTTAGATTTGGTAATTAGGTAGAAAAGACAAATCAGTATCGCTGAAGGCCCGCCTTAAAGGTGGCCACATGTTTGACTTATTGCCCCGTTAGGATAAAGGACTATTAAAATAAATGCCAATGAATTATCAAAGTATATTATTAACAAAGAATGAATATAAAAACAAGTCGGCGGCCGTGGCCGGCAACACGCCGCCAGTAACGACGAGGTGGTTTCAAAACAACTTGGTACTAGGATTGCATTCGGCGAAGTTTGGTAAACACGGCGCCGGCGCCGGGGAGACGTGCGCGCACCGCGCTTGCGATCCTTGGTGCTCACTCGCACACGACCAATGTACATAGCTTCACCCGCCCACCGCGAGTTGCGCCCACCGCCAACCGCGCGCAGGGAACAACCACAATAAATTACAGTTTTATATTCCAAAATAATTTTATATTAGTTTTTTTTTCCAAAATAATCCTTTTTCTTTTTTGCCTAAAGGAATTGGGAATATAAGTTTAAACAAATCATGTTTTGTTCCAAAACTTTTTTCGGTGGCAACAGGTACTCCGACCATTTTTGGTCGACATTTTTACGATTTGCAAAACTGACGTTACATCCGCACGTATAGTTCGACGACATCAGCAACATTACGAAATAGCAATGCCGGGGCGGATCGCTATTACCTAAATAATAAAAAACTTACTTAGTTCAAAGTGGAAGAATGCATTTTTGTAAGAACCTTAAATATTTTATTCGTTGATCCGTCTGGCGCGGCGGTGGTTGAGGTGGTGGGGGTGGGGGGGGGGGCGTAGGAGCGAACGTTAGCAGTGCGAGGCCTCCGTGCAAAGGTGCTTCTTGCAAAGCGAACACTGCGGGCGGCTGACCGCGATCCGCGAGAAGATCTCCGAGGCGGACAGTTCCTTGCTGACTTTGCTGCACATGGAGTAGGAGACGGTCTTCTTGGGGAAGTCCTTGGCGGGTACGCAGGTGCGCGCGCGGACCGGGCCGATCTCCTGGCCGGTCTCCACTGCAAGCGAACACGGCACGTCACGACAATGTCGGCCATACATGACACCTTTAAAATCATCACTTTTAATAATGACCATTTGGTATAAAAAGAATGTGCTGAAACTTTGTTTTTAATATATTTTTAGAAAAGAATACACGTAAGTTTAATTGAATTAAAATTAGTAATCATTTTAAATGTTAAACGAGCAATTATTTGAATTCATTTTCATTTGAGTTGTGACATGTGAACACTGAGTGTGAGGTCTCACCGAACTTTGCCGACTCGGAGGTGATGACGATGCACACGAACGCCATGCCGGGGATGTAGCAGTCTATGTTGGGCACCTGTCACACACACACACACGACATACAAGAGACACGCACGTGCTCATTCGAGAATATGTAGAGCGGATTTAAGGCTAGGTAATGCACGTTTAGGATGCCTCTGGTATAGGACTGCTTACGGTTAGAGGAAGGCAGTATGTTTATTTTTCACTATATTGGTATTAAAATGTAGCTTAATTACCACAACATTTCGTTAAATACTGTTTGATATTTATTTATCAAACAGTATTTAAAGAAATGTTGTAGTAATCAAGAATAGTATATACAAATTTCAAATTAAACTTTTTGGCCAAAGTTGACGTGCCTATATTGCTTGTCGATTGGTTAAAGCAAAAGCAATTCCATGTCGTTAATTCTGTCTAGAACGCCCTGGTGTCTGGCAGAGGTCACAAGTACAGCCAGCATAAGATATTTTCAATTATTCATCGGATCGACCGCCGCTCCTTTTGGCCGGCGGTTACGTAGTCCGGAGTGTTACGAATAGTGGCCAATGCTGACCGTGATGTTGGCGTAGTCGGGGTGGTCGGGGTCCCAGCAGCCGGGGTGGTCGAACGACAGGCAGTTGTAGCACTGGATGCCCTTCGACGTCGGCGACACGAACTTCTTGGGCTTCAGCTTTTTGTGCTTGGCAGCAACTGAAATATAATAAAATACAAACAACCGATTATAAAAGATATTTACGAAAATATAGTATGAGCGATCTTCGTGGGAGCATTAGCGGCCAAAACAATATTTTTAGGATTCTTGTCTTGACTGTACGCTCTACATGCAAAAATTACAGCATGAAATTGTTGTAATATTGTAAAATAAAATCTGGTGATGTTTTGTCTTCATATTCTGAATAGAAATGGGGTTATTAACAATAATTATTCATTTGCGTAACACGTCCACGCGGACGAAGTCGCGGGAGGCCTCTAGTGCAATATAAATATGCGGACAAATAGGATACCTAACTTTAACTCTTTACAAATTACATTTGAACGTTTATAAACTGAATAGAAATGGGGTTATTAACAATAATTATTCATTTGCTTAACACGTCCTCGCGGACGAAGTCGCGGGAGGCCTCTAGTGCAATATAAATATGCGGACAAATAGGATACCTAACTTCAACTCTTTACAAATTACATTTGAACGTTTATAAACTGATGTAAACACATACCATCCGACATCAGACGCGATGTGTTTGTTTATCACTTGAAGTATGAAGAAGCCCAGCGAGGGAGTCAGTCCCGGTGGAGTCCAGAGATGGGTGAGTTCCTTGCTCCACTAACGCTTGTGCGTATGCGTGTGAAGCTAGATCTCTTCGAAATGAGGATACGAGGAATGCCATTGGCGGTCTTACCGAATGCTACGACGATCAAGAGAAGCACGCAAACGGCGGTTGTCCGGAGCTGAGCCATCGTAAATAAACGCGTCTCCGGTGGAAGGCAGGCGGCGAATGATGCGAGTGTCGCGCCGCCGCGGTATATATCCGCGGCGGCCGCTGCACAGGCTGTTCCCATACGACAGTTGACAATAAAATATATGTGCTCGTTTAAACAAATATGATTGTAATTAAAATACAGTCATTTGTTTCGAAAGTATTACAAATAAAGTAAACCGGTATCCGGGAAATGTTAAGTTTGTACTTACATTTAACCCTCTGAACAAAAAAATCTGCGGTTTGAATTTAAATTTAGCATTTGGGGTGTATAATAGCTCACTACGTTCTTTAGAGCCAAAATCTACGTCACTTGCACGTGGTGCACCCTGTTGTCTGGCGAAAGTGAGATAAGATACAGCGTATTTGTAACCTGCTCGACTGGGGTAGTACCCCAACTTCACAGAATACCGCATCTAAATAACTATTCCTGAATGTTGTTGTGTTCCTGTGAGTGAGCGAGTTCACCAGAAAGGAAGCAGTTGCTGCGTTGGCAGCGGGGGTGGCGGCGTGCAAGCGATATTTCATTGTGCTAGTGTTAATATGGCTAAGGTAACCGCTTCACATCAGACGGGCTGTAGGCTTATCTGCCACGTATATAAAACGTGGTATAAAAATATAGCAGTATAGGGAAATATCTTGCGTCTCCGATAGCAACAATATTTTTGTATATCAAATCAACACGTCCCAACGTAAATATTTAGGAAAGTTACATTTCGATCTGTTTATTAGAGCTAATAGAAAAGTACTTCGATACCGCAGTGTCGCAGGGACGCTGGGGCGCTGTGGTCAATGTGTTTCTTGTCAATCTGTTTGCGAACAAAGCCGAGGCAAATGAATATCTTGTTTTACACTGGGTTTAAAAAGTTACTATGTAATGTTTGGGCACAGAGCACGTTCTACCTGCTGTAGTTATTTATTTGCTAGATCTGTAAATTAATTAACATTTATTCATGTTCGTTACAGTTACGAACTATATGAGAATATAGGAACATGGTCGTGAACAATATCTTGTTTTATGTAAGGAAGCGATGCGTTTCGTTATTGTTTATACTTAATGAAATGTTCACACCGTGTGTGACCGACCAATAACATCCTTACAATGGTACTTTTTGTCCGCGGTGAGAACACTCACATATAATATTAATATTCATTATATACATCTTACATATATACAGTATGAACTAACAAAATGCTTTGTGATTGCAATGATTTCAAATTGCGTTTAGGATCAGTCTGTTATTTTTATATTAGATGTACAGTTGAACACCCTGTGTGTGAACCGCGGTACTATAGAGTTAGCGTTGTTATTGTGTTATTGTTGTGGTTGTGACTCCGCCGGGAGGGGGGGGGGGGGGCACAGGGCTGTCGACAGCCGAAATGGGAAAGCCGGTTAATAATAATCCAAAGAAATATCTTATATTCAAATATTCTTATATATCAAAATCGGGGGATACAGTTTGGCGTTGTAGTTTCGAAGTAAGGACTATGGAATGTGTGTGTGTGTGTAGTGACATAACAAATTATTTATTATAGTTTTATTTTACCACAAAGTACAAAAGCATCTTCTACCTATTTTTAATGCACACGAATGTCTCTATTCAAGGATTTTTACGAGTCGCAGACACAAAGTTTAGGCGGACCGAATAGAAAATCTTTACCGACCAAATTGAATGACATTAGTACGTAGCAGATTGTAATGTGGGAAGTGTTGGTCATCGTGTAGTTGTATAATTTGTTAGCAAGTGGCCGGGTCGGTGGCGGCCCTGCGCGGCGCTGTAACCCGTCAGCTATGTACACTCGGACACACGCCGCGCGTTGTTATTGTTTGCGGGAATGCGGGTGTCGTTACCGCCGAGGAATCCAGGTGACGAGCCTGGCGACACTCGCCGCGGGCTTCAACCACTACCCATTGAATTGTTCGCATTGATATACACCTGTACGTTTGCTGTTGTTATAAAAAATAAGCTAAAAAATTTAAACGGAACCAGCGGTGGTCGAATGGCTAGCAATGGTTACTTTGACACCGAGAATCGCAAGTTTCTTTTCGTACATGCGAGAACGTTTGTGGATGAAACTCATAGTGTCACTAACATATCGATCTCATAACTTTGTAATTTCATAACCGCGGCAGAATTCTCGTGAGCATGAAGAAACCTCTAGAACAGCACGGTAGGTAATTCATTTCGGTTCCAATCTGTGAGGATATTCTATATTACGGGCCGTTCCATCCGTGGGCATCATATTAAACAACTCTTCTGAACACAACCAATAGTACCTAGGTATAATCAGTGAGGAAAGCAAAATGTTTTCTTGGTCTTCAGTGGGCATAACACTGTGCGTAGAGTTGTGAGTCCGAGCGGCGTGTTGTGTGTGTTACTTGAGCGAGTGTCCCCCGTGCCGCAGGGCTACCGCATGGAGTGTCCGCCGGGCTGCCCGCCGCCCGTGTACGAGCTGATGCGCGGCTGCTGGCAGTGGCCGCCCGCCGAGCGGCCCAGCTTCAGCCAGATACACCACGCGCTCGAGCACATGTTCACCGACAACTCCATCACAGAGGGTACACGTTTGTTTGAACATTAACTTATTGTTCCGTCTAAACATCAAATATAATGAAAGGAGCTTGTTGAATTTGGCACCCTACAGGTGTCATGAAACATTTTTTATAGGTACAATTAGTTATTTGTCCTAAGGGGTGTTGCAATTAATTATTAGTATTTAGTAGTATTTTGTGTAATTACTCGTAGTTGTTCAAAATGTTCCCTCTGATACAAAGTATCGTGTTGCAGAGGTGGAGCGGCAGCTGCAGGAGGGCGGGGGCGGGGGCGGCGGTGCGGGGGGCGCGGGGGGCGCGGGCGGTACGCCGCAGATGTCGCTCAAGAAGGGCGGCGGCGGGGGCGGGAGCGGCGGTGGGGGCGGGGGCGGAGTGCAGATGCGGCGCCCGACCAATCGGCGCGGCAAGCAGGCGCCCACGCCGCCCAAGCGAACCAGGTCACACACCCGAGGCTCCTAAAACGGTCGAGCACGATCTAGTTTTGTGCTATACTCAGCAATTCCATTAAAATACGTTCCATGGAAATAAAATAATTCCATTAAAATTAAAATATCTACTAAAAATACTCGTCAAAAATCTGACATTAATTTTAAGAATAAAGTTTGTAAATATAAATTTATAAATTTTATTCTCGATATCATTATACCTGGATACCAATAGGACTATTTGTATGTGGCCGCTGTTGATAGTATAAACAAGTGGATGGTGACGTGTTGTTGCAGCCTGCTGTCGTCGTGCAGCTCGTTCCGGGAGTCGCAGTGCGCGCCCGAGGACCACGGCGGCGACGACCCGCTGGCCGCCGTCAACGGTCAGTCGCGACACGACACGCGCACGACACGACACGACACGACACACACACGACAATCACACCACATACACAATGAAACCTATACGATACTGACACGCTTCCATCGTTACACGACTCGCTTCGTTTTTTTCACTTTTTTATTCACTCAAAGAGTGTGTTTTATTTTCACAGCACAATTTCATTACATCATATTCGAGACATATCACACATACATATATATAAACAGTATAATATATATGTGCTGTTGGATACAAATATACATTTCATTATACCACGACGGGCGCCTATTTTTGATACTTTACTGAGCGTTTATTTTTTATACTTTTGAATATTTTCGTAATATACGAAGAAATGCTTCAATGTTTATTTCCAATGAAACGCTTCCATTTTTCTCGTTAATTTGGCTACTATCATTATAGGCGCTACATAGTCGCAGACGCGCATCTGCGTTTGTCTATCATATTTGTCCACATTTTGCCTGGCTTCAGTTCAGTGTGCGCCGGTGTACCGCCGCCCTGTATGCTGTGTATGTGCGTGTATGCTTATGTTCCCGGGTCACATCTCAACAACACATTCGTCCGCACCAAGTTCTTAGCGAATGCTTTGCTCGCCTCATTTGACGTGCCGCAGTTTAAACTGGCTTTTTTGTCTGTTTGTCGCTCGCTCAGGTGTATAGCGATAGGTTCGTCGTAAGTATCCGCGCGGGCGGCGGCGGTGACCGCCTCCCTATGTAACCATGTATTTATTGTTTCCCTCGTTTATTAGCTTTGTTTATATATTTAGAGGTATCTTAGCATTAGGCTGGATGCACATTGGCAGCTTTTGCATTAGGGAGTAACTTGTGCTATCGTTCTGTCGCTTAAGTGACAGAGTGGTTGAATACGTCACGTTGCCATCCGGTTTAATATATTCATAAAAAAAATTGTAGCGAAAAAATTATTGGCACATCGACCAGTCGGTTAAGCGGTAGTAACCAGTGTGATTCCAGCCTCCGTTTGTGGAGGGCCCGCGCTCGCGTGTGGCCGGTTGTTGTCGTAGTCGCCGCGATGCTAATGAACTCGTCTTTGTAATTTTTATGTTGCTTGTAGACTACACACGCGTTCGCAAGCTTCTAGTTGTAGCCAGACAAATGCCATACTAGTCGTGCCACCGGAACGTGGCCGCACTGGAGTGTCGCTCTGTCTGGCGACAGCTGCCGTAGTAGTGTGTTATGACAGTTAATGTAGTCGGAAGTGAGCGATGTCGGAGGCCCACTATAAATTAAAAATCCGAGGTGTTGGGCGATCTCGGGGTTCTGGATTTTCAAACACGAATTTCATTCGATTTTGTAGCTGGATATGGCTTTAATTTATCACAACCCAATTTATGGCCACCCAATGAACTTCAAGTGATGACAGGTGCGCGGTGCGCTTTTGAACGTGCCGGACGTGTTAGTAAGACCTCGCGTAATTTAATTATATTAAAGTGTTATTTGTTTGATTTTGAAGTACTAACATATGTAAGAATAATCTTTGTAGTATTTACTATCGTTTAGTGTCAGTAAGTGAAACAGTGAAGCAGTATTTATTGCAAAAAGTGAACTTGAAACGAAGTGATTGACGGTATTTTCGCATAACAACAACGGTCAGTGACGTGAAGTGGCCTTGACTGTGACATTGAATGCTCACCCATTATTGTCTCTGCGCATTGCTTTGTTGTCGTACTGTTAAGTGAAGTTTAATTTTGCCAACTAATTTATCGAATCGCTGGCGAGCTTGTAAATGCTTCGTCTTGTGTCCACTGACGTGGGTTCGATACCAGTGACGATCACATGACTTTTTGCTTCAATTTTTTTTTAGTTTTTGTGTTATTTAAATTTTTTGTCGAAATTTCGATCCCAAGCCGAGTACTGTTTTTGACGCTTTAATTGCTGCTTTACAATTTTTTGCTTTTGCACCATGTCAACAGTTGATTTGCATTGCTCCGGTTGCTTAACGGAAATGAAGGACGGCCACTACCTGGTCTGTAGTTTGTGCTCAAAAAAGTTTGATCTTTTTTGTGCCAATGTCACCGAGGTTCGTTATAGCACGGCGATGACCCCGGAGCACAAAGCTGCATGGAAGTGCGTGCAGTGTATTAGCAAGCAACCGCGATCGGACAACTCCAACACGCCAGTGCGGGGAACGTTCGATGGGGTCACGCAGCGCCGAGGAGCTGCGACTGCGAGTTCGGAGGAACAGCTCGATGAGTCCTCGACCACAATACCTGTCGTAAACCTCAGCACAACGACCTTCAATGAGACCATGGATAATTCGGACATACAAGCTCTTGTTTTAGAATTGCGCCAGTGTAGAGAAGAAATGAGTGCGGCTCGATTACAAATCAGTTTACTGGATAAGACACTAGGCGCACTGTCTTCAAGGATAGACATCTGTGACGGTCGTGTCGATCAGCTGTCAGCGCGCGTTGAGAGTTTGGAGCGTCAGGCTACGGAGAAACGCAAAGAAGAACATCTTGACGGATCTTTATTATGCACCATTGAGGAGCTGAAATCCGAGCTGAATGATAGAGACCAGGATCTATTGCTCAACGATGTTGAGATCTCCTGCATTGAGGAACAGAGCGGTGAAAGTCTGCCGCACATAGCTATGACTTTAGCGAATAAGCTCGGAATCAAACTGCTCGAGACGGATCTGGTGAGTGCGGTGCGTGTCGGGCCTAGGGTGCGCCAGTCAGACACATCGCCTTCGGCACAGCCGCGTCCTCGGCCAATTGTCGTGCGCCTGGCGCGCCGCGCTCTTCGTGACGATCTTCTCAAGTCGGCCCGAGTTCGCCGCGGCGCCACTACCGAAGGCACTGGTCTTCGGGGTCCGCCCAGGCGATTTTATATCAACGAGAGGCTGACCAAGGTCAATCGACAGCTATTCCGACGAGCGCGGGAGCTCGCGGGCCGATTCAACTGGCGTTATGTTTGGACGAGGGACGGCAGGATTTACGTGCGTCAACATCAGGGCGCTGACGCGCCGCGTCATCGCATACGCGCGGAGCTAGACCTTCAGCGAGTTTTTGGGTCCGTTGACGTTAGTGCTTGTGACGATTAAACGTGAATCCTCGATTCACTTACTGCTGATATGCTTTTGTTTGGCCATTATTTTAGCTTTTCTGTTGGACATTACTGTAATTTTTTTGTTAATTAATGTTGTCTCATTGCAAGTATCTTGTAGTTTATCAAAAGATTGTGATATCTACGTGAATTTTAATGCATTAACTGTTAAAATATTTTATGTAAAATCTTGCGCATATGTTTGTTTTTTTTCTACCCTTTGTGCTGGGGATTTGTGTTGTGTATTTTTGTCTATTTACTGTGCATCGTGTGTTGCAGTGACGCAAGTCCAGCTCAGTTTCAGCGAGACCTGGCAATCCACTGGACTACATTCGTGTCATGCCTCTCTGTTAGGGCTATACGAGTATATAGCTTTGAACTTAGAATATATTATTGTTATGATTTTTTGCATTTATATTACAATTGATTTATGTTTCTTGAACGCTGAGCCCTCTTTGTTATTTTTAATTATAAATTTTATAAATAAACACAAATTATATCAAATTCTACACACTGTAAATCATCCATTACTCGTTGATTTGGGTTATAATTTTCAATTAACACTTTGTCAAATTTCATACGTATTATATTTTGCTAAAATACATCATTACGTCTACCATATTATAATCATTAAAATAATATTTAGGACATTGTATCTATGGTCTTGGACAAATAACTCTATTGATGTGGAAAATGAGGGTAAAATCTAAATTTCTCAAATTAGCTTTGTACAATGCGGGATCTTTGAATACAGGTCATGATGATTTTCTCGTGGCAATGAGTCGTTTTGAGCCTGACATCGTAGCAATAAACGAAACTTGGCTGCCGGAGGGCCAAGAGGCTCGTGCGCCAGCTGTACCTGGGTATCGGCTGAGAAACTCGCCTCGTCCGCGCCACATGAGAGGCGGAAGAGGTGGCGGTGTCGCCTTTTATGTAAAACAGGACGTACGTGTACGTTATATGAAACATCCCGATGCCAATATTGAACAACTATGGCTCTCGACACAAATAAACGGCCATCGTTTGATTATAGGTACAGCTTATAGACCACAATGGGTAAACGTGGATTTATTCATTGACGCATTAACGGAATCCGTCACGCAATTTTCTAATTACGACTATGTGATGTTATTGGGAGATTTTAATATTAATATGCTTGAAGGATCCAATTCTGATGTTGCCAAAATTAATCAGTTTCTTAACTGCCTAAATCTGCAGCAAGCTGTGAAAGACCCTACGCATTTTTCGTTTGGGGCTGATACATTAATTGATCTTGTGTGCACGAATTGTAACATACACGAATTATCAGTCACTAATATTACCGGGTCTCTGGGTCATGCAATGGTGAATGTGAGCTTCATGTTAAAAAAACCTAAATCTCCTCCTAGGTTAGTCACATATCGACCAATAAGACGGATTGACATGGCAGAATTCAATAGAGACCTTGCTAAGCTGGATTGGGAGTCTGTGTCAAAGTTGGATACGGTTGATGGAATGGTTGACAGATTTAACAATCTATTCTTATCGCTTTGGGATAAACATGCGCCACTTACCACTTCTGGCTTCCGACATAATAAGGCATTGCCATGGATAACTGACGTAATCAAGATGATGATAGAACTTCGTAACAATGCTCACGACAAGTATCACAAATCGAAAACTGAAGCACACAAAAAATATTACAAAGACTTAAAGAATTTAGTGGTAAAAAGTATTGACAGAGAAAAACGAGCATATTACAATCATTATGTAAATTCTAATATTAAAGACAGTAAAAAGTTTTGGAAGAATCTGAAGGAAAAAATTTTAGTAGATCCATGCAAAAGTGAGTGTCTACCGGATGGTTTCAGTGATGCTAATAAAATTAATGAACATTTCTTACACGTGCCAGGTCCTGAGGCGGTTCCTGTCTCTCAGCTGTCTTATTATGAACATCATCGATTTAAAGAATGTGTAGATACTTTTAAATTGAACACGGTCAGTGAAGAATTTGTTGCCAAAATTATTATGTCAATTAAATCGAACGCAGCTGGAAGAGATGGTATTACTCGGGACATGCTTTTGCTTACTCTTCCACGTACCTTGGCCGCCATAACTGATATTATAAATCGTTCTATTGTTACTGGTACTTTTCCTGCTCAGTGGAAGGAAGCATTAGTCACACCCATGCCTAAAATTAATCAACCTGATGACCTCAAAGACCTTAGACCGATCAGTATCTTACCTTTTTTGTCAAAGGTTCTGGAAAAAGTGATTTACAATCAGGTAATTCGGTACGTTGAAGCCAACAACATTCTGCCACCATTTCAGTCAGGCTTTCGAAGGGGCCGCGGAACTGTCACGTCCCTTCTCGACGTAACGGACAACATACTTGCAGATCAGGACGAGGGGCGTAGTACAATTTTGACTCTTCTCGATTTTTCTCGCGCATTTGACTGTCTAAATATATCTCTGTTGCTTTCGAAATTATCTTATTATGGTTTTGATCACCAGACAGTACAGTGGTTTTGTAGTTATCTGGACCAGCGATGTCAGTCGGTGAAACTCTTGAAACAGAATGGTTCTTATGCTCTATCGGCTCCTAAAATATTAAAGCGGGGAGTCCCACAGGGCTCCATACTTGGCCCACTTCTATTTATCATATACAGTGCTGACCTTCCTAGAGTCATTAAACACTGCAATTATCATTGCTATGCAGACGATGTACAATTGTATATTTCGGGACCTCCATCAGATGTTGCTGTGTCTTTGCAAAGAATAAATGCAGATTTGAATCGCGTTGCCGATTGGGCTACTAACAATGCTTTAGTACTTAATCCACTGAAATCGAAATTCATGGTACTTGGTACAAAACAACAGATCGAACGTACAATGAAAGCTGGACCCATTGTAAGAATGATGGGAATGAACATAGAGCAGGTCAGTCTTGCGAAAAATTTGGGTGTCATTTTTGACAGCCATCTACGTTTCGAGGCGCATGTTTTGGATTTAGTTCGGAGGAGTTTTTATCGATTAAAGGTGCTGTACAAGATACGCAGTTATCTGAACGAAAAAGCCAGGATCACTCTGTGCGAATCCCTTATTTTATCTAGGCTTAATTATGGTGACTTAGTGTATGGGCCACGTATGCTATATAACACTCGGCGTATAATTCAACGTATACAAAATGCGTGTTGTCGGTTTTGTTACGATGTACCACCACGTACTCATATTTCACCCTATTTAGATAAAGCATCCCTGCTTAATATGGTTTCACGCAGACACTTTCATTTAGCAACTCTCATGTTTGATCTCGTCAAATTTAAAAATCCAGAATATTTATACAAAAAGTTAAAGTTCTGCACTACAAAGTATGGGGCTGGTGTTCTTCGATCGACACGTCCTCCACTGGCGGTATACAAGCACAAAACTGTCACTTTTACGGGTAGCTTCCGTTACCAAGCGACCAAATGTTGGAATAACATTCCACCTCCAATAAGATTTCTAACATCAAGACCAAATTTTAAGAAACAATTAAAGCTGTTTTTGTTAGATTATCAAAAAAACGGTTCGGTGCAATCGCTTAGGTAATGGTGACTATGTATTCGGAATTTATTTTTCATATATATTATTTGTATTTGGTAGCAATAATATAAGGGTTGATTTTGTACCTGAATTTTACTGTAATATGTATTCCTATTAACTGTAATGTCTTTCAAATATGTGGTATCTTGGCTGACACGTCTGTGGCGTTTGGATGCGCCCAGCACCTACTCAAAGGCAATAACTGAAAATCAGTGTTTTGCTCTCTGAGCAAGTCCAACACTGAGTTGTTGCCCGTTTGTATCACTGCAACACACGCTGAGCAACGGAGCGGGGGATGGGGCTTCGGTTAATTTGTGAGCTCTAATATATATAAGTTCTGTTTTATTATTAGAAGTATTTTAAGTTTCTGTATTTTGTGTGTTTCAGTGTGCAAATAAAAATGTTATCTATCTATCTATCTATCTATCTACATTTGTTTCGTAGTACACACAACAAACCGTGTTAACATACATCCGAACCTTGAGCCAAAACATCGGATTTTCGCACGGCCTGAGTTCACCCATCCCGATCAGTACGCTCCTGTAGCAATTTTAATCTCCGTTAATTCGCAAATTATTTCCTATAAACCACTATAATAACACACAGTTGTATACTTTGTAGTGCTGCAACCATTGAGTACTTGATAATTCCATGATCACATCTGTCAGTTGTATTTTTGTTGGCGAGTGTTTTGCTGTCCTTGTTTGCTTTGTTGTGTATTATAGCATAACATGATGTCGTGTAATGTCGCCATTGCTCTCGATGTCGTGCACTGTCGTTCCAGTTAGCGGATGACACTGATTTCTGTACCATGTGGTGAAATTTTTGTTCATGTTATTCGTTTCACACGTAAAACTTTAAAATTTTCTACTGACTAAAATTGTAATCATTTGTCATGCTGCTTATGTAGAGCCCATTTCAAGACACGTGATTTCAACTTCAGAAATCAATATTCAGATTTACCTTTTTAATTAAGAGTTTCGGTCGCAGTTTGAAAAATACAATGTCTTGTGTTGACAATATATACTGTAAAGGCGAAATATTTAACAGACGGACATAAGTTTATATTGATAGATAGAATACAGTTGAGTGCACCTGAAAGCTTTACATTAGCCGTGAGTGTCGTCTGTCACTGCTGGCAACCCAGCTCCTACTGACCGCGCTGGTCCGACACACCCCCTCACTAGAGTAGCCTGCTACGTTCGTTGTAGCTTTGTATATTTCACTTTGAAGTTGTTTGATATGTATTTAATTTGGACCACAATATTAATCAAGTACGTTCATGTAAGTGCCACCGTAGTGACATGTATTCATGAGCGATGTAGTCGGTTCGCTTGCTTGTATGTATTCATTCTGGCATGTTAATGTTTCCAATTACTGTTTATACATATTGATATCATTTAAATATTTTTTTAATGTAAAAACAGCGTTTACTCAGCGTGTTGAGTGTGTATGGAGTATTAGCGTTCGACACGATGCCCGCTGCCTTCGTCAATGGCATCCTTCGGCATCTGCAGTTACTTTACCCTCACACATTATAACCAAAACATCGTGAACTAAGGGGCTCCAGGGATTTCTTTCGTGAACTCACAACGTGTGGAATGATGTTAGAGTTATTCCAGGAGTGAGGAGGTTATACAGAGGCAGCAGTGTTGCCAGCAGCTATAGGTTGCGACGCCGGTCGGCTCGTCCGCATGTCTTCTATGTAGTGGTATAAAACATATTTGTACGCATATCAGACAAATATTCTCAAATAGTATTCCACAAATCTTCTTTTGTTATATATATGTATTAATTTACTACATTATGCTTCAAATATCCTTGTTACTTGTATTCTTTTTTAAATATGAATGTTCAAAAGTGTATACAAATATCATTATACTTTGTACGGAAGAGCGGGTCTTTCCTAACACAAGTTTTTTTTCTAAAACTTAAAAAGAAAGTCCTTACCCTTGTAATCAATACAAGTTAAAAATAAATTATTTTTAATTTTGATAAAATATCATGTCGGTAGTGGCACGTGTTCGCCGGACGTCATTTCTTCATGCGTTCTGTAGCGAGCCACTAACAAGCACGCCCGTGCGACCCAGCCGTAGTCTAAACTACGTACGACTCCCTAATGCTATTTCGATGATTTCGACACATACGAGCATTTTTTAATTATCATCCAGTCGACAACAGACTTCTCTAGGAGTGTATAATGTGACCCGCTGTGTCCGTGGTGTCCGTGTTAATGTGTGGTCCATATTTTATGTTCGCGAGGTCACATCGCGGTTACAAGTCAGACAGAGATTTCCACCACGGTGTGTGAAAAGTGGGTAGTTTTACAAGAAGGCTAGAATATCAACCGAGAGTGTACATAAATAACGTACATATATTTAAATCTCTGTTTTATTAGGTTTTCTGTATTTGATTGAAACTGTAGTTGTAACTAATGTGTGGCCCCGAAGTAGACAACTTTGTCATAGTAGAAAATACCAATGATCGATTTTCTTGCAGTGTATCATTTCAGTAGGTGCACCGCGCGCGTCGTCTCACTCGGTCTCACTCGGTCCCTGCGTGGACAACGTGCGTGTGTACGCTTGTGAAAGTGGTACAGTACTGCAGAATAAATAACGGACATCGGCAAATGTCGTTAACACGTGCATTGTAAGGTACACAAACGATTTACAAAAGTAAATAAGGGTCTGTTTACACCGCCGCTAAATGTAATGGAATGGTAGCGTCCATTGACACGTGACGTGAGAAGGCGCGCGAATTCGCTGGAATGCTCGAGTATTCTCGCGTATTCCTCTGTGACCGATCCGACCGACTCCCCGTTTGTGCCACTCCCCTCGGTTTCCACAGGCAGCGCCGACGGTAACTAGAGGAATTCTCGAGAATGCGCGAGGATTCGCCGGAAGACACGCGACCTTTTTTGGCTCGTATTTAATTTTATATGTTATACAATTGACATAAAGTTCACTATGCTATGTATATTGTCGTCGTAAAAAATCGCTCCCATTCCATCCCGCGGCCCGTTCAACTTCAACATCCGCGTACCATTATTTATTCTGAAACGCTGTACGTTGTTACGGAGATATTGTTTTGAAGTGTGATTTGACTATAGGAAGTTAGTGTGTGTGTGTGTGTCGCAGGCGGCGGGCGCGCGTGTGCGCGGGAGGCGTCGTCGGAGGGCTCGCTGGCGGAGGCGACGCCCGACACGGACGAGTCGGCGGGCGGCGGCGGCGGCGGGGGCGGGGGCGGGGGCGGCGACCTGCGGCAGCGCGCCAAGCGGCGGCACCACCACCACGCCGCGCCGCACGCCGCGCTGCACGCCGCCGGCGCCGTCAACGACCTGCAGCCCAAGGTTACACGCACACGCATGTTGCTCGCCGCGTTTTCACCACTAGGGCGAGCCAGCAAACTGACCGACTCGGGTGTGAATAGTACAAGTGCAGTACTATATCGCTGCTCGCTCGCTCGGTTGTTCGATAAAAATGATTTTTACAGAACAGACTATAATGATACTCTTTAAAACAATTTACACTGCCAGCTTGTCTGTTTTTGAGCTTCCGTGCAAAAACAATTTGATCCAATGCTCCATCAAAATAAATAAATTCACAACTATCGGATTATATTTTCATAGATACAAGTAACATGTATGCAATCGATAGAAATCAAACCATAACGCGATTCAATTTGCATTGTGGCGCCATCTAGTAATGTTATGCTTGAACTATATATGAAAATAAAATATGAAAGAATGTATACTATTTGGACACATATAATATTTACCTGTCTCATTTGATCTCACAAAATGTCTATAAAATGTACGTTTTCAATTCTAGCAAGGAGTGCAAGTCGCCGCGCTAGAAGTCCAAAATGTAAAACGTGCCATCAATCGGTACGGGACGCTGCCCAAAGGAGCGCGCATCGGCGCCTACCTCGAGTCGCTGAGGCAGAGCGGCGGAGGCGGGGGCGGCGGGCCCGGCGTGGGGGGCGGGGGCGGCGGCGGGGGCGCGGGCGGCGGCGGGGGCGCCGGCGGGGACGAGACGCGGTCGCTGTCCCCGCGCACGGCGCGCGCCGCGCCGCACATGATCCGCTCCAACTCGTCGGGCGGCGTGACGGCGCCGGCGCCGGGCTCGCCGCGCGCCGGCCGCGCGCCGCCGCTGCGCTCGTTCGCCGGCGGCAGCCCCGGCAAGCCGCGCCCGCGCCTCGCCGACCTCGAGTTCCCGCCGCCGCCCGCCGACCTGCCGCCGCCGCCCGACGACTGCTGTCGCGACGCCCGCGACGCTCGCGACGCCGGCACCGGCACCGACACCGGCGACGCGGACGCGCGCCTCGCCAAGCGGGCCATGAAGGAGATGCTCGAACTGAAGCTCGTCGCAGAGATCAAGGAACGCGCCGACAAGAAGAAGCACAAGCTGAAAGAGTCGCCGCCGCCGGAGGCCGGCCCGGCGGCGGGAGCGGGGGCGGGGGCGGGCGCGGGGGAATCCGCCGACCCCGCCGCGCGGCTCGTCACCGAGCTCTCCGCCAGCCTGAACATGGACGCGCTGCGGAACAAGGACAGGAAGCCGCCCGACCGGCCCGCGCCCGCCCCCGCTGCCGCGCCGCCCGCCCCGCCGGCGGAGACAGTGTCCCCGATCGATCTCAAGGCCGGCCTGCGGAAGACGACCTACAACAACGGCGGCGAGGCGAGAAGAAACGATTCGGACCCGCGGACCGATTTCAAGTCTCAACTCAAAAAAGTAGATACCAATAAGAAAATTAACAACAACAACAAGGACTCGGACGACTCGGGCCGGTCGATCATCGATTTCAAGTCCCGTTTGAGGAAAGTGGACAGCGCCGCCGCCACCAACGGCTCCATCAAGAAGTCCGAGCAGAGCTCGCCCGAGGAGGGCGGCTTCAGGAAGGAGGGCCGAGAGGAGGGCGGCGGCGCGGGCGACGCGGCCGCCGACGACGACGACAAGCGGCGCAGCACCGGCAGCATCAGCAGCCTCAAGAAGTTGTGGGAGAACAAAGAGAGCGAGGAGCGGCTCAGCCCCAAGCTGCGGTCGCGAGCGGCGGGCGCGGCGGGAGCGGCGGCGGAGGACAGCGAGGCGAGCGAGGCGTCGCCCGAGGAGCGCGCGGGCGGCGCGGGGGGCGGAGCGGGGGCGGGGGGCGCGGCGGTCGGCCGCAGCGGGAGCGTGCACTGCCGCCGTGACGACAAGCCCGCCGTGCCCAGCAAGCCCCAGGTGAAGGTTGGTCACATTTATTAATCTTTTGTTATTACGAATTTCGCGTAAATTTTAGTTAAATTTTGCACTGTATACGTACTGTATCCATTTTTTATTCATCACTTCACTTCTACGTGGTTTTATTTCTACTAATTGTATTGTATTATAATTGTGCTTAAATTGTTAAATGAACAATTTTGACGAACTAAAAAAAGTCAAATTAAAAAAAATAACAAGCTTCTTAGATCGTGTGTATTAAAGATAATTTACAAAAAACGTATATATTAAAACATTAACTAATAAATTTATAGAAAGTGGTAAACATTTACCTATGTAAATCTACGTAGAATACTATATCCTCAACTGGGACAATAATAGTAAAAACACTGACCTGACATAAATAAAATATTTTCCAATGAAATAACACATACTGACCCACAAGAGATTTGTAATATATTTTATCTAATCTCATACTGAAATTTACACATTAAAAAACTGAACACAGTATCTTAATGACAGTCTTTACGCACATATCAAAATAAATTTAAAAAGTTATTTTTAGATACAGCTCTTCTATGCACAACTGTATCGTAAAATAACTTTTTTACCATTTCGATACAGCTTCAGCCCTGGATACAGGTATTTTAAACAGGTTGCAATGCAAATACATTGCAACTATGCAAAATTTTTCTACATAATCTGTGAACGCAGCGCCGCGCGGCGCGTCGCGCATGCGCACTACGCATGCTCGATCTGCAAATGGATTTATAGGTAAGAATTATAGCTGTTAAATTAACTTCATGGTTGTATTTAAAATATTATTATCATATTATATTTCATGAGATTAGATAAAGTAGTGTATGAAACTGCACATAATTAGGTATTAAAACGTGTGGTCTATTATAACATTCGCCTTCGGCTCATGTTATAAACTCACACTCGTATTTTAATAACCCTTATTATGCAACAGTTTCATAAACTACTATAATGATTATTTTATTGACATAACAAACAAAGTAGACTTGACACATAATACCACACTTCAATATAAAACCAAACTTTAATATCCTGAGACCAGTAACAGCGAACGAAGGCTCTGTGTGCAATCAGTAACAGAGAACAGATAGTATTGTAATGACATTGAAACGGTGTAAGTCCAGTGGATGTGACAACATTACAACTAAAATTCTTATGTCATGTGCTTCAAATCTGTGCCGTCCGTTTGCTCATTTGATATACGTCTTTTTTATTGATGGAGAATTTCCCGATCAACGGAAGCTTTCTAGTTTTATATTGTAAAGCCTATGTTTAAAAAGGGTGACAAATTGCATCTTAGTATAGGCCAATAACTTTAGTCCCTATACTATCAAAAGTCTACGAGAAACCGATTCATATTAGATTGAGTGAGTTTTTAGAAAAAAAAATATATACTGCACCTGGATCAATATGGTTTTCGTAAGGATTTGTTTCAATCTTTTGAGAATAGTAACAGATATTTAATAACAAGACCCCAGTCATGTTTATATTTCTTGACATGAGCAAAGCCTTTGATTTCTTTTATCAAAGTGAACTTTTGTGCAAACTTGAATATTACGGTATTAGAGGCGAATGCTTTTGAATGGATCAGAAGCTTTTTATATATTAGACTACAATGCATTGAAAAAAAAATACTGAATCACGTAATACTGTTCTAAGACAAAGTTATAGATCTGAATTTAAATCTAATAACAGTGGCGTTTCTCAGAGAAGTGTTCTCGGACCCCTACTCTTCGTCTTATATGTATATTAACGTACTTCCTAGAATTACTAGTCACAGATGTATTTTTAAAAAGTTGATAACAACCTATTCTCAGACCTACTCGATATGCACACAAAATTTCATAAAAATCGGTCATGCAAGTTTCGGAGGAGTATGGTAACTAACATTGTGACACGAGAATTTTATATGTTAGTTAAGCAGTAGGTACTCATATAATTAAGACAAAACAAGCTCATGTCATTGCTAGTACTGGAGCCGATGGATTTGCAGTCACGACATAGCCAGCCGGCTCGACGATCCGAACCCAGCTTACAGTAGTTAGCCTCGGAAACGGGCGAGCAGCTGAATCCAAACTTTCTCTTGTAACCTCCAGAATGTACACAATCTGTATAGGTGTTTTTTTTGCAATTTGAGCATTTATTCATGTTGATAAAAAAAAAACAACGGTTAGTTCATGCAAATCCGAGTCGGTAACCATTGAAATTGTCGGAGCGGTGTGAGACGTATGGTTGCGTGCTCTGAACGGACGACAACAGTTAATAATGACGTTGTTACGTCAGGGCAAGCCGGTGTCAAAGGGCGGCATCTACGCGACGCCGCTGTCTGCGGAGGGCGGGGGCGCGTCGCCGGCGGAGGAGGGCGACGTGCTGGGCTCGCTGCGCGCGTCGCTGGAGTGGTGCGCGGGCGAGACGCGGCGCGGGTGCGGCGGCGCGGGCGGGGGGGCGGGCGGGGGCGGCGCGGCGGGGCGCGGCTCGCTGTGGCGGCTGCAGACGTCGGAGCGGCTGGCGCAGCTGGCGGCGCGCTGCGCGGCGGCGGCGGCCTGCGCGCGCGCGCCGCCCGCGCTGCGCGTGCAGCTGCGCGCCGCCGCCGCGCGCCTCGAGGCCGAGGCGCGCGCGCTCGCCTCGCCCGCGCCGCACCACCACCACCTCGCCGACAGCGTCGACCTCGTGCTCAAGGAACTCGCCAACATCGTCAACAGGTCACTATCACCGCACGGCGCGACACCACACGCCGACACTATTTTATTTATAGTACATTACGTTACGATATTAGTGCGTTATGATGGTTATAACATGCGAGGCGGAATTTCAGCCCGAGCCGAAGGCGAGGGCGTAATTGAGCCGAGCATGTTATAACCAATACGCACGTATATCGTACGACGTTTTTCAACACATTTGCGAGGAAACAGAAAAAAAAATATATTTTGTTCATTTTTAATTATTGAAACAGTTAGTGAAATTACAATTATTAAAATGATACGTAGTTGTAGTTGGTTTTTTAATTATGTTTAGAGCATGCAGCCAAGCTTTTAAATTACCGAATAAACAGATTTTTTTTATTTTAAATAAACTCAATCTGTGAATGCACACTGTTGCTTTCCCGCCATTTTAACAGCGCGCTAGCGCTGCCTACTGATTGGCGTAGTGCGGCGATTAGTTCGAAATTTGAATAGCAACAGCGCGCGAAATGGCAAATAATACTGTTATGGAATTTGTATGGACTATAACTTAACTATTTGCTTTGGTAACACACGCGTTTTTTATGACCCGCTTTACAT
This sequence comes from Hypsopygia costalis, assembly GCA_937001555.2. NCBI lineage: Eukaryota > Metazoa > Arthropoda > Insecta > Lepidoptera > Pyralidae > Hypsopygia > Hypsopygia costalis. Next base: position 33,767,757 of record OW443326.2, on the reverse strand, counting down.
ATTTAAAACCGGTGGAATTACATCAGCTTTACAAGCAAAGGTGTTGAAAATTAAATTACAATATTTTTAACAATGCATATACACTCATACTTGACCTGCAAAACGTGTATTTTAATGATCGGGATTTAAAAAACAATTACAATAACATTATAATTATATAACATGCGATTGTTCTAAATGTTTTTAAATGAATTTTGCACATGTTCCATGTCTGTAACAATGTAAAATCATAGTCACTACTCTGAACCATAAACAATGCTCAACTCCTTATGCTTAGGCCGCACCCATCGCGATAACACGAAAATTCGGGTAATCGCGTGTATGATAGCCAAATATTCGCGAATAGCTCGACACTTCGGGCGAAGCTTCGAGCACATCACTCGGCTGTCGGTAAACTCTCGCACATCAAACAATATTATCGCGATGAACTTCGCTTGCGCGGCCACACTTCAGTCGGCCCGCACCCATCGTTCGTAGCGGACGTATTAGATGTAACTACAGAGTATAATATAGCTGAAGTGTAACATGGGTTGAAGTAACTATATATTATTTCTCCTTTTTCTTGCTTTTAATTTGTTTTTTAGATGACATAAATGTAATAAATATTATATATCCAAATTGTTATTTTTTTTGCGTTTGTACATCGCGATAAACTTTCACTCGCGCGATACGCGCATTATGTGACTGCGAAGATTCGCCGTAGACCGAAGACGAAGTTTATCGTCCGAATGTTATCGCGATGAGTGCGGCCTAAGCATTACACATCTCTGCCCGTTGATCCAACTTGGCCATCTCTCCATTGCTCACGCGCACGGCTGCCATTACGAATGTGTTTTTTGTGGTCGTAGGTAAACTCCGGGCGGCGAGAGGTCGCCACCCGCCGCCGCCGACTCGCGGCCCGAGACGTCGCCACGCGTGGCGCCACTACGCGTGACGTCACGGCTCGCAACGCCGCCTGCGCTCCCGGGATGTACTTGTATGCAAACTCGTTCACACCCGCTACACACGCGTATGTAACACGAACGAATCGAAAGTGAACGTTGAAAAGTTGACGCCACCCGCATTCGGCCGTTTCGTTCGTTCCGTTCTCTGTAACGATTAGATGATATCATTAGATGACGTAGGTGATTTATTTTTACCGTTATTTATTGATTTATTATTAAATCAAAATACGTGACTTCGATTCGTGAAGAATTTATGTATACAATGTATTTATTTGTCGATATAAATAATACGATTGTTTTATGTACTCGCCGACTCGTCGACGTCGCGACGTTGTAATTACACAAGCCTGAACATATTCACGAGTGAACCAAAGAGACCCGGCCCCGCGCCCCGCGCCCCGCGCCGCCACACAATACTCCATTAGAGTTAAGTTTCGTTTTGTAAGGTCGCTTGCGAATTTAGTACAAACGAGGGCGCGCACGAGCGCCCTCCGTATGATTTGTACAAGTATTACGTATCGTATTAGGTAGATAGGAGCGTCGCTGCCGCCGGCCGCCCGGCGCTCAACAAGACTGACCGCGGCGCGGCGCCGGCGCGGCCCGGCTCCCGGCCGCCGCCCGCCGCGGCGGAGGCCGCGCCGCGTGCTCCGGGCGCCGAGCGGACAGCGCGGGGCTCGCTCCGGCTGTTTCGTTTCCGACCGCGATATTTATTTTCTGTGCCAAATAGTAACGTCGATAAGAGCCACGCCCCGCGGGGCAGTCTTCCGCGTACATTCCGCGCCCGCTGCATTTACTGTCACCGATCGGTTTGTTCGCCGGGCCCGTGTCCGCCGAGCGAGCGACAGGGACACGCGACTGGTGACGTCGTTATTTTAAGTTAGTGTACTGTGATACGGCTTTTTACTATTGGAACGTAATCGAAGCAAACGCACGGACGCCTCGGCGAATGTACCAACTATATATAATGTACTTACTGGCGGACTCCGCCGCGCTCCGCTCCGCCGCCGCGCGGGGCGGAGCGTCGCGGAGTCTCCGTACGACCGGCGCGTAACTTTCCCCGAGCTAAGTTGCTTCGATCGATAAATATTATGCTCAATAAATTCGTTTCGTCATAAATTATATTAATCAAAATTAGGGTATGTTAATAAAATGTATGTATACACATAGGCGCGCGGCCGCCGCGTGCCGCCGCAGGCCGCCGCGGGCCGCGCAGGTAACGTTTATATTGAAGTTGTCTAAGTATAACACGATATATGCTAGTCTTTATTATATTAAACATATTTCGTTTTAAGAGTAAATATATACGTAAGTTCTCTAGATTCGCGTACGATCATTCGACTATTTTATTAATCATGGTATCGTTAAGGACTTTTGTACTAGCCGTAAGTCGGCGGCGGCCGCGGCGCGGCGCCGCTCGGATCGAATTTATTAGAACGCCGGCAGTGGCGGCGCCGCGCCGCGGTCGCCGCGACCGCCGCCGCGACCGCGCGTCTGCGTCGTCAGTGTACGCGGGCGTCGCAGCGGCGCCGGCGGCGGTGCTCCACTCCGCGCACTCGCTCGCTCGCTCGCTCGCACGCACTCGGACACAATGAAAGGAACACAACACCGAAAGAGCACGCGGCCGTATGCATATATCATTTCTGATATAATATATTTGATGCGTACGTCCACGTGCTATAATATATCTATTATATTCGCTAGAATTGGTTGCCATTCCTATTTACTATTGCGTTTAATATTTAGGTAATATATTGTCGATCCGAAGTCAATATAGAATAAATTATTACGAATGTTTTTTTATAACTAATAAAAATATTTTTATATTGGACTCGCAAAAGATCTGGGTCTTATTATTTATACCTTCAATTGTGCAGTTATAAAATGAAATCGTTATACATTGTTGAATATTTATTTTATTACATCGAAATACAATGAAATAAAATAGTCTAACCTATGAAAATACACTACAGACTAGAGTAACTACAAATAAACTTATCTTAAAAATAATAACACAAATAAAAATAAAATGCTATGATTCAAAAAAACATCGGCCCCATGCGGCGGGAGTTCCCGACGCCGGTCACGTTTCTTCGCTGAATCGCAGCACTGATTTTTTGAACAAACAGCAAGTCTTTCTTAAATTAAATTATAGGTAGGTACTTTGAATTAAAACTTTTCGAAATATGTTTTCAAATGCATTTATTAGATTGTACAAAATTATATTTACATTAAACTGTTTTCGTAAACGAAATAAAACTAACAACGAGTTACTTAGTAGTTACAATTATTTTTTCTGTTGTGTCGGCTGCTGTCTTCTGTATCCGCAACTTCCGCAAGTGTACTACATATTATTATTATTTTTTTACTGCGAGGTCGTAGGATTTGAATACAAAACTACGACAGTCACACACGATACAAAAGTAATCGGTGCAGCGTAGCTCAATTCTACCGCTGGACACCTCCACACGTTCGGCGCGGTTCCTTTCATTGTCACTCGCCGGGTACGCTCGACAGGCGAGTGCGAGTGCGCGCTCGAAGGACCGTGCGCCGGACATCGGGCCGCACTCGCAGCGGGCGCCTTTCAAAACATCCCCGAGGCAGTCGTCGCGCGCGCACGGCGGGCGGAGGCGTCGGAAAGCTCGCTTGATAAAACGTATCCTATTATGTATTAACGACCAATATTTGTAAAATATAATGATAAATTTGATTATCGTAAACGGCTCTAACGATTTCGATTGAATATGGTATTTGAATCTTAGGGCGAAGTAGGAAAAATTAGCGAGCGAAGCTCGATCGCTTGGGTGCTGTAAATATATGTGTCACGAGCGAGCAGACGCGAGAGGTTCGGAGACGTCAGCGCGGCTGGAGTCGATCGCGTTTGAACGTTCATAATGTTCGCTGAGCGCGTGTTCGATGATATTTTATATTAATAAAATTTTTTCATGAATATAAAAAATGATCTCATTCATTAGTATTTGTACGTGCTTGACTATCTCTGAACCTCTTTACGTCAATGTAAACGCCCACTGTGTACGCACGATGACGCTGCCCCTCCAGAGCTTTGTGCGCCTCTTATATTCTCCCGATCTTTTCTCCGACGCGCTATGTGCACATTAGCAGCCGCGTTGTATCGCTGCTACGTTTGCCGTTCACAATTGAAGGAGAAAATAAATGCTCTGTTTATAGTGGCGCGTGGTCCGCGAGCGCGCGCCTCGGTGCACCGGCCTCGGATACGACTGACGCCGCAATTGACAATTTACAATAATTTTTATGCATGAATGTTTTAGTAAATTTTAACAAACATTTTTAAATAGATAATATTTCAATTCTTTGCCTGCTGTGGCAGCTACTACGAATATTTTTCGCATATTAATACAAATATAACTGAAATTCCATTTTCCTACTGACTTACTGACTAGCTGCAGTAGAATGAAATAAAGTATTATCCTGCGATGGTTCTCATCGCCCTGTTTGTCAATGTTGGCGAGTGAGTCCGACAACTCGCGGTCCTTTATTGACGGTGGCCTATATCTCAGTCGAACACAACTACACTACAAACCATCTCCTCCGTTTTGAAATAACTTTGTTGATAAATTCATTTCATACTACAGCTAAGAGCACGTCACCTATTTCCAATTGGATCCATTGACCAGCCTCATTGATGGAGTCAAGTACATTATGTTCTCAAGTTCATCACGCAAATTTATTTAAAATAAGAAATATTTACGACATTTTGGCGCGAACTTGGTGAGCGTGGTTGTGCTTCTAAATTTAATGCATAACGATATTATGGTGCATGTAATTATTTGAGTGTATAAAATTAGTAAAATCTTTGATTTAAAGTGTTGAATCGGGGCTGTCGAGTCATTTCAAGAAGTGCAAGACAGCAGTAAAATTGCACTATAAGTTTTACTATTGATTTATTACAAGTAATGGAGGAACAAAAAAATCCTGACGATATTTTTCGGCATGTCCCTGAAGCTGAGAATAAGAGAAATAAATTAAGACGGGCTCTTAACGACACTGATTCCAGAGCCGTAAAACCAATTGATAGATAAACAAATTTTTACATTAAAAAATAGACATATTTTTCTTTATAATTTACTCTTGGAATTATTACTCGTATTAGCTTCGGTTTTGAGTCGCGTTTGGGTTGATTTTGAGAAAGGCCATTCAAAGAGGGCGTTTCGGGTTACATAGAATTGGTTTATAATGTTTCTAATAAGCACCGAAACTGCACAACGCATTTTAAAAAAATAAGGGTTCGAACAGGAATTTCAGATTTTAATGTATTTTACTGGTTAACTAATTAAATAACTTGTAAGTTATGTGTACACGCGAGCAAAGCCGCGAGCTGGAGCTCATTTTAAATAAATTTGTGTAATGGATTGAAGTGGAGGAAACTGTTTAATTTGATCTATCAATGATTCTGGTGCACGGAGGGGCGCATGACGCCGCTGACACAATGTACTGTTACGTCATTGGTGTATTAATCGGAGTGCAGTGTGAAGCGCGTGATGTGCTCTCAGCTGCGGCCGCTGACCGCTCCGGCAACGATACAAGATAACGACTGAACCTATTATTGTTTATTTGTATATATTCTGTCGCCCAATGTCTATGTCGTTATCGTAAGAGTGGAGCTATTGTCGCCGCTTGTAGCCACCACCCAACCCGAGGAGTCGCGCGCCTGGCGCCGGCCTGGCGCCGGCCTGGCTCCGGCCTGGCACCGGCCTGGCTCCGGCCCGGGGCCGGCGGCGCGCGACTCCTCGTCCGGACGCCGCCCTCACCTTCCTCGATGATATTATAAGTAATAGAATCCAAAGATACATACCCATGTCCAACTGTATTGGAAATAAAAGTTTTCTTTATGAAGCCCACGTTTTATTTTGCGAATACCTTTTGTGACGAATAGATGCAGAATGTGCAAAATGCCGAGCGTTTACGGTAAACTCCTAATAAGTACAGACCATTTGGGCTTAAATATTGATTTTATTATATACTTAATAATAGGGAAATTATCGAAAATGGCCGACATTTTGCACATCTCAATTGACGGACCGGAAGGACCTTGTTGAACGCATGGGAATTGGACATTTTCCTCGATATTACGAAAGTTATACTTAAATTCATTTTTTTTGTAAATACACAATACATGGATATAACCCAGAGCAAGACAATACAGACATGTTCATGCACACAAATGGGAACGAACCCGTCGAAGTAGTCGTTCCTAGACATTCGCCCACCGGGCTTGTCGTCAAAGTAAGTATAGTAAATATAATAATTAGCAAGCCAGAGTTAACGCAGACGTAAGGTCGCCGCGAGCGTGTGATGCAAAGTACGACACGTGTGTAGTTCATTCGTTGCCCTGGCGGCTGCCTTCAGACCCACCGGACCCACCGTACCTCTGCTCACTAGTTAGTAGTGTTGTAAGCATCACTAATTTAAGCCATTTCAAACAAAAGCTTTATGTAATAGTAGCAATAGTAGGGTGTTTTACATATATTTTATAAATTTACAAAAAATAATATTTAAGTACCTATGGATATTAATTTGGTTATCTAGTACCCATATCCATCCTTGGCTCGGTTTGGGACTAGCTGGCAGTATATAATTTGTCCAGGAATATTTATTTCTTTATCATCAGTTACAGCAATATTCCTCGATATGAGCAAGGAATCATTGATTGATTTTGTCAATCATAAAAGTCTGTTAAAAAAGCTAGAGCAATATTGTGTCAGAGGCACAGCACACGGATGGCTCAAAAGTTTCTTGCAGAACAGAATACAGTGTATTGAAATAACAAAGATGTCTGAATCGAGCAAAAATATGCTTAAACAGACTCATAGATCGGAATTTAGACCTAACAACAGCGGCGTACCACAGGGAGGCATTTTAGGTCCAATCCTTTTTCTCGTTCGACCGGAGGGCATGAAGGCCGCTACGAGTCACACTCTCCTTTGATGCTCCGTGTCCTGGGATTTATCATCGTCAGGGCACAGACCATACAAAAGATTGTGCATGGCCTTCTCCAGTCCCCCCGTTTGTCCTTCAGCAAATTTCGCCCCATCGATGGCGTTATGCGAGGTGAGTGCCTGCGCGTGTGGGGTGCGCGTTGCGGTGATGGGGAGGATGATTTGTGGGAGTGCTGCAGGTACTCCGATATTAGGAAGGAGCTACTAGACGGATTTTTTTTTTATATATTAGCTCAGCATCAATATGCTGAGCTAATATATAAAAAAAATATCCATCAGGCGAAGTGGAGCCAATGCTCCACTTCGCCTGATGGATATTTTTTTCGCTTACCATCAGGCGAAGTGGAGCCAATGCTCCACTTCGCCTGATGGTAAGCGAAAAGAAGAGCCCCAATCGCAATGGCAACGGACAAGAGACCTTGATGTCTTGTCAGTTGACGCTGCCATGCTGGCCTTTTTTCGGCGCGATGAGAACGACCCAGCTCCGGTGTACTTCACCGACCTCGTTTCCTCGGCGGCGAACATTGCTGCTTTGCGCAGGTTCGCTCACCAATGGCACGCACGCAGAAGCGCAGAAGAGAGGGAGCAGAAGAGCGGAAGGAGGACTTCATCTTCGGACGGTGGCGAAGGCGTGTTTGTGGTCGTAGCCGCCCCAGAAGAGGGGAGGGCTAATAGGGACAAAGGGCGTAGATTAAATAACTTGTTAGGGAGTCGAGCATTGCCCGCGGCACCAACAGAGCGTAAAGCAGTGCTGCGTGCATCTCCCGCGATTCGGCTCAAATGACCGCGAGGTCGGCGGAGCCATGGGAAGGTGGTGGGTTTGTTCGCTGATGATGTCACGCTAAACTTAGCAATAAACAATGCACTAAAAACATTGTTAACTGGATGGATGTTAACGGCCTCCAGGTGAATATAAATAAAACTAAAGTCACGCAGTTCACCTCCTATAATTCGTATACTTTGCCTGTTTGTATCAGCTAAAATAAACTGGTAGACGAGGTAGCAGTAACATTAAAATTTTTGGAAATTACGTTGGACAAGCATTTTAACTGGAAGGAGCAATACCGATCAGGTATGCAATAAACTAAATAGACTCGTATTTGCTTTAAAAAGATTGCGGCAGACAGTTTCAGTGGAAGCTGTATTATGGTCTTTGAATTATGGTACATCGGAACCGTATCGAAATACGGTTTGATACTTTGGGGAAACTCTGTTGATATGGATAGCTGTAAACCATTATTCACGAAATTACATTCAATACAATTCACATTTTGTGCATGATAATTTGATGCAAGCTCTTATTATGAGAATTATTAAAATGCGTGTAACTTTTTAATAAGTAAAGTAAGAGTAATTCTGATACTTGATGTGCTGAATTCGATTAATTGACATTCTGAGAGAAATCATATCTTCGCTATGTTATGTAGTTTAACACTAGAAGCGCTGAACATTCTCATATCCCTAGAAGCACTGATGGGTCAATTTTGGCCAATTATTTCTTTTGCTACAGTAATGTTAAGATATGTATTAAAATAAAACTGGTAATTATAACAGAATGTTTTTATTATAGATTACACCTGTTTTTGGTGTGATTTGGTTTAAAATAAAAATCATAATAATAATAGAAGTTCGGTCTGTTACTTGGTTTTGCTTTTGGATAGAAATTTTAATTATATCGAGCACATGAAGCAGTAGGTGAAAAAGCAAAAAATAATTTCTATGCCTTAACACGAATTTCTACCTCTACGTGGGGATTAACTTTCAAAACGTTAAAAATTATTTATACCGCCACATACTTAGGATGTGTTACGTACGGTTCACCTGCGTGGGCAGATACGGCTACTATAGGTGCAGCACGTCGTAAATTGCTTCAAAGCCAGCGCCTTGCTCTGATATTTTTATGTAAGTCGTATAGAAATGTAAGCACCGAGGCACTACCCGTGCTAGCAGGTGTGTTACCAGTAGACTTAGAAGTACAACGCCGCGCTTCAATGTACTATACATCTAAAAATATGGTCCCTGATTTCTTGAAAACTCGTGATCGTGAAAAAATAGTTAGACTGTTTAAACCTATTAATGAAGTATTTGAAACATTGCTGTCTGAATGGCAGGAAAGGTGGGAAAAAGGTGTTCTTTCAATCGGTAAGAGATAGATTAAAGAAAAGTGGTTAGAAGTCGACCACCCCGTTGCGCAATTTTTAACTGGACATGGCAATTTTACGGCAAAACTCTTTTCGTTTAAATTAGTGCCGTCGCCCTTATGCGAATGTTCTTCTGCTAATTCTGAATTCGATCAAACAGCACACCATGTTCTCTGGGAGTGTGATCTTTGGCGGCGGGAGCGGGATGACATGTAGAATTCATTGCAAGTTGCGTCCGGGGTAGTATACTATTCAGATTTGGTAGCAACGAGGGAGAATTACCAAGCGTTCAGACGATTTTGCAATTCATAATTATTGGAATCCATGTGTTAGGTAACAACTCAATGTTTTAGGCCCCCAATAGTGTTAGAAACTTAAAATCCGTGGTGCACGGCAGTTGAGCTTGAATTATTTGCCATATTGCTGTCTCTCACATTGCTAAGAGGGGAAGTCAAATTCCAAAAGCTTCCTACTCCTACTAATTTCTTCTGATTAAATTCGTTGTGAGTTCCAAGACAGCCGTAGTTTTACCCCCGGGACTGCAATGGACTTCATTGTTCATTGCCTTTTTTGGCGGTCGCCGCTGTTAATCCTGGCTACACAGGAGACACAGTGGTGGGAATGTGTGGTGGGCCCCCGTCCCAAATTATATAATCTCTAAGACATTCGTCATTCGATCTAAAGTCATCCTTGCCTAGAAACGGAAATGATTTACTACCTACTAGCTGATGCCTGCGACTTCGTTCGCGTGGTCTTAATGATTCCGGCGTATTAATAAAAATACGAACTAATGTAGATACATAAGAAAATACTTGTTATACGTTAAAATATTTTTTTTATTTGTTATACGTTAAAATATTTTTTTTATTATTTAACATTGTTACCATAGTTTAAAAAAAATAAAAATTAAGGGAGTCTTTCCTTCGGGAGCTAATATAAAAAGACCTGAAGCGTTACAACTCTCGAGAAAGCCGAGGTTTTTTTTTTTAGAAGAGTGGTATACGCGGAATTAATACAGTTTCACCGGCATCACTCCCAGTGAAAATCTCAGCTTCAATTATATTTCGCTGCCAAGCATTGACTTTACTTCAGGAAGGAGATCTTCCCCAAATTTATTAATATTCTTGAAAACTCTTGGGCACATAAAATTCTATCTACAGCTTCTAGTGCCTTAATGTTGGCCATTTCGCATTCATCTCAAACGATTAGACAGCAATCCTGAAACACCTTCGCTTTGTCACAGTTTCGTGTCACAGAGCATGTCGGTTTTTCAATTATGTTTAAATCGAGTAGGATATTGAACATTGTATTTGCGTCCTTCCGCCTAGTAGTAATGTGGCTGCAATACCTGGCGATGCTTATTTTGGCGATTGATACTCAGCGTGGATTGCTCTCTTCAGGTATGTTTTCCAGTCCCTCCTGGAGCATCTAAGAAAAACAGTTTCCCCTCGTTACTTAAAACACTTTCCACCACCAAATCAAATAAACTCTGATCTTGCTACATAGCGTCTCGCAAATGCACGTAGGTAGTCTTCTGGTTTGTGCGAATATATACCAATCGTTCCATTTCAATTTTAGCGTACACACACGTCTATAATAAACTGACTAAATAGACCACGTTACCTTTGCAAATAAAATAAAACGATTGCGTCTAACTTGTAGCAGGTAAGAACAAAAGTAGCACCCCGCGGTTTTTTTTACGATACATTCAATATTTTGTTAATCTATTTATTGTTATTTTAAGTAACTTTTTTAGTTCTATTTGCTTTTATAGCGTGTTTTTTTTTTACATTTTTTTAAAACTATAATTTATTGTAAACACGTGTTGTTTATGCAAATAAATTTAACTTTGTTCTGCATCAGGTGTTCCAAATCTTTGATGTTTATACCTCAACAAAAAATCCTCATCAGGCTGAACAACTTTTGCTAAGGAGTCATTTTTAAATTTCTTATAGTTTACCTGAACCATTATGGTTCTGCATCAGGTGTTCCAAATCTTGGATTTTTATACCTCAATAAAAAATGGTCATCAGATTGAACAACTTTTGCTAAAGCGTCATTTTTATATTTCTTATAGTTTACCTGAACCATTATTGTTCTGCATCAGGTGTTCGAAATCTTGGATTTTTATACCTCAACAAAAAATGCACGTCAGGTTGAACAACTTTTCCTAAGGCGTCATTTTTATATTTCTTATAGTTTACCTGAACCATTAAGGTTCTGCATCAGGTGTTCCAAATCTTGGATTTTTATACCTCAAAAGAAAATGCTCTTCAGGCTGAACAACTTTTGCTAAGGCGTCATTTTTATATTTCTTATAGTTTACCTGAACCATTATGGTTCTGCATCAGGTGTTCCAAATCTTGGATTTTTATACCTCAACAGAAAATGCTCATCAGACTGAACAACTTTTACTAAGGTGTCATTTTTATATTTCTTATAGTTTACCTGAACCATTATGGTTCTGCATCAGGTGTTCCAAATCTTGGATTTTTATATCTCAACAAAAAATGCTCATCAGGTTGAACAACTTTTGCTAAGGCGTCATTTTTATATTTCTTATAGTTTACCTGAACCATTAAGGTTCTGCATCAGGTGTTCCAAATCTTGGATTTTTATACCTCAACAGAAAATGCTCATCAGGCTGAACAACTTTTGCTAAGGCGTCATTTTTATATCTCTTATAGTTTACCTGAACCATTAAGGTGCTGCATCAGGTGTTCCACTTTCCAAAATCAATTATACCCTATATTTTGCCCAGGCTTAACAGCTATATAACAAAAAAAGTTTCATTCGAATCCGTCCAGTACTTCCAGAGATTAGCGTGTACAAACAGACAAACAGACATACAGACATACAGACATACAGACAAACAGACAAACAGACAGACATTTTTTTTAAAATTCTTACTCTATTACTATATCTCCCTCGCCTCCATTTGTTTTTTTGTAAATATATTCAATGTACAGACACATTATTTTTACTGTTTTATTATAAGTATAGATAGATATAGATTTAGAGTTCTTATCTACAGCCAACCAGAACTTTTGTCCATACTTAATATTAAATTCAAATGATAGATGAAGTTAAACTCTGACATTCATGACTGGGTTAAAATTGACCCACCAGCGCTTTGAGGTAAAATCAGTAAAAAATATGTACATATTATAATTACGTGGTTGAAATCTTGTATAAAGAATAATAACCATATTTCATAAAGTCATAAAAAATTAGAACTCTATGCAAAATACAAAATTGTCTGGAGCAGAAAGAACGTCGAAATGGGTCAAATTTGGGACGCCCGCGCTTCTAGTGTTAATAGATCCCGAGAGGGCCGAGTCGAATTAAGCTTATCTCGGCACTGCTACAAAAAAAACCTTATAGCCAAGGGCGTCGCCAAGGGGGAGCAGGAGGGGCAGCTGGACCCCTTAGGATCAGTAGTACCATTGACTAGTACCATTGATGGTACAAGTGACCCAACTTTGTATCTCTAGTACCATCAATGGTACTAGTGACACTAATTTGCGATCAGTTGTACCATCATAAATATTGGTTGTATCACTAGTACCATTAATGGTACTAGTGATACAATCAATATTTACTATATTATAAACTATGTACTTACAACTAAACAAACGCGAAGTATAGACAAAGTATTATAAATACTGTAGGTATTGTATTGACTGATATGCCAAGTACTGGCCACTTGAAATCCCTTTTTTAACCGACTTCAAAAAAGGAGGAGGTTCTCAATTCGACTGAATATTTTTTTGTATGTATGTTATTGGTATCTTCGCGAATTGTGAACCGATTTTCAAAATTCTTTTTTTATTTGAAAGGGTATGATTGCAAGATGGTCCCATATTCACCAAGTCAGGATCGGATGATGTGATCCCAGGGAAATCAAGGGAAACTCTTAAATTTTAAGCACGTATGGTCAAATTCTTTTTTTTTTTCATTTAAAAGGGTATGATTGCGAGGTGGTTCCATATTCACCAAGTCAGGGTCTAGTGAGGGGATCCCAGAAAAATCGATGGAAACCCTTAAATTTGCCCTGTTGCCAGCTGAAGTCGGTTTTTATTTTTTCTTAAAAATCATTAATTATCCACGTAACTAAACTTACGTAACCAGTTACAAGAGAAAATTTTTTTTTCGCTGTTTGGTAACTAGTTGTGAAAGAAGAATAATTTTTTCCTCTTTGGTAACTTTTGATAGTTACGAACGTAAACTAGTCGCATTTCGTGAATCAGTCACATTTTTTTTATTTTACGTCGGGTGGCAAACAAGCATATGGCCTACTTGATGTGTGTATAAACGCGCGCAACAAATGCTACTTGTGTTACCACCCCGGTCGCTGGCGCTCCTCAGGAGCATCCTGGTAACCTCACTCACTCGCAGAAAACTACCATTCACTAGGGATTTCTTATTTGGTTGCTGTAGAGGTATTTTTCCAGACGGGCTATCGTCATGGCCTACTTCTCACTAACCTTGCCTTCTTGTTATTTTTTAGGGTGTACCACGTGCAGGTAAAGTTGGTTTGTCTTGTCTCTAAAGATGATATTGAGCCCCCTACACCACAAAATAAAAATACCACAGAATAACTAATAGTACTTACATACGAAATTAGCACTCTCGCAACTGAAAGGAGTTTCCTCTCCCGCTCCCCCGCTTAAACCCGCGGGCGCAAAATAGTTTCAACTCGCTTGACGCCATAGAACGCCTCGGGTCGGCATTCATTTGTTTTCTCAACTCCAGCTCAAGTGGCCAGGTTGTGATAGTGATATATAATATGTATAATCACATAGGTACTTAAAACCTCTTTGTTAGTCAATTTTTTATACTTAACACATCGCAAAACCATTCTTAACACATCCCAAAACAATCCTTAACACATCCTAAAACCATCCTAAACACATCCCAAAACCATCCTAAACACATCCCAAAACCATCCTGAATACATCCCAAAACAATCCTTAACACATCCTAAAACAATCCTAAACATATCCCAAAACAATCCTTAACACATCCCAAAACAATCCTTAACACATCCTAAAACAATCCTAAACACATCCCAAAACCATCCTGAATACATCCTAAAACAATCCTAAACACATCCCAAAACAATCCTTAACACATCCTAAAACAATCCTAAACACATCCCAAAACCATCCTGAATACATCCTAAAACAATCCTAAACACATCCCAAAACAATCCTTAACACATCCTAAAACAATCCTAAACACATCTCAAAACCATCCTGAATACATCCTAAAACAATCCTAAACACATCCCAAAACCATCCTGAATACATCCCAAAACAATCCTTAACACATCCCAAAACAATCCTTAACACATCCTAAAACCATCCTAAACACATCCCAAAACCATCCTGAATACATCCTAAAACAATCCTAAACACATCCCAAAACCATCCTGAATACATCCCAAAACAATCCTTAACACATCCTAAAACAATCCTAAACATATCCCAAAACAATCCTTAACACATCCCAAAACAATTCTTAACACATCCTAAAACAATCCTAAACACATCCCAAAACCATCCTGAATACATCCTAAAACAATCCTAAACACATCCCAAAACCATCCTGAATACATCCCAAAACAATCCTTAACACATCCTAAAACAATCCTAAACACATCTCAAAACCATCCTGAATACATCCTAAAACAATCCTAAACACATACCAAAAACCATCCTGAATACATCCCAAAACAATCCTTAACACATCCCAAAACAATCCTTAACACATCCTAAAACCATCCTAAACACATCCCAAAACCATCCTTAACACATCCAAAAACAATCCTAAACACATCCCAAAACCATCCTGAATACATCCCAAAACCATCCTGGTCACGGGGAATATCTTTAGTTTTCTTTAATGGTACTAGAGATACAAAATTGTATCATTAGTTCCATCAGTTATCACAGGGAATATCTTGACTTTTCTTTAATGGTACTAGAGATACAAAGTTGGGTCACTTGTACCATCAATGGTACTACTGATCCTAAGGGAGCTGGCCCTACTTCGGTCACGTAAACACATATTTAGTAGGTAGTAAATCTGGGGCTTATATACTTATTTAGCAGAGGATTTGCAAAAAAAATTGCTAAATCCCATCTGTTCCGGCATCCTTAGATATATCAAGCAATTGTAGCTTGTATCGAGTTCGACAAATTCTACAGATATAAGTAGTTCAAACATAAAGTTAATGTTCCTACTAAGTTTATGAATTCTACCTGATAGTGAGGACTACTTAAACGTTAAATATCGTTTTTTTTTTGTTCTATTGATGTATCCACGTACACCATTAGATCATAATAGTTAGCCTCCGGCTTGCTCGGGATTCGAAGCACTGGTTTCACTAGCGTCTATAAGTATGTGTCTATATGTCATGCGGGCGTATCGTTTGCTACCCTAGTAGTATAAAAAATACGAGGAAGCAGGGTAGGTAAGCTGTACGCATCTTGGATGAGCAGCTGTGCTGTGCAGTCGCACTTGCGTGGTGAGATGGTGTTCAATAAAACGATCACAACAATTATTAGTCAATTTTATTTGTAAGAGCAACACTGATTCATATACATAATATGACGTCATACATTCGGCGTTCGGAAGTTACATATATTTTCATCGCAAGCAAACAGTAAATGCATATAAAAGGGGCCCATCTTTACGTCATAAATGCAACGGTATCACTCGCTGCGCCGCCGTCGACGCCACTCTAATCATCGTACGAGTGAACCGCCGAGCGCGGCGGCCGACGACACTACTTGTCACGACATGAATATTAAATAAATTATAAAAAAAACGAAATAACGTAATTACAAGCGCCTGTTAACGTGTTACGAGGGTGTTAGTCGTTAGAATGCATCGCCATCAGACTGATTAAAATTACTTTTCCTCAAAAAACAGGTTAAGGATATCGACAGTTAACGATTTATAAATAATCGTCGCCAAACAAAACGTCCGGCGACGACACAACAACATAAATATACAAAACATTTCGCTTCAAACTTCACACGCTTCTACCTCGGAGCACCGCGCACCACGCGACGGCACAGCGGCGATCTCACTGGTCAACAAACTAGCATCATTATAGGAGATGTAATAAATAGTTATATGTAGTGACTCCGGTGTCCCGTCGAGTGGTGCGACTGGCGACTCATCTCAATAACAACCACCGCGTCAGCGACGACGCGACGCGACACGGCGCGACCGCGGTGTCGCGTCGCGTCCCCGCCGACTTCTCACTGAAGGAATGTTTAAAGTCTATCAGACTCGTATTGCACTGGATTTCTAATGAGTTACTCTAAACGTGTTAACACTAACGAACTCTACTGATTCTTATCGATAGCCCTCACCGTAATTAATTTAACATAATTTAAATTAATAAAATTAATATTACACCGTGAGCGTCGCTCGCGCTCCCGCCCGCCGGCGAGCGGATGACGTAAGTACAATCGTGAAGACTTTCATATATGTAATTGCCTTTAAAAATAACAATCTAACGTATTATGTTGGTACAAAGAGCGACTTAACTATTCGACATCAATTTGAGCATGGAGAGACTACGGGGTGTGCGTTGTTTGTGTGCACCGCGCTACTGACACTACTACTTCGATAATGCACTTAGGTACCCGGGCGACGACGAGACCGATTTGTACGTAAACATCGGACACTAAATTATACTCGCAGTTCATTAACGTAATTACGCTTATTTTTTCTTTGTATATCTTTAAGTTTAATTTGATCCATTGCTCACGATATTACCTAGGTACCTGCATACAGCCGCGTTCGTTGTGCGATATGGTGGTAGGAACAGGGATATTGTTTTCATTATATAAACAATTTAAGAAAAGCTACGATAAATATTATAGCTCGACCGTTTTACCCCATTCCATCAGTTCTTAAGCGGCAACACCTTCGGTCGAGAATACACTGACTTATTAAAAGGGCGTAGACGAATTAGCGGCGCCGCGCGGGGAGACTAGGTACGCGGGCGCCGCGCCGCGGCCTCTACCACAGCTTGTTGTGGTAGAACTTGACGTCGAAGAAGCCGCGCTCGGTGAGCTGCGAGTCGCGGCGCGACAGGCTCGAGCCGGCGGGCGAGCGCGCCGGGCCCGCCCCCGCCCCCGCGCCCGCGCCCGCGCCGCACTCCAGCACCGGTTCCACGCGCAGGGTGCAGGGCCTCTCGGGCGTGGGCGTGGGCACCGGGCCCGCGCTGGGCGCCGGGCCCGGTGAAGCGCCGGGCGCCGGGCTGGGCGCCGGGCCCGGGCTGGGCGCGGGCGTGCGGGCCGCCAGCGACAACGCCGCCGGCTGCTCGGTCGCCGGCGTCGTCGGCCGGGACGGTCTGCTTTCAAACACCAACCGTCAATCGTCTACACGCGCTTACGGAACTGTTGTCACAACTGTTAAACACGCACACGTACTCGAGTATAGCAACTTTAAAATGTTAACAACTTTTTTGAACTTTTTTCGCTAAAAATCGTGTCGTTCTCAAAAACTCGAGTATGGGACGGGGGCCCACCACACATTCCCACCACTGTATCTCCTGTGTAGCCAGGATTAACAGCGGCGACCGCCAAAAAAGGCAATGAACAATGAAGTCCATTGCAGTCCCAGGGGTAAAACTACGGCTGCCTTGGAACTCACAACGAATTTAATCAGAAGAAATTAGAAGGAGTAGGAAGCTTTTGGAATTTGACTTCCCCTCTTAGCAATGTGAGAGACAGCAATATGGCAAATAAGGCATTAAAAGCCTAAAGAGATGGCTAGTCAAGTGAAGCTCAACTGCCGTGCACCACGGATTTTAAGTTTCTAACACTATTAGGGACCTAAAACATTGAGTTGTTACCTAACACATCGATTCCAATAATATGAATTGCAAAATCGTCTGAACGCTTGGTAATTCTCCCTTGTTGCTACCAAATCTGAATAGTATACTACCCCGGATGCAACTTGCAATGAATTCAACATGTCATCCCGCTCCCGCTGCCAAAGATCACACTCCCAGAGAACATGGTGTGCTGTTTGATCGAATTCAGAATTAGCAGTAGAACATTCGCATAAGGGCGACGGCACTAATTTAAACGAAAAGAGTTTAGCTTTAAAATTGCCATGTCCAGTTAAAAATTGCGCAACGGGGTGGTCTACTTCTAACCACTTTTTCTTTAATCTATCTCTTACCGATTGAAAGAACAGATACAAGTGGCGTCCTTTGGTAGAAGTTTCCCACCTTTCCTGCCATTCAGACAGCAATGTTTCAAATACTTCATTAATAGGTTTGAACAGTCTAACTATTTTTTCACGATCACGCGTTTTCAAGAAATCAGGGACCATATTTTTAGATGTATAGTACATTGAAGCGCGGCGTTGTACTTCTAAGTCTACCGGTAACACACCTGCTAGCACGGGTAGTGCCTCGGTGCTTACAGTTCTATACGACTTACATAAAAATATCAGAGCAAGGCGCTGGCTTTGTAGCAATTTACGACGTGCTGCACCTATAGTAGCCCTATCTGCCCACGCAGGTGAACCGTACGTAACACAACCTAAGTATGTGGCGGTATAAATAGTTTTTAACGTTTTGAAAGTTAATCCCCACGTAGAGGTAGAAATTCGTGTTAAGGCATAGAAATTCTTTTTTGCTTTTTCACCTACTTGCTTCATGTGCTCAATATAATTAAAATTTCTGTCCAAAAGCAAACCTAAGTAACAAACCGAACCCCTATTAGCAACAGATACTCCATTAAAATGAAATCGCGGTGAAACCTGTAAATTTCCCTTAAGCAAGAGTTGATATGTTTTATGTGGCGCAAAATCGAGACGATTACGATAACCCCAATCTGAAATTAGGCCTAGGCTAGTGTTGGCTAGTTTCTCTATGCTAGATCTTGAATTAGCATTGATTAATAAGAGACCATCGTCAGCGTAACCAGTTAACGAGCACCCTTCCGGTAAGGGTAGGCTAAAAAAATCATCAAAACCGATATTCCAGAGATACGGTCCCAACACTGAGCCCTGGGGGCAGCCCTGCGTGAGCACCTTTGAAGCAACATAATGGCCAAGTTTTAATTTAGTTGTACCATTCAAAAAGTACGATCGAATGAGAGAGTAGATATTGCTAGGGCAACCTCTCACCTTAAGTTTCAGCAACAACATTGGCCACCAAGCATTATCAAAGGCACCTGAGATATCTAAGAAAATAGCTACAACATACTTGCTCTCCGAGAGTTCAACAACTTTGCGCACTGCGAGCGCAGCATCAACAGTAGACTTGCCAATGGTGAAGCCGTACTGATTTTTATGAAATTGCGGGCCACCGGGCAGCAACCGTGGCACAACCAAGCGCTCAAGCAGCTTACCCAACGACGGTAGCAGAGTAATAGGACGGTAGGACTTCGGATCGTCCGGTGGTTTATCACCGCCTTTTGGTATTATTTTTATAACACCACTTCGCAAAATGCCAGGGAAATGACCTTCTACAATACACCGAGTAAGTATTGTTAAGATAGGTTCAGCGGCTACTTTACAAGCTTCTTTAATCATTCTATTCGAAATCTTATCATCACCGGAGGCTTTATTTGTAGGCAAAGCTTTAACAATAGACATAAATTCATCCATCGACGGTACATTTGATATTGGAGTGGAAGGGCACATATCCGCCGCGCTCCTAACCTCACGATGGTAGTCACTGTCACTATCGGCACAATCATCAGGAATTAACGCATGCAGAATTGTCTCAGCGGTCTCTTCTACACCAAGGGTATGTGAATTATTAAATTTTATATTGGATACGTATGCCTGATCAATACGCCTATTTGCTTTAAATTCGTTATATAGGGGAGACCACGGGCCCTCACTATTTAATCTTTCTACAATACGTTTTAATAAATTACCTTTGGATTTTTCAACAGCAGCGCGATAATGAGATCTAGCAATACGCAAGTCACTTAGAGCTGTTTGATAAATTTCTCCCTCGATGTTACGTCTCTTTAATTTTGAAATCTTACGTCTAGCGGCACGGAAATTCCTACGCAACCTAACAAGGGTATCATTCCACCAATCGCATCGTCTGTTATTAACTATAGGTTTTCGGCCTAATGCAACGTCAGCGCAATACACGAATGTGTCAGACATAATTTCAACACTTTCTGTGACTGTAAGTTCACTACGAGTAAAATCTTTAGCGCGGGAAGCGAAAAGTGAAGCAAAGCTTGCCCAGTCGGCATTCTTAGTTTTATATTGAAAACCTATTAACTGTTGCCGATGTAAGCTTTCAACAACTGGGGAGAATTCACATACGATCAGACGGTGATCACTACAAGAAGCTTCAGGAAGAACGCGCCAGTTTTGTATTCGGACGTCTGCACTAGAAAGTGTGACGTCAATAAAAGACTCGCCCATAGGGCTACTAAAAGTAGGTGGTGCTTCAGGGGTATTGTGAATATGAAGATGCATTTCAGCAATGAACTCTTCAACAGCAGAGCGTCTGTCGGCATCGGTCGCTCTCAACTTGCCGTGCCATAATGGTGATGATGCATTTACGTCTGCCGCTATAATAACCTTATGACCGGTAAGAGCATGCAACACTCTTCGTAGGTGATACAAATGCGAATCCACAGGGTCAGAAAATTGAAAATAACAACTGACTACAAATACTCTCAAATATGGAGATGTTACTTCAGCTACCGCACAGTGAGTGGACATTAGGTGATTGATTGATGTTATAGTAAATCCGCCTCTTGGCGCATATATACCCGCGCGCGACTTGTTATTAAGTTGTATAAATTTACTGTTTAATTGCGATCTTTGGTACTGCTCTTGAACTAAAACAAGGTCGAGCTTATAGTCCGCAACGAGCTTATCTAACTCGGACGTTGCAATTTTGTCGTTGTGTAGATTTAGTTGTGCAATTACGACGTTATCCATAGGTAGTATTTAAAATATTGAACTCTAACCGAGCTGCGTATGTGGGACAAGACTCTGACCCGATCTTGTGGTCAGCAGTCTTTTTTTGACGCCTACAAGCTGCGCATGTAGGTTTGAAGTCTGCTTCAGACTTCTTCAGACATTCCCGTGAGTCGTGTGCTTCGGCGCAATGAGCGCAGGTGGGGTTATTCGCAGAGCAGTATTTACTGACATGCCCATATTGCTGGCATTTTAAGCAACGCACGACTTCTATATCGTCCACGAATCTACATGTGGCAAAATCTATAAAAATCTTATCTTTTGTCGAAATAAGGTGTTTGCGTATTTCCGGGGAGATTTCGACTCCCATCCACTTCCTGCCGTAGGCAGTAGGACGACGACGCACGATTTTTATGTCTTTTAGGTAATCCGAAAATGTAATTTTTAATTCGTCCTTTATATTCTGATTATATAACGCGGCTAAAAATTTTGTGTCGTCCATTGTGTCCGGAATATCTTTTATAATAATACGCGGGCGGCGTCCTTTGGGCTTTTCGAGCTTAAGTCCAACCGATTTAATGCTTTCAATTGACTGCAGCTTTTTAATTTGAGCGTCATTGGAAACGCGTACTACTACACCGGATTTCGCAGTTTTCTTGACCCCTACAATTTGAAAGCCATCATCGGATGGCTTAATGGCTTTCATAAGTGCCTCCTTAGTCGCTTCGGATGTTGTGAATTCCGCCGATCGTTCTTCAGTTGGATAGGCTACGACGCAGGGCACTGGCTCGCGAGTTTGAACCGGCTTAATTTGTTTTGGCAAGCGAAGTTTCAGTTTTTCGGCGTACGACTCGCTAGCCTTAGTTATAGGCGCAACGGGGTTATTTTTTGCATCTAATTTTAGTGCTAATAAATCTCGTTCGACAAGAGCGAGCTTTTTTTCCGAAATAGCGAGGTGTTTTTCCGCCGTGGCTGACTTTATGGCTAGCATAGATATCAGTGAGGTAACTCGTTGGGTCATGCCCATTATTGTCGATTTATTTGCAACGCCAATTCGCGAGGTCTGCCCGATAATTATTTCATTAATTTTTGCCAGACATTCAGAGGATTCGCGAACAAATTCTACATAATCAATATTTGGATCAACAATTTCAGCTGAGGTGCTAAGGCTTAAATTGTGTAAGTTGTCTATATTATCTGTGCTTGCTGACCGCTGTAATCGCTTTTCATCGGGTGATAAATGGCTTGGCGATATATCACCTAATGTTCTCTTAGCATTAGTTGCCGGCGGAGATCGCGGTGTCAAATTACTACGGCCAAAAATTGGTGTCGTGCCACCAGGATCATCGGTATTACTAGACATTTTATTTATGTTACGAGTTAGCAGGAATAAAACTATTACCTATCAAAATAAAATTTTCCCCGATTCAGGGGTAAATTTATAAAGTGACAACACTGAGAGACTTTGTTGTACTAATATTAATACCAATAAAAAACACTAATAGAATAATAAAATATGAAATTATTACGTACCTTTAACGGGCCAAACCTGTTTTACAATTGATGCAGCTGCAGTCAAGAAGCACAAAAATATTTTTTTTTTAGTATACCTACTAGTTTGCGAATAATAATCACTGTATTTACTTATTTACAAATAAAACCTAAATAAGATCGAAATTTAAAGCGAAAATGATAAATTCAGATGAGATCACCAAAATTCACCGAAATGTCCACACACTTTACGAAACAAATTAATAAAATTATTTAATTTGCAATATTAAATCGCACAGACAGTTTAGTTCGACCGTCTCGCAGAAGCGCGGGAGGGGGAAGGGAAAAACTCGAGTAAAAAATTTTGACATCACGACGAAATTTCTCATACGTAACATTTTGGACGGCATGCTGTTACGAATTGTTAGGAAAAGGTGCAATTACCAGACATCTCTAAATTTACATGCAATAAACTAAAATAAGTAAACTTTTAGGCGACATACGCACGCGTCCCTGGTCACGTCGCCGCGTTTTCGATGGTTACGACTACATAAATAATTTTCGGATTAAATACATTGCGAGTCCTAAAGCAACTTTAAATTTTAAGGTGACTATAAAAGATTTTAATCCATTGTCACTTTGATGGTCACTGAGCACACAATCCTGATTATAATGATAAAAATATGGACGCAGCACGACGACACATCTAAATAGTGCCAAGTCAACCCCCTACAACCTCTGAACAATATTTCTGATCTGCCATAAAACTTGTTTTGTATAATGTTGGTGATTTTTCTTGTTTTAGAAAATACTTAAAATGTTTTTGGGCGAAATTTACCACGTCCAGTGTTTGAAATACGCGGCCAGCGACGCTGTGAGGACTTCAATACCATGTGTGAACAAAACCCTACAAAGCACCTAACTATGGTAAACACACAACAACGCGAAACGACACTTTATCTCAAAAACGGAATTATACGTGATTATACGTACATAATTTAATTTGGTAGTTATTCGAACCGTTATAAATTATTAAATAAATTAATTCATAATACTGTCATAATGTCATCATAATTATAGCTACTTACATACGAGATGGACGGTCGTGTGCGACCCGAGAGTGGCGTGCATGTGATGCACCACGCAACAACTGTTTTGTGACGCTAAGCTTCGAGGTCGCCAATTATAAATAAAATAACAAAAGCGAATAATACATTCTAAACATGCTTCGCATAATTTTTAACGTGAGTAACAAAGTAGGAGATTGCAAACTGTACATGTCTACTGCACAGTAACTACGTCAAGGCAACCGGCTGTCTGTCTTCGAAACGCCAAGTAGAACGTTAATGTATGAAATCGTGCCGACGTGCCGGCGATCTAACTTGTATCATCAGAAACAATTTACATTCTATTCTACATGACGTTACGAAAGCAGAAAGCTGTTTGGCCGAATGTGGCTGTGTGGCTGGACAGTAACGTGTACAGCTATGACATAGGTCGCTAAATGGTGGACAACGAACAAAGAATTGATGATGTCTGCTATGTCACCCGCACAGTATACAATATTACTGGGACCCTGCGATGTGCGTAGAATTTTTAAGTGTGCAGGGTGCGACAGGATGAGACATAATAAATTCTTTACACAGTCGTACAATTTCTTTCTACAGTCTACACAAACATCGCGTACAGCGGCCAGAGTTGACCGGCTACGGGACAAAATAAAATAAGCTCTATATACATAAAACAAAGCCGGTTGATAATCGACATACAGTTGATAAACTAGTGGGTAATCAGAAAATAAATTAAAATAAACATTCAGGGGTCAGGCCTTAGGGCAGGGCCTCTCGAAGTCTTGTACGGATTGATAGGATTCACTTTATAACAGCGGCGGTAAGAAGTTACTATGAAATTCGTCAAAATTGGCTTAAAAATCATTTTGTTTCAGAATGTTTTACTTTCAATTTATAGAGGATCCTGTGTCTACGTTACGTACCAATTAGAACAATAAACATCGCAGAACGAGCTGCCAGAATAAAAATTCTATCCGTAAAAATATTTGAAGAGTATGAAGTAATTTTGTCAACAAATGTTTAGCGTATAACCCTCGTAGTGGTACAACTCCTTACAGTGTGGGAAATGTACATACTACTTACAGCGGTAATGGACCGGTTTAGATTCTTTGGGTGAAATGATGAAGGGTCTACTGCTATAAAATATCCCTAATAACTTGGAGAGACCCGCCCTCAGGCTGACGCGGCCGATAAGGTGCGAGCTTCGGCATGCGATTCGACACGACTTTATTTGATAAACTAACAAATGCGACATTAAGCTGCGGCTTGCCGAATATCATTGATCTAGATTGGAAAAACCAGTTCACATTTGGATGGGTCTAAGAGTAGAGTACCTGATTTTGTGGTCTAAATATGCAATTCATCGTAATCGATAAAATAATAAAATTTTCCGATAATTAAGTGGCAGTAGTGCTTGTATCTCGTGTGGACTTCATCTCACAGTCTTGGTAGACCACGGCTTGCAAAGCCCCGAGTAGTCGCCGAAACGAGCATGCTGCTCGTTGAAAAAGACTCGCCAACGGTTATAATTATGGCGTTCAGCGACACACCAAATTTTAAGAAATACTTCTCTGCCCATTTGTGTCTGCATATTTACTAATGTACTGAATTTAATAAAGTTAATATACATTATATATTAAATACACGACAACGCAGGTGCTGTTGTCCCCGATGTTAATTTCAGGGGACCTGAAAGGCTATGGACCGGACATTTGTGTTCAGAGTGATCTTAAGATCGTGTCGAGGTCGTGTTGTCGAAGCCCGCACGAGGGCCCGCTGCCTGCGCTGCGTCGTTGACGCATAGTTGCCACACTACACGCCTATAAGTCATAGAAGAGACAAGTGAGACTATTAACAAAAATCAGTACAATAATCTGTTTTCGTAACTGTTCCCTGAATGCGGCAATTCACAGTTTACATGTGAATAAATAACGTCGTCAACTGCTAGAAGATTCGTCTAAACGTATTTTTTTTTTTTTTGCCGCATTCGTAGGTCTCCGAGTAGATTTCACCGACATAAGAGTAGTATGTCGGTGAAATCTATTCGGAGACCTATGTTGTTTCCATATTCTTGCGGGACCGACACATGTCAAGTTTATGAAATAGAGACTGGTGTAGTCTGTGGCTATACGAAACGATACAAGAACAAAATATATTATCATCTGTACAATGAGTCTTTGGTTGAGATTCGTGGACGCGCCGCGCGGCCGCCTCCCGACACCCGACACCCGACACCCGACGCCCGACGCTGTCTCTCGAGTCCATCCCGCCGACAGACTCGGGACTATTACATGGTACATCGTACACGCCATTGAACTGCAGTGTCACGTTAAAACTCAGTAGCTGCCGAAATAAATTACTAGCAAATAATTTCGATTTGTGATTGGACTCTCGTGATATTGGAATGTACACTATGTTTATTTTTATTACAACATAGTATTGTAATTCTTATATATTTTAAGTAAATATAATTTGTACTGAAAATTTTATAACTTTAAATTTCATTCGATATTTTTGGTGGATAAAATTTTATATATAAAATCAATATATATATTATATTTTTTTGGGTAAATTACCGCAATTCGAAAAGGAGACCGAGTTACGAGTGTAGTACAGTATATTCGAGTGAGTCGAGTCGAGTGTCGGAGGGCGCCGCGGTGTTCGCAGCGGACGAGTTCGGACAGTGGAGGGTCGCGTCGCGCTCGCACATGCACCGCTCACGGAACCAACTCGCACCAACACACTACGGGACCATACCACTGCCATACATACACCTCTGTGATCTGTCTCTGCCTTCGAAACGCTAGCAGAATACAACGTTTGGACTCGGACGCTAGCACCGCCACTCATTGAAACCATTATTAAAACATCTTTGAAAATGTTGTTTCATTATTTTGTACACTTGTAACAAATTTATAGAGTTCGTGTGAAACAGTGTCAACTTTGTATTATAAATTTTGTACAAAATTGTTATTTTTGATAAATGTAACTATTTTGTGATGTGAAACATCTAATGCGGCGAGTCAGACCGGCTGCACGGTTCTGGAGATCTCGCATCTTAGGCATATTTTTTACATCTGCCAGACGTCACGCGACGGTGTTTGATTTTTACATTTAGGTAAAGTCTCAACTGTATCAATACGGTAACCCAAGGAGGCGTCAAACGGCCTAGCCGACGTCCGCTCATGTATTTAACGTTGTGTTATACATAACGTTACGAAAGCAGAAGCCAGACTATGTCAGTGTGTAAGACGTAGTGGTATCACAGGCGGTCGGTGATCACTACACGTGTTCGCCGTACGTGTAGCGTGAGTTGCGAGCGGCCCCCGCGGTGCTCAGTGCGAGTTCATGGCGCGCCGCCGCGAGCAGCTGCAAGCAACCAAAGTGAACGTGAACGGCAACTCAACACGAGGGCGACAAGCGGGCGTGCTCGGCGCGAGCGGTGCCTACGTACCCGTTGCTCTCGTGGTAGTACCCGCCGCCGCCGCCGCCGCCGCCGTGGATCACCTGCCACACGAGAACACAGTTGTAGTGTCACAGATTCAAAGTAACGCGACCTGCCGGTGAAGTGATCTCGCCCGATTATTTACACCCATACAAAATATTGAAAAATAGGTTACTGTACCTGAAAAGTGCTTCACGAGCTGTATAAAATATGTCAATAATAGTTTATGAGATAACCTAGATCTACCCGAAATTTGCCAGCTTTGAAATACAAATATTTTCCAAAAATTACAAAAAATTTGAAAAAATAATAATAATAGGCAACTGGACGACGTTCTGAAATTGTAAAAAATATTTATCAGTACCGTAAAATACTGTAAAACTAGAACTGTCAGTGATTTTTATTTTAATAACTTACGTCCGACTTATTTTGTGGTCAATCAATGTTTAATGGGAAAGTCTATTCTAAAAAGATGAAATTATAAAAAAATAATATTACCGTCGGTGAAACAACAAAAAACATTATAACTTTTGCAGCAGTTTAATGCCGTAAGGCATTAACTCAATATTGCACATGGCTGTAGTACAAATTTCTGATTTAATTCATACAAATAAAAACGTCATAAGTTTGTAGCCATTTTGTATGAAGAATTTTCGGGAAAAAGGTGATACAAATTACTCTCGAAAAGAGCCTAAGAAATTATTGATTGAGCTGGAAAGTCAAGATACATATATGCTCGACAGTACGGGCAATTTTTTTAAATTACATCACACGTGGTCTTTTGGAAGTTTCTCTGACGGCTCGACTGCCGAATGCTATCTCGTGACGTAGTTTGTACCTCATGGCGTGCAAACTACTATTACACGACAATATAAATAATTATATAAATAATATGGAAACGATGTAATTAATAGTAGACCGCATAAGCATTCATCGTATTTGACGCACTATGTCGAAATTATGCGGTCAAAGACTAAAGTTTAGAGTGATGTCGGTCGCTGCATAGAAAACGGAACGGTATTTTCAACACTTTTTTTTCTTATTTCAGCATAAATGATTTTTTTTTATTCGTAGTGTTGTAATTTCGTCATAATGTGTCACGTGTGGTGGTTTGTCAGCCGAGCGTTACCGTGGCGATGGTGGAGGCGGGCTTGGAGGCCGCGAACCGTCCCACGGCGGCCGCGATCACCGGCGTGTTGCGGCCGGACTTGCTGCAACATACGTCATCGTACACTAATATATGCACAACATACATTAAGAACATGTAGAAATTAGTGTTGGGTAGAAATTGTGTAGCACAACATACAGACGGCATTTCACACATTAATTTACTTTTGTCCTATGTTCTGAGTATATTCAAGCATGATTTGATGAAACTCGGGCTCCAGATGAACTAACCTAACAGGCTTCCTTTGGAAGCCTAGTTCAGGCGCCAGTTCTCTACAGCTTACTAGTTTGTGCTGCAAAATTCCAAGCTCCAGAACGTGATAATAATATGAAAGGCATGTTGTTAAATATTCTGACTAGCATGGAATTCCGTTCACCACTTTACTTATGACCATTCAAAATGTATTGTTTTGTAAAGTGTTGTGGAGAAAGAATAAACAATACTATTAATTAATTAACCTGAGCGAGCCAGATTCTTGGAACCTGGTAAAAATCTGAACGACAGACCCCGCCTTCAGGAGTGGACACACGGTCCGTCTAAATGCTCCATGCAGTGGGCAAAAGTCGTATGACGTAGACATATAAGTAGCAGGCAGGGTTGTCACACCGACCTGATGCCGTCCACGTTGTGGAAGAACGCGGGTGAGACGGCGAAGTTGTTGTTCTGGCGCAGCAGTCGCTCGACGCCGTAGTTCTTGGCGAGGAAGCGCTCCATCTTCGGCGAGGGCCCGTCCACCGCCAGCTCGTGCGGGAAACACTGCATGTCCTGCGACACGCCGCACACCACACACCGACACGGTCAGCAATATTACAAGTGAAAACTTCTTTAAGGTCTTTGGCTTAGATTAGCGACTATGTAGATGAACTGTTGTCGCAAAATAACAAGTAAATAACTATTAACGCCGTTGTTACTACTGAAATTTATTAATTATTACTAATTTAACTGTTATTGTGCAACAACAATTCATCTACTTAAGAAATAATTCCATTTACATCCAAGCCAAAAGTAAAATCGGCAGACAGGAAGCGACACGGAGCGAGAGATCAAGATTTCACTTCTCTCAAAAGTTTTATAAAGATTATTATTTTTATATAATGACAAAGGTCGATACTCTTATGATGTAAATGTAAACCTAATGAGTTTATTTTTTATCTCGCTCTAATATTCGTGTACACTCATACTTGCTCTTTTACACACGAACACACGGTGTATCGACATGCCGCCGACTTTACCGTCGGCTATGTGTGGACAAGCCATTACACTGACAGTCTTCTAAAGCAGCAAGAAGTAAGCCATGTGTACGCGGGGGTCCCTGACCTGCAGCATGTGGTCGAAGAGTATCTTCCCGTGGCCGTGCCGCTGCCTGTCGAGCAGCACGAAGAAGTCGAGCACGCACAGCGGCTCCACCTCCCACACCTTGTCGTGCTCGTCGAACAGAAACAGGTGCTTGCGGCCCACCTTCAGCAGGCCGATCACCTCGCCGCGCCCGCTGCAACACGACCACGCACACATTGTAGGGACCGCACGCCAGCCACCGACGACACACTGAAGTAAGTTACTTCAGACAGAAAGAATGAGCAAAAGAGAGATAATGACAATAAAACCAACTGACTGTGGTTACGCGCGACCTATGCAGAATTATGTAGGAAACAAAAACATTATTTTATAAATAACAGATAATAAAATGCGTCTAGCTCAAGTCATAGAAACAATAGAATTATATTACACACGTAAGCGTTACTTTTCTAAAACTAATTGTAAATATAAAATTTTAATATAGGTTCCCACAATAATAACATATTAATGTCGTCCGTCAAACAATCACTACATACTCAGTGCATAGCCAACCAATCACTATTCTTTTGGCAATTCGCTCCCAGCTGCTAACTATGTGAACCCTATTTCATTGCATAGATGTCCTATACGCTCGCAATATGTGCACGAGGGCTACTCGTGAATATGTCATCCTCCACACAGCTGCTAAGCTCACGGCTTGATACAATATGTATGCAGGTATTTATTATGTACAAACAAGGTATCGACGCTTCTGAGATGTACTATTGGAGATGGATGGCACAGATTCCCTGGAGAAATGGAGAAATTAGTATATCATCGTCTGCCTCCGCAGAGTGCTCAAATTTTTTGGGTGATTGCCATACATAAAATAATACATTTATTTCACAGTTTCACCCTAAGCGCTAGATAATGTCCGCTCTAGCAGCTACGGTGAAACTGTGAAATCGACTTCCTCAATGATTTAACATAGAAAAGATTTCGTTAAGAATGTAGCAACCTTTGGTGTCACCGACTACAGGCGGTCGGAGGTGGTTAAAATATCATAAATCCGGTTATTTAGAAATGTTATGAATAAAAACCGGACAAGTGCGAGTCTGACTCGCCCACCGAGTGTTCCGTAGGTACGTAGGATCATTTTTAAATTTGATATTTTTCATTATAAATAAGAAATAATGAGTCGAAAAAATAAATAAAATATATTTTGCAATGTGTACATCAAGCCCTTTCATATGATACCCCATTTGAACTAGTAGTTTCAATTTGAAATTTAGACACCCTATAAAAAATATAGACCCCCTATTTTTTAAGATCTATTTATAAATGTATAGTTTTGAGATTTATTCCTGTACTTGTAGTCTATAACGATGTTACTTGCCAAATTTCATAGTTCTAGGTCAACGGGAAGTACCCTGTAGGTTTTGATTCCCTTGAGTGTGTCGAAATATGCGTTTTTTACTGAATAAACGGCCGTAACTTTTTGCTACGTAAACTTAGCAGTTTGATTTTTTTTTAACTTCATGGGACCGTAGACCTGAGTATACAGTTCAAATTTCAGCTTGATACCTCCACGCATTCTCGATATAGAAATTCTTGACAGACAGACAGACAGACAGACAGACAGACATACAGACAGACAGACAGACAGACAGACAGACAGACAGACAGACAGACAGACAGACGGACAACAAAGTGATCTTATAAGGGTTCCGTTTTCCTTTTGAGCTTCGGAACCCTAAAAAGTGATTCATAAATATTTAAAACAAAAAATACTTCTGGTCTTTCGCGCGAATCACACAACATAAATACATATCCATCAATATTACACAAATGACAGCATAACAAACGATCGCTAATGGCACAATGATAATATTTTTTTTTAATGTATAAATTGAAGTGATGCAGTAGTTGCGCTGTGCAATGCAGCACGGGTGCGTGCGTGTGTAGCCCGCATTAAGCACGTGACGTACGTCGCAGGGAGGCTCGCGCTCGCGGGAATTTACGCTGCACATTTTCTTCCTGCATTATTACACTAGGCATAGGTACATAACAATGGAATAATTTTGTATTTTAAATAGCCAAAGAGGCATGTCTGAATATACGCTTCGCAAGTTACAGCCCGTTTATATGTGTGGTGAGATTTAACCATTTGTTATATTCTTCAGTAAATGCTTGTGACGCAAAACACACGACATTTTTTGCAACTTGATTTTAATGTTTTTGATCAAAAACGAACATCAGGTAATTATCCCTGGCTTCGAAACCACTGGTCTAGGACAATGTATTATGTAATCTTTCCAGATTTACAGTTGAATAGCGATCTACTCCAAATTGTATGAATAGTTTTTGAGTGTTGAGTGAATACGTGTCAGACAGAGTACCTCTTTTTTAAGTCGATTTAAAAATTTATAAAAAATTGGGACAGAACGAGACAGTGACCTGAATGGGACACGAGCCGTCCGCGCACAAAAACGGCGGTTCTGCGCCATCGGAGCGCGACGCTCGCTGCCGCCGGGGCCGGGGCCGGCTGGCGCTGGTGACGCATTCACATAAAAACCCCATCGTGTTCTGTACATCTAAATATAATGCCACCATCTGTCCGCAACGCCGAGATAACTGTCGCACGTTCAGGAGGATATTTGCATAATGTGGTGATGACATGAGCGACCATTTTAAAATTATTGCCTATCTAAATATATATATTGTATTGTCATACAAACTACACAGTGCCATCTAGCCCCAAAGTAAGCGAAGCTTGTGTTATGGGTACTAGACAACTGATAAACATACGTAAATACATTTTTTTTTGTAAATACATACTTATGATACATAGAAAACACCCAGACTAAGACAAACAGGCATGTTCATGCACACAAATGTTTGTCCTATGTGGGAATCGAACCCACGAGCGTTGGTGTCGAAGCCGCGTCATTGACCGCTACGCCACCGACGCCGTCATTAAATATTTAAATTTTGAAACTTCTGAAATGATTTCGATAAAATTTGAAAAGATTGACGAGAAATATGCATAGCGCAGCTGCAGGTGTGGTAAGAATAAAATATAATCATCATTATCATCATGACTATATCCAAAGTGATGCGTCTGGTGTCGCGAGCGTCCATAGGTTGGAGGTCATACCATTGTTTGTCACCCTAGTGGTATAAATAAAACCGGCCAAGTGCGAGTTGGACTCGCGCACAAAGGGTTCCGTACCATTATCTACAAAAACGGCAAAAAAAAACACCTTTGTTGTATGGAAGCCCCCCTTAAATATTTGTTTTATTTTTATTTAATTATTTATTTTTAAAGATAATATATAACTAAATATTATGTGAATATTTCAAGCGTCTACCCATTGCCGTTATCAATTGAGAGCAAAAACGAGCAAAAAAATCACGTTTGTTGTATGGCAGCCCCCTTAAATATTTATTTTATTCTGTTTTTTAGTATTTGTTGTTATAGCGGCAACAGAAATACATCATCTGTGAAAATTGCAACCGTCTAACTATCACAGTTCATGAGATACAGCTTGGTGGGTGACAGACGGACGGACGGACGGACGGACAGCGGAGCCTCAGTAATAGGGTTCCTTTTTACCCTTTGGGTACGGAACCCTAAAAAGGAAGTAGGATAACTTGACAACAAGCAATATAATTGTGAAATCTTCCGCTAAGTTTATATTATTGTTTTGTTGTTTGTTTAGCTGCTACTTTACGCGAGCTGTGGAGACATCTCCTGCCGGCGGTGAGCTTAGAAGGGGACTTCAATCACTTGTATATCATTATGTAATTGTCAAATAAATAAAATATTATTACTACATAAGCAAGCATTGCATTCTCAGCGCGGCCCGCCGGTGACCCCCCGGTGAACAAAATGGTGTTTTATTATTGATTGTAACGGTGCCCCCGTTACAAGCAAAACGCCTGCTGCTAAATAATGGATGCGTTATTGGTATGTCAGTTGATAACTAAATCAATAATATCAATAATGCATTCGCCCAACTGCCAATTCGCAAAGCAAACAAAATCGCTTAAATTTTTTATTGGTGTAAAACCTGTTTAGAAGTACGTACATACAAATATTGAAAGAAGAAAATGTTGTACAAACTGTAAGCCGACTACGAGAAATAACACTAAAAGTAAAAGTTTGGGGAGTAACTGGTTTATCAACATCTTTGTTAAGCCGCCTTCACCTGCACGTGTTGCACGCTGCTGAGCTGACTGACAAACGAAGCTCTGGCGAAAAGGAGGAGGGAGCGTTAATGTAAGCTACCCCTCTGCGGAATGTACCTCCACCTCACAGAATACCGCAGCCAAATTACAATTCCCTTGAGGGTTGTTGTGTTCCTGCGGGTGAGTGAGGTCACCAGAAAGGAACGATGCTGCGTTGGCAGCGGGGATGGCGGCGCGCGATCGATATTTTATGTTGCGAGCGCTAAACTGGCTACGGTAATCGCTTGACATCAGGCGGGCCGTATGCTTGTCTGCCCCCGACGTTGTATGAAAAAAATCCTCCTTTTTGTAGAAGTCGGTTAAGATACGGTAGCCCTTATCATCGGTGATTTAATAAAAAATCCATTGACACCACAAAATACGTACATACAAACTTACATACATACATACACTGCTAAAATCATAATCCTTCCTGTTAGCGTCGCTGTAGTCGGGTAAACGGGGTCACGTCTAGCACCTCTACCTCACAGACGAGAGTGACCAACAGTCTATACTCTTGAGGATTGTCGTATTCGTACGAGTGGATGTACTCGCCAGGCGTAATAATAATAATTAAATATTCCTGAACAAATTAACAACGTCATCTAGTGCCAAATTAAGCAAAGCTTGTACTATGGGTACTAGATAACTGATATTATACTTAGATACATTTTTTTGTAAACATACGTATAATACATAGAAAACACCCAGATCAAGACGAACAGACATGTTCATGCATACAAATATTTTTCTTGTGTGGGAATCGAACCCGCAAACTCGGAGTCAATGTAGCCATTGCTAATCATTCGACCATCGAGCATGTGAGGTTTTAGCTGCCGGTGCAGTAACACTAGCAATACACACATGCGCGCCATATGCTTGTTAGGCACTTTAACCAATAACTGGACTGCATTGAAATATACTACTATAGCTTAATTTCTATCCATATATATTTTGGCAGATGTCATTTTAAAATAATTTATTCCCCTTAGGATCAGTAGTACCATTCGAGAGAGTTTAATGAGATCTCATAATTTGTTGCAAACCGTTAAACAGTTTACACTGTAAAGCATGTTGAATATACATATGCTTGAGAAACAATACCCTCCATCCTGCGGCAGTCAGGTAGAAACCATACTACACCACACAGCAAATGTGGAACATACAATGTACACTGTAAATAATAAATTGGAGGGGAGAGAGACTACTCTGGCATACTCAAATGTATAGCAGAGTGATCAGTTATCTTTGGGAACCAACTGTAGAAAATGGACATGTACAGACCCGCGGGCGATAGTTAGTGATTAATAAAAGTGTCATAACTGTAAAATACCTGCAAGGACCTATTAGCAAATAAACAATTTTCAGTTTATTATAACATACGAGTATATTGAATGCTACTGACCCTTCAGCTGCAGAGTCCTTCAGAAGGTAGAGGAAATGCATCGGTGAGTTCTGCAGCTTCTCGGCGGTGGTGATCACTTTGTTGAGACCCTGCGCGGCCGCTGACTGCTCGCCGAGGTTGTCTATTAGCTTGGAGAGGCTTTCTTGCATTGTCCTGTAGCAAACAACATTTATGTCTCGAATGTTCTGCTAATACTGTTCAAAAACTAACAAGTGCATCATTAATATTAAAGATTCCTATGTACAAGGGAGTCAACTTCTTTTATTATACAAAGACATGGAGCGTGTTGTAAATATTCACGATACAAAATAGTGCCTTGGAGAATGCCTAATGTTCTAAAGCACTTTCTGATGAGTTACTGCACCACTTGATGAAATGCAATAATATATTGTATCTAATCTCATACTGAAATTTAGAGATTAAAAAACTAAACACAGAATCTTAATGTCAGTCTTTTACGCACCAGCCATCAAAATAAATTTAAAAAGTTACTTTCCGATACAGCTCTTCATGGAGAACTGTATCGAAAAATAACTTTTTTTCCATTTCGATACAGCAGCAAGCAACTTTATAAAAATTTTCTACATAATCTGTGGCATGTGGTGCTAGCAACACCAGAGGGCGAACACTATGCTCATGTTGCCCACCCTGTAAAAATCTCTTCACGCCATTCTTGAAGAACCCAATGGTGTAGTCTCTTGTTAAGATACAATATGCATCTATGATGTTTGAGAAATTTAAGTATAATTATTAATATTCTGCTTAGATTTTGTTCAATGTGTCCTTTGACTATGACACATTAAACAAAATTTAACCAAAATATATATGTATATAAAATACATTGCCTTGGCCCTTTGGTCATTGTTTTGGTATTGTATCAATCAAAGAATGGATAACTAAGCATGTGGCCCACCAAGTGGAAACCACCACCCATGGAGATCAGCAACACCAAGGGGTCGCCGATCTGTTGCCAGCCCTTTAAGGTAAATATAGAGTTCAAGGCTCCCATGATGTAATTTTTCAGAAACACCGCAGAGAGAAGTTGATTCCACAGTTTCACCATTCATGGTATAAAATGTCTTATGAAACATACTGTGGTAGATCTGTAAAATTATAAGGACATCCGTTCGCTTGTGTTTATAAAAAAGAACTTTAATTTCAAAAACATTATTTAACAATATTTTTTTATACTATATTGGGCATCAGACAAGCATAAGGCCCGCATGATGTGAAGCGGTTACCGTAGCCATATTAACACTTGCAATATGAAATATCACTCGCAACCGCTGCTTCTTTTTTGGTGAAGGAACTCCTGAATTATGCTGTACCCTACCTCTCTCTTGCCAGAGCCTCCTTCATAAACAGGGTGCATTATGTGCAGGTCAGGTTGGCTTGGGCCCAAGGGTGGTAATGAACCATTTACAACCCCAATTTACAGCAACAATTACAGAGAGCATATTTACTATAATTATACAAGGTAGATGTAACAACAATAAGCAACTGTGATCTGGTCACCTGTCATCTGTACTCCATTCATATTCCAGTGGATTTTACTAATGTCTACACATCATACCATACAACTAACTATACAACATACTATAGCTAATGTATTAATGTAAGGTAACATAGCTATAAATAGTAATAAACGTGATTTTCTCTGAGAGCAAACAGCACCTATTTTTCTACCATCTAGGGAGGAGTAATGTCATTGTGTGAAATAGTTCGTGATCTCTGACGATCGCAGTTTATGTCCATATATGAGCGCAGTGATTAAGCATAAAACAAGCGAGAGATGCGCAATCATTGTAGTTTGCCTTAAGACGAGATTCGAGAAAGGCTGGAACCTTGAGTAGGTGTGTCGCAAGCCGTCACGCTGTACAGGCGAGACGGCGCGCCGACAGCAGCAAGTAGCCTAAATTATCATTCCAGCAGACAATAGCGACTGCTCGGTGAAAGTATAATGCTAATGCGGTACCTCACGCTGCGCACGTCCCCTTGAAAACCCGGAGGTATGAGCGTGTAGTTCAGCTTTGTGATGTCATCCTTCAACACCTCGTTCACGGGCAGCTTCCACTCCATCATTTCACAATTACGAATTTAGGCACAATTAATTTAATATTTATTCAATTTAATACTAAAACTACTGTACAAGAGGCAGCAGAATACACCTTGAATTATTATGACTGATAGGTAGGTAGGGTTGGGGTAAGGAAGGGAGGGAGGAGAGCGAGCGAGCAGACATTCGAGTTGTCATTCGCTGACACAAACAAATAGTGCTGCCATAACACTGCGCATTTTTCTACTATAATCTTGAACAACATAATTATACCCTTTATTTATTTATTACTAGCAAAGTACCCGTGCTTCGCTACGGGATCACTCCTGATTTGCGTCTATTTTTGTTAAGATTCCAGATATTTAATTTTTTCCCCTTAAAGGACCTAAGAGGACTGTTTCGTATTGACCATTATTACAAACATGCACCATTTAGGTTAAGACGTCCCGGTATACAATATTTTTGGCATTCGCACCAGGAGCCAAAATTGCAAGGCTTCCAGGAGAACTTACTCCTGAGCAAGCTACATACAACTGATCATGAGAGAAACAGTCCTGTCTCAAGTCAACCCCAGCGACCTGTAGAGACTGCCCCCTGAGCTTTGTTAATGGTCATAGCAAAACGAGTAAAATTAGAAAAATCCTTTTAGGTAATTTCGTGTCCACTATGTTATATTTTCAAATCGATTCCATTTTCGTAATTGACGTTCCAGAAAACCATATAAACAACACCCATATTGATATTATGACATTTCAACCCCATCGCACCGCCATAGGGGTGATTTTATGTCACGTCGGCTATGTTGGATTATAAAATAGTTGTTGTTTTCGTAATCAGCGACCCGATACACCATAAAAACAATACCCATGACGATTTTTTTACTTTTTCACTCCATTTTACCCCTTTAGGGGTTGGATTTTGAAAAATCCTGAAACACGTGTTTACTCATTTATATAAAGAAGTACTCGTGTAAAGTTTCGAATAAAATAGTCCAACTAATCTTGTTTCCCCATACAAACTTTGGACCCCCGTTTCACCCCCTTAGGGGATGAATTTTGAAAAATCCTTTCTTAGTGCACCCCTAGACGTCATAAGGAACCTACTTGCCAAATTTGGAATGTCTAGACCCAGCGGTTTGGGCTGTGCGTTGATTAGTGAGTCAGTCAGTCAGTCAGTCAGTCAGTCAGTCAGTCAGTCAGTCAGTCAGTGAGGACAAAGCCTTTTATTATTATAGATTACCCTTTATTTATTTATTATTTATCCTTATCCAAATATATAGTTTAATCATCAAGGGTATCTATCTAGAAGTAAAATCCTTTTTAATTCATTAAAATCGGAAGCACTGTCTATAAGTTATGACGAGCATTGCAATATTGTCTAAGTAAACGAGTAAGGTATTAAAAAAATCAAATCATCCTTTGCTGTCGCTGCAAAAACTATTGATGATAAAGCAATACTACTGATTTGTAGACATTATTGTAATTAAAAGTCCGTGACACAATTACGTATTCTAAAATTTGGTTCGTTATTCGCTGATAAAAAGAGTTGGTTAAATTGCGTTTAAAAAATATAAAAATTAAAGAAATTATGGCTACTCGTGCGAAGCCGGGAAGGGCTGCTATAATATTATAAAGAGGAAACATTTATTTTTGTATGTTTGTTACGAATAAACTCAAAAACTACTGGACGGATTTCGATAATTCTTTCACCATTAGAATTATGACTCTCATGTTGGCAGCCCCCGCTGCCAACATGAGAGTCATAATTCTAATGGTGAAAGCCTCTGCCAATGCAGTATCTCTTGCTGCAACAAAATAATCAACTTGATACGTCTACCCTTTAATTTACGGCTAGTCTTGGGCGTTTTCAGCTATTTTTGATACCGATAGCGGCATCGATGCCAAGTGAATGTAACTCAAGTATCACAGGTTGGCGATACGCCTAGATGCGAATTTTGTGGTGTGAGTTTTTGTTTCATTAGTGGAAAACACAAGCAATCGTAATGCTTTTGTTTATTGTTTTTAAAAAAATCAATAAACAAAATAAAATAACAGCTGGTTTGTCAAGTTATTAGGATAGGATTTCCCCGCAATAGTCAACTAACTCACACGTACGGGAGTAGCCAAGGCACGTCGACTACTTTACTACGGTGGGGATTACGTTGACAAAAACTAGATGGTTTCGGCATCAGTCATCGGTACCACATGGCATCCGATGCGCGCATCCAAAATTCCACACCTGGCATAGTTAAAGTGCATCGTTATTCTAAAAACACTTACTAGTAGTAGTAGGCGTGTGTCATAAGTGTCCTAAGTAGTTATGACAGAGTCTCGTTACTTCAGACATCTGCGGTGTCTATATTATTTATTATAAAGTATGATTATTATTATTAATAATAATCCTACTTTTATCTATATACAAATATATAAAAGCGAAATACCACTCACTGATTAATCACGAAATCTCAGAAACAAAACAAAGAATGAAAACACCTATAAACTTAAAATTTGGCAGGTAGGTTCCTTATAGGGTGTAGACAACCGCTAAGAACGGATTTTACGAAAATCCACCCCTAAGGGGATAAAACGTGGGTTGGAAGTTTCTATGCAAGTCCAATGTTATTGAAGTTAAAGTAATAATTACTTTAACTTGGCAGAAGGATTTTAAATGGTATTTAAGTATAACAATTATTAAAAACAACTGCATACTTATTAATAAGGAGAATTAAGGAGGGATGTTTTATTATAACAATTTATAGCAGGTATTTTAGGTTTACAGAGAGGTTTTGGAAAAATATTATCCATCGACTTCATTGATTCTAAAAAATTGTCTAAATGTTGATTGTTTTTAACTTTTTTTTAGTTTTTCCTTTCTTTATGTAGTTAGCTTTTCCGAATACAATTAAAAATTATGTGCAAATAACTGACTCCACGCGTCCGAAGTCGCGGGCGGCCGCTAGTTTATAAAAAAATTATAACATCATCAGGTACTATTTTGATCGTAAGCTTGTTGTTACCTCGACGAATACGAATTCTATG
This sequence comes from Hypsopygia costalis, assembly GCA_937001555.2. Lineage (NCBI taxonomy): Eukaryota > Metazoa > Arthropoda > Insecta > Lepidoptera > Pyralidae > Hypsopygia > Hypsopygia costalis. Next base: position 33,727,582 of record OW443326.2, on the reverse strand, counting down.
TTGATAAATATACCTACCGTAACAAAGTAGAGCTTCTGAGTCGTGGAGCAGAACACCTGGCTCAATGTTTGCTTGATCGGGTGACTTTCTACTACTACGAAAGACAATTATTTTTTTTGGCAACACTGTGTCGTTCTATGACAAAAGACACATTTAACTCAAAGATGGCTGGGTAGATGGCGTAGTGTGTCTAAAAAAATACTTTTGCAAATTATTTGTATCACTAGCTGCAACTAGCTGTGACCGCGGCTTCACCCGCATGAATGACGATTATCACTTATCGCGCCCCCTGTGACCTATGGCCTGACTAGGGATGTACCTATGTCCATACTAAATTTAATTCCAATCGGTTCAGGTGTTTAGTCGTGAAATACAGACAGTGAGAAACACTTTTGCATATGCCAATAGTATGTATTAGCGGTTGCCCGCGAGTCATACCGCCGAACCTGAAGCCCATTACCATCGGACTTTTGATCGCGAAAATAGATCTTAGGTTTAGTTAATGACAAACATCTTCAGCTTAGTGGATAGAGCTCTGTGGTACTACTAGCTACTTAAGCTAAACACAATTATCGCCAGTCTAAGCTAAAGTGGATATAAGCTACGACGTAAAAAAGTACCAAATGCCAAAGCCATCTAGTTGGTATGACCACGAGGACATGTATATCCTCGTAGTCATACTGTTATGATAACCTAGTATGACCAAAGGTACCACCGAGGAAACGGGGGTACCTTCCAGGGACTATCACAGGGACCATGGGCAAAAAAGGATCGAATCGACGTAAACTAGGTTTTGTACTTCAATATCTTGGCTATATACTGAGTATGTATGGCGGCACGAGAGTAACGTTCTTAATACATAAGCCGATAATAGGTGGGTAAGTGAGAGTATCTCATCTCTCTCTCATCATGATGTTTAGAGCCAAAGCTCTAAGTTTACCTGCATGTGGTGCAGCCTATCGACTAGCAGAAGAGGTAGGTAGCGTATTTGCAAGTAGCTCGACTGGGAAATACCTCCATCTAGCAGAATACCACAGCTAAAAAACAATTCTCTTGGGGGCTGTTGTGTTGTCCTGCGAGTGAGTGAGGTTATCAGAAAGGAAGGAGTTGCTACGTTGGCAGCGGGGGTGGAGGCACCGCGAGCTATATTTCATTATGCGAGTGTTCATATGGCTAAGATTACATCAGGCGGGCCGTATTCTTGTCTGTTACCCGTCGTAGTATAAAAAAGAAAGTGGCACTGCACTTATGACCCTTGATTTTGCAACAGACTTACAGACTGCTTGTAGATCGTAACACTTCCAACAATTTGCCACCGAGTCTAGCGAGGTTCTACAACCGGCTGAAGCACGGAGAAATTACAGGTCTCCATGCTGCAGCTACCATAAGTCTTGCGCAACAGGGGGAAGGGATTCCCGCGTAGGGATTCTCGTCACTATGCATATCATATATTGGAAGTGCTGCGGTCTACTGTCGACTGCCGGTACAATGTCCAATTTGTACTCGTAAAAAAGTAACCAGTGGGAAGTGACTCGGTTCCCTGGTTTCTGTATCTGTGGTCGGCTGGGGGTAGAAATGAAACAATACTCAGCTCACTACACGTAACACCATTTATTTCAAAGATGATTATATCATACGAAGAGCATGGTACACTAAGGTAAAATATTAAAACTACGCTATCGATAAAAATAGGAGTAAACTCTAAGCAATCGTGACTAAATTCTCGGCTGCACACGTCTCGCCACCGCGCTCCTCACACACACCGCACTCCAAGCTCATAAGGCTCAAATTCCAACAATTATCACGTAGAATTTAGCCATCGACCACGTTAAGGGGATGTCGGCAAGTCACTCAGTGCGCATAGTAAATACTGTTAAAAATAATAATATTTTATGCATTCAGGCAAATAACAGCAGTATAGGAAACCGATAAAATCAATTTGTAGGAAACACATACGTAGTACAAATACAAACATATTAATATACAAATATAGTATACAAACATAGTAACATATATTTATTGACTACAATGTATACTGATTATTCCGGCTAACTTAATTTAACCAAAATCGTCCAAAAGAACTCAACCTGAAGTGGGACACGCGCCGCAAGTCATCCAATTTAACAGTAGCACCTCAAAGATCAACGTGTTACGCTTAATCTTTGGCCGACTATACGATATATGCAGTCATCTACAATTCCAGTTAAAGCTGACGTAAACATAGTCTGAGAGGACTCATGCTTCACCGAGCTTCTTTGCCTGAATGCAGCACCAGACACTGTAAATAATTTATGCTTTTCCTATTTTTTTATTTGTTATTTTAATAATACATTAACAATATACAACAGTCTACTCTAAGTACATAATAGGAATGTAATACAAAGCTTTTTAAGTGTTGGATCTTAAAGAAATACTTTAAATAATACGAAGTTTGCGCATCTTTATTATGCAGTTGCCTTCATCGTCATCGGATAATAATACTGAATCAACTAACGAATCAACAAAAGTAGCCCTGACACAATATGTGTCCTCGGGCACTACGTCGTGCTCCTTTGGCCGAACACAAACCAATCTCGAATGTCACATGTGGACAGACAACAAATTCATATCGTAATTTTAGCACACGTCGATTAATTGAACTCTACTGCGGACCTGCCGACATCCCCCGCGTTAGTGCCGTTGGGATTCAGACGAAACGAACAGCTAATATTTGGTGAACATCCACCAGGCATACACGTAACTTATCACGAGAATTGCCACTCAGCAAGGTACGACACACTACCCCTCGTCAGTTCTCACCATGAGAATCGTTATAAGCAGTGAGAGGCTCTCACGGACACTCATCGTAAATGATTACCTATCTATAACGTTACCGATACTAGCCGTTGTTTTGAAAACCTGCGTTAATCTGAACCTTCAATGACCAGTTTTCATCAAGAATTGAGTTAAGGGGATTGCTAGGATTAAAATATCGCCATCGCTTTTATACCGTGTCTTTGACTTACTTACTTAGCTGGTATGAGATGTTGTTCAAGTGAAATCGAACCCCTGCCTAACTTCTATTGTTGTTTACCTCTTCTCTAGGATTATACAAGTTTTAAGATTTGGTAACGTACATGTGTCCGACGATGTGTGAAAGAGAATCACGTCAATTTGCCTTACGACACGCCGTGAGTGGAACCTTAGCAATCTAGTTTACAACCAACAATTTTTGGATATTTATTTTGGTACATTTTTGGATATTTACATTGTCAATTTTGGTAATTGCCGCTGTTACACACGAGACATATTCACCTCATCAATCAGGGAATGTATCACCATACATTCCCTCCTCTATGACTTACCGCGACAAAAGATAGGAAGTCACATATGTAGTACTAAAATTGGCCAAGATGTTTTAAACGGTTAATTTATATCCCGTTTTAAATATCCCTCATGACATGATAGACATACCATAGTTATAGAACTCAGCGGCCGAGCAAAGGCCGCACTACCTACCTAATCGTACCTACTTAATTGTATTTATCAGGACAAATTGTAAAAGTCTCCATTACTCTCATTATTTTTAAGTCAGGAGAATCAATTCCTCCTTTTTTGGCCACCTTAGTTCCTATCATTTCCAGATCTTTAGGACTCAATCACCAGGGCCATATCACAGGTTTTTCTTACTTACTCTATAGAGCCTCCTGAGTAATAAGACTATATTTGTTGCCTTAAACTTTACCTTTGATATTACATCCGTATCTATTTAGTTCGTCTTGCTTCGATCATTGATTCATGTTGAGTCTAGACGTGCACGATGTATTTGTGTATAAAGCTCCGTTCACATGTAACCTTAATAAATTATAAACGAGTGGGTAGTAGTGTGTCGTACTTGCGGGTGGCACAATTAGGCCGAGAAGACCATTTAACTTAATCTAAAAATCAGTATCATAGGTACAGCAATGTGTACACAAGTAGACATAGTAATTATTATAATTATATACTACTTTGAGATGATGATGAAGACAATGACATGAATCGAATAGAGAATCGAATGACACGTGGGAGATGGGGTGCTAGCTCACTGAGAGTAACGATGGTATGCGTTTGGCTATATTTTCGGCTAAATACTTACATACAGTTAGTTAAGTTAATGTCAACAATCGTGGTTTAGTATTTCTATGGCCTAGCTCCGTCTGTCCGTTCTTTTTTAGCAAAACGCACACAATACGCTTGTCTTAGGATACCATTGCAGCTATCTAAACCGTTTGAAACACGCGTGTCATTATGATGATAAATTTGCAAATATGTCATCATAGACGACATTATCCACTGGTGTTCTCCAAAATCTTTGGTATTATTATCAGCCACAGGTACTTTACTAACAAATATCTTAATTCTACAGTTTTACACCATACACCACGTGTGATTTTCAGCTGCTGGACATCATTATTGGAACAACCCTTGGCATCAACTCGCACTGACCATACAACCCATCGTTGGAAATGAAGTAGAATGTGATAATGGTACGAAGGCATATGGCATTTTGTTAGGCGAGAGTACAAATAAGTTGATTCAAGATAGAACATACCACTGTTTGTATTTATCTTACTTAAAACGCAAGTTTACTGCATGTGAACCTCATTTTATGAATAAACCATCGCTGTTCTACCATGTACCTTGAAATACGTTATGCAACGAAGTGATGAGTGAAGTGAATGATTGGCTTAGTCCTGACTTATACGATCGGTTCTCTCCTTGCGCTTACTAGCTTTACTCTGTCATCTAGCTTTTATAACATAGTCGAGATGCAGTTTCTACAACCCCAGGGATACGCTAACACTGGTCTTTAATGTTGGAGTAATCGGTTTACATCCAGCGTCGGACTGGCCATATAGTCGGGGTGGCATTTGCCAGCCGGGCCCCAACCTGCGCGACCCTTCACGGGCCTGGCTTGCGGGGCTTGCGGCAACCGTAGGATAATATATCTATCTATATCTACCATCATCTAGTCTCGGGCCCCAGGCTTGTCAGCCTTTCGGGCCCTTCCGGTACAGTCCGACCCTGTTTACATCAGATATGCCGTATGCTTGTTTGGTATACCCGACATGGTATACAAAATATGCTAATTATTTCTTAGCAAAACTAATTTTGAGTAGTACTTTTAGACCACAGGTAAAACAACTTCTCATGATCTATTCTTTAAGTATCTGTTCTCTTAGGTAGTTATTTGTTGTTCGTTTGGCTCCATACAACTACGCTCATAATTTCTTAGAAACCATAAAAACTTCGCAAACAAATCACACATTTTAGACTTGTATCAATAAATTAAACGTTATATAAATTTGCCGATGGCTGATGACAGTTTACCCGCCGCTTATTATTCCTTTTTATAACCTTTCTTATCTTGGAAACTTAAAATTAATTAACATCTTGCTATATTACGCCTGCACTCGACTCAGGATGATAAACCAATTTTTGAAACAGCTCTGTGTACGGGACACGAAACCAACGCACGTTGAACGTCAAGTAGTTAAGTCAAATGTTTGTTGTCAAGTCAAAGGTCAATCAAAGTCAAATGAACATCGTGAAGTTATACTTTCCAGCAGAAGTACAGGGCACATCAACAAACGATAAAATGTCGACTGCGGTAGAACTACATCACTACCACGGCAACACTTGATGTAGGTACTCTACATCCCATCCCGTTATAAGCCGACCGTCGACCGTGACCGCTGGTGGTGCAATGAGCTAACAGCTCGTACAAGTCTAGACGTAGCCGAAAGTGATCTACAATATTTATGTTATAAACGAGGAACACATATAAATACAACCAATCCTGCAACCCTGAGCTGGCCGGTGCTGCGACAAATTCTCTGCTCGCTTGTCGCGCCAATCGTAAGTTGGTCATCGCAATACTTTCATACAGACTTGTTCCCATTTTCACTAACATCAAGCGAGATCGAAGTTCACAGCAGTCTGTAGATACATTTATGTATTCTAGCTTATCAAGTTGTCCAGTGAACACGACAACGACCAATGCTACAAGTATGTTGTGACGTAATGAAGCAAGAACAAACAACAATGACGAATATATTTATATGAATCTTTAGAATACAGTTGAATCCTAATGGAATGACCTAAATTAAAAGTTTATACTGCGTATTCGTTCGAGTCTTTGTGGCACTTGACTTGAGTGATGCAAGGGAAGTCCACGTTGCCTGAAGAATTTAAATTAGGAAGATAAATATTTGATTCCCCTGGCTTTGTTTATGTATTTCTAACAATTGACAAAAATTCTTCTTCTTTTTACTACAGTTGATCCCTTGGTATAGCCAACAGGATAGTCAACTTTATATTTTGTAAATAAAACGTATGTTGTCGTTCTGGTCAACAATATTTACTTAGGTAATTCTACGTCCAACGTCTTAACACTCGTATTCTCAGATGGAGACCTCCGGGTAATTTGTGACGTTCGCAAACTGACCTGCGAGTTCACCGCATTGACCAAATACATCCGCGGCGGGACTGTCTGTGTTTGATTCCGTCGACTGCGGCGAGCAGAGAACCCGTCGCCGGCCCAGAGCGGGGCGCTCACTCCACACATTCAGAACTTACACTATTACAAGCGAGGCGAGCACGCGCGCCTGCGGCCGGTGCTCGCTGACTGACAGTCGAAAACTTATTCGAGAGAACACATAGGTACAATAATAAGAATTACACCGTTAATAATACGAACTATCGATTACATTGTATATCTAACGAATATCTTAAGAGTAACATTTACGGACGCGGGGACATCGAATGTGTGTGATCGGGTCGTACTTAAGTGTATGTTTCTTTATCTATTGTATTGCGAAAACACCCAATATGGCAACACTTAGTGCGAGACAGCAAATAGAGGCGAGTGGGAATTATAATACAACAGGAGCCGGTAGAGCCAGAGCCATCACAACTTTACTGACAAACTGTAACCGCGGGGAACAAACCTAATCAATCTCGTGCACCAAAATATCAACAAATTAACTGCTTTCTTTCTAAGCGTCTGAGTAATCCGAGTACTGTATAGCCCGTGTTAGGGCTGACGCGGAGGGGTGGACATTGCGCGGACATCGGGATACAGTCGACTGTGGTGCGATTGTTGGTTGTCGTTCGGCGTGCGCGAGTACAGGCGTCACAGCTACACGGTCACTTCCATCGGAAATCCGTTTCATGCCACACATGGAGAGCAGCGCTCTTTGGCTCTCGGCGGTTGATGTCTCTTGTTTTATTATTGGATATTTAGGCGAGTACATATATTATTCCAAATAAAGCAAGGCAGCGGCCGCGACGGCGGGCTCGAGCGCGGCCGCGCCTCTCCGATACAGACATCGATATACGATACGATAAACATTGCATCTCTCTGTGCATATCGCCCGCAAAATATACAGAGTAGTGCGTGTATTAACTAATATTTACCGGGCCTACGATGGAAGATCAAAGATTTTGTTATATGTACATGCCTTAATAATACAACGATAGATATCGATGCCTTACAGCCGAAAAGGGATAAGCGCCATTTTTTGGAGAATGGACTTATATATATGGCCAGAATCGTCTTTTTTTTCTGCGTCGTTTGGTCTGGGTTACATGTTTCTAAGTGACACTTTATGTCGCTTAGGCGGTAGTAATAATAGGGTCATGAGCTAAATTTATTCGCTGTAAACGACAGAAATTTTGAAGTTTTTTTTTTTTTGGTTGTTGATCAAAGAATATTTGAAAACAAAATAACTTATGCTTTTTGGGCTCTCTGTAATATTCAATCACTAGAACCTTAACCTATTTTTGCTGGAAGCAAACATTCAGAAACATACGTTTATGATATTTTGCTTATAAATAATTATTTGTTAAATTCGGGTTAGTATTTTATGCCTGTTCCTTTATAAAATATTTTGGTCGTTTATTGTAATTAGGCCACATTTTTGAGACTTTATTTGGCCTTTAGTATATTTTTCCCGTTTCATAAATAGAAAGCAAAAAGGAGGTTATTACATATAGACCCTGTAAATATTTAGAATTAGTTTGTCGCTTATCCTTTTTTTTCCCTCCCAATAATTAAACGATTCCGGCGGTTAGATAAAAAGGTAGAACTAAAAGTTATCCTTATACCAGTCCATTCTCAACGTCTTTGTCGTTTACCTGTTCAATAATAATTTTCAAATGTCAGTTGTCGGTATCGTTTTATTGAAACTACGGGTCCAAGCGACAACAAGACGAACTTTCAATTATGATAATTCTATAAAGATCAAGTTATATTTTTGTTACACTCCTATAGTTGATACTTTAAGATATTTTATGAATAAAACAAAGACTTGAGACAAACAATTGTGATATTAACAGTGTACTAATCTTAAGAATACTTAGTATATACTTAAATGAACGTTGTAAACTTCAATTTCATAATTAACTAGCTTCCGCCCGAGACTTCGCTCGCGTGACATTCGGGGCAAACACATGTTTACTCATTAATCAATAGAACCATACAATACCCATGACAATTTTCAGACTTTTTGACCCCCATTTTACCCTTTTAGGGGTTGATATTTTCAAATCGATGCCATTTTTGTAATTGACTTCCCAGAAAACCATAGAATCAATACCCATCAATATGGGTATATCAATATAATTATGACATTTTAACCCCACCGTACCCCCCACAGGGGTGATTTTAAGTCATGTCGGCTATGTTGGATTATAAAATAGTTGTTGTTTTCGTAATCAGCGACCCTATAAACCATAAAAACAATACCCATGACGATTTTCAGAATTTTTCACCCTGTTTTACCGCTTTAGGGGTTGAATTTTGAAAAATCCTGAAACATGTGTTTACTAATTTATCTATAGAAGTACTCGTGTAAAGTTTCGGATAAAATAGTTCAACTAATCTTGTTTCCCCATACAAACTTTGGACCCCCTTAGGGGATGAATTTTGAAAATTCTTTTCTTAGTGCACCCCTAGACATCATAAGGAACCTACGTGCCAAATTTGGAAGCTCTAGACCCAGCAGTTTGGGCTGTGCGTTGATATATATCATCAGTCACTCAGTTTCTTCTTTTACATATTTCAACCCCATCGCATCCCCACAGGAGTGATTTTATGTCACGTCGGCTATGTTACATCATAAAATAGTTGTTGTTTTCGTAATCAGCGACCCGATAAACCATAAAAACAATACCCATGACAATTTTCAGACTCATACAACCCTTTTTACCCTTTTAGGGGTTGAATTTTGAAAAATCCTGAAACACGTATTTACTCATTTCTCAATAGAAGTACTCATGTAAAGTTTCGGATAAAATAGTCCAACTAATCTTGTTTCCCCATACAAGCTTTGGAACCTCGTTTCACCCCCTTAGGGGTAGAATTTTGAAAAATCCTTTCTTAGTGCACCCCTAGACGTCATAAGGAACCTACTTGCCAAATTTGGAATCTCTAGACCCAGCGGCTTGGGCTGTGCGTTGACATATAAGTCAGTCAGTCAGTTGCTTCTTTTATAGATTTAGATAGATAAATGAAAATTGATTTCGACTAGGTATTTCAATTGTGATAATTCTAAGTTGATTTGATCTCGGGTACTTATGACCGTAATAAGAGCGTTTATTACAAACAATTGTTATTAAATATTACCTATTACATTTTAGTATGTGGTATTCATTTCTGTGTCAATTAAAGACTGATTTGATTTTTTTTTTCATTTTAGTACCCCTAGGGCGAACCTGAAATCTTTTCTACACGAAAAAATATTTTTTAAGAAGAAACACATCGAAAGAGTATTCTAATATGCAAATTATTCCTATTAAAAAAATCTACTTAATACAATTTCGCATTCAGTAAATTTTCATTTGATAGCTGGTTATACCATATTTCCTCAATTTTATTTTCAATAATCACACACTTGTGCTATTTTAGTTCAATTATAATGAAAGATGAGGTGTAGTTATATCATTTTTGCTGGAAGCGAATAATTCTTGTATTTTCATTTACGACATTTTGCCTGTTTGTGAAATGAGATCATTTGAGGATTACCGACAGTAAATAGGGGTTGCAAGTTGAATTATAAAAAAATAACACTGTAATTCAATAGATAGTATGTTAAATACAACATAAACAAATTTCCAGCCTCTCGGGAACTAAACTATAGTTTTTATGAATTTTTTTCATAAAATTTTAACTTTAAATCACTCTCCTGTAAAGTTTTAAATATGTCGCTTATCCCTTTTCGGCTGTAAGGCATCGATATGATTATGAGCTAACATGCGACATGTGCGAACGTGCGGCGCGCGCGGCGGCCGCTGTCCCTCCGCCGCGCGCGCCGCCTGGCTCTGCGGCGACAACGTAATATTCCCACCGAGTGTCCTGTACGCTACACTATTATAATACAGGTCCGCAATGGCAAATTAATAATACAAATGCATTTAAACTAAATACTAAAATGTTTGGTTACTTTGGTAAATTAATATTTCAGTAAATAGCGATTTGTTCGATTAACTCTAAATTAATATATGTATAACTATAACAGTAAAATTCGAAAAGTGGAATGGTCCGAAATGTGGATGACGCCGCAATAGACGTGGGGTAGTCTCGCGAGCGCGGCGAGCGCGGCGAGCGCGGCGAGCGCGGCGAGCGCGGCGAGCACGGCGAACATGGCCGCTCGCGATACGTAGATACACAACTACGAAGGTAGGGAGGCGCGCAATGGCGAACTCGCACGCCGCGAGCTTGGCACAACTATGTTAATTAATTTACTATAATGACTGTATAGAATATCGAAAAATACACAGCTTCCGTCTTTGCGGAGCCATCGCGAAGAGAACAAGTGGACGAATAGCGTTCACATGTCGCGAATAGGTAATAGTATGAAGTTAATACCGAGTAGTTATCTTGATCATAATATAAAGTAGAGCACGTACTTAGGACTAACAACAAGATCGGCCCGAAGCAGCGGCGACGTCGAGCGCGCCGGCGAGCGCGGCCGACGGACCGAGCGCGCATTCGGAACAATATAAATCACAGTTTAAACTCGGCAACGCAGCGGTAAGTATGATAAATAATTAATTTGGTTTGGAATAATACTTAAGTACCTACGTATGTATATGGAATATTTTGAAAATAATATCAATTTTGTAACTTGGACCCGAGTTTGGTCGAAATTTGGATAAACTCATGCGAGTGGCAACGAATAGATAACGCGAAGCGACTGAATCAATATGAACTCACGAATCACTCAAAGAATAGCTCGACGGGTCTTGTAGACCGATTAAGAAAGCTCGTGGATATATCACTATTAATTTATGTGACTACAGCAAGTTGCACTCATTTGCAAACAATTAAAGGGCGTTAATTTATTCTCCACATAATTCCGTAGAAATTTTAATTACATTTTAATTATCTTACAACCTAGGTATATTATTTACAAGTTAGGTAATTTTTTTAATGGAATTGTTAATTTAGGTTTAAAACGGTGTATACAATAATTTCAACGCTTTCCCCGGATTTTTTTTACACTTCCTTAGTTTACACTTCCTTCAAAGATTTGTGCGTGTACAAGTGATACTTACTGTGCAATAATTAAAAGTGAAAATTATTCTAGTTTTAATTGAAGCGCCGCCACAGACATACGCTGTAGAATGAGTTTGTATCTAATAAGGCCAGCCTCTTTCGGCATGGTTCCAGTCGCTATGTGTGTGACGGGCGATATAAACTGTGTTGCATTCTAGCGTTCATGTTTTCAATTCTATTGAACAGAATAGTATGTGTGTAGCCGCGTTAAGAATCGACAAAGTAAACAAAACCTTTGATTTTTTGCAAATGAGTCATTAAGTATAGAGAGCGGCGACCGCCCTGCGGCGGCACGGCTATTATACGAGCCGGGTGTATCTAACGCACTAGGTGCGATGCACTGTGTGCGATACACCTCGACCCCTTCAAGTTCCCGTAACACTACTCGTATACATATATTTATGTTCTATAACTAGTCTAACCTACTGGCGTACGACTAGTGTTCTACTCCGTAGCGCGACCGAGGCCGTAAACGAATACTGTCGATTTCCTTCATCAGTATAAACATATAAACCACTACGAAAATTATTTTGTGTATATAATTTTTTATTCTTGCGTTTCATGTCATCTAGTCTCTCTGGTTCAAATGGCTATTTATAAGAACTATTAACAAGGTCAATTATTAGTTGAAACGAGTGTAAAATGACCATACATTTTAGCCATATTTCTTTTCCGTCAATTGTCTTGTTAATTGCAATATTTCGCGGTCTTATATTATTACCAATACCATCAATCTGTCTCTAAAATATGGGACGTATACAAATTCTAAACCGAAGTATAATATGAAATAAATTGGAAGTATTTTATATCATCTAAAGTTACTCAACACATACGGCCAAGGGCGCGCTACGTCTAAAGGATTGTTGGACAGACGCTAATATCGGGCGGCAAGAGCGCTGTCTGTTCTAAACAACACGTGTTCTTGACGGAGCACATGAATAATACTTCAGTGAGTGACAGCGCTCTCCTCCTCCGTTCCAAGAAAAGTGCATACAATTGGAAGAGAAACGAATTAAGAAGTATTTTGTTGTTATCGTCAATCGTCAACTGGCAGACAACATGTGCGGTTGGTTTGGTTGGTGCCCTCTATATATCTGCACAGCCAGTTGCGTACTATTCGTGTGTTCTTTGTATTTGTGATTACACGAGGCAAATCTTAATTAAATTTTGAATGAGATCGCCAGTAAATTTGTCAGTGTTAACTGCACTCACAAATTTAAAATATCATGAATTGCGATGGTTTGCGTTTGTTTTATCACACAGTAACACTGTCGGTTGTGTATATGCTTTTATGATTTGTAACATTAATTTACGGGTAAAACTATTTTGTTGCGAGAAACTAACGAGTATTATTATTATATGTGTATTTTAAAATAGCAAGCTATTATTACATAGACGCTATAATACAATGAAATGTAATCAAATATGTACAGATTTAAATTGTGTACTGGCGCCTCTTGTCACCGGACGGGCCGGTGCTACACAGACGCGTGTACGTACGACGAGACGAGACTAATAGGCAGTTTGTGCATGGGCTTCGGTGATCTCTATTTTTAATTCTATTGTGTATTCGTGTGTCGCGCCGGTGACAAGACCTAGTACACGTAACCATCTCTTTGTCCGCGAGGCTTGACTATAAAGCGCTGCATCCGACCTTACTGTTCGGCTAGAAAAGTTCGAATGTGACTTACGATATGCTATAATTACGTAAGTTCCATAAGTAGCATCGAGCATTTGGTCGTCCAAATGCTCGAAATGGCTATACAAAATGCGCCCCCTCTATTTAGCGCGCGGCAGAGGCTGCGAGTCACACCCGACATATTTTCGACCTACTTCAGTGACGTCGAACATAATCACGCCAACCACTTTAACAAAATTGTAATACTTCGAGTCACAACTATTAATAAGTAAATATGCTTGATCTTAAAATAACACACAACATTTGTCTAAATCTATTGTATGTCGCGCTGTCGCCTCGTTCATGCAAATGGAGATGGAAGATTGGGGGTAAGCAGAGAGGTTTTTAGCTCGAAATTGTCTTTCCAAAACTCGGTCCAAAAATATGTACTGGCTGGTCAGGAGGTTGGCAGGCCGCACCGTTTTTTTCTTTGCTAGATCTCGGCAAGTAGGTGGGCATATATTAAAGCGTTAATTATGAGCACAAATAGTACACAGAACAAACTATAACTCTCACAGAGACAGTACAATGTACAAATAGAAAACAGTTAAAGTTTTATTTTGTCAAGTAATGTAAGTTATTAAAATGTTGCAGTTCTTCAAATGAGCCACTAGTCGGTCTTTAATATGTATATAATTCTCTATTATCTTCATCAAATCGCAATAGAGTAACGTGGAGCAAACTTTGAAGTGTTGTGGCTCCAAGTTGTGATGATTGAATGATGAAAAGAAGCGAGGATGAGGAGGAGCTCGATGGCGTCGTTGCGCGTGTCAATGTAATCGCACATGCAAGTCAAGCAACATCGACCGCAGCCTGTCCATGAATGGGTTTATTTATCGCGAGCTTTTCTAAGCTAGCTGTTGTTAATAGATGACAGTCGTTAAGCCAAGTCAGTGGCCTTAAGGCGGCTAGAAAACACTGGTCTCAGTTGAGCAGCGCGGTGGACTATGCTCTAAACGCTTTTGATTGAGGGGAGCCCCGTATCCCAGCAGTGGGAAGAATGAGGGTTGTCGACGAAATGAAGCGAGGTACGGTAGAGGCGAGAAGTGAGGTGACACGAGGAGGCGACGCGCGACCGACTGTGCTATGTACAGGGAGTATCGAGTGCGACGTACGAGTACACACTACCACTGTTGCTACAGTACCATAATCTCATGTCAACTGTGTTGTACTTGTGTCACGCAGGCGACCTCTCGGATATTCTACTATGTACACGGATAATCGCTGCCACATCAAATACTATTTAAATATATTATTTTTTAAATATTTTTATAGTGAATTATTTATTTTGTTTTTGCATTTTTTTTGTTTTTTTCGTGAAGCTATACAGTTGGACGCATATTTTTACATTGGAGATTATAGAAATTGTGAAGGTCGGCTTTTCAAAATCTGCTGATGAATAAATTAAACAAAGACTCGGGAGCACAGTGTATCAAAAGAGCGCGACGCTGCGAATCAAGATAACAAAATAAAAATAATTTCCATAACAATTCGATATCGGCAACCGAACATCGCAGCGAACAATATGCACGTAGGAAACGGGACAACAATAAACTTATATATATTTACATCATAAACTAACTAAATTAATTTATTTACAAGTGTATGTACAAGTAAGACTATCGTTTTGTAAGTCATTCGAAGTCATTTTTTCAGTTGGCTTACCTACCTACGAGTTTACACGTTTCAAGAAGGGCCCGCGCCGCGTACGCGCCGCGACCGGCCCGGCACACCGTTCTATATCACAACCTCGTACAATATTGATTCTCTCCTATCTAGACATAATATCAATAAATTCGTAAGCGTATCGTTATGTTAGAGCGTGACGACACGTTCCGTTGTAACGTTCATTGTCGGTATTTGTATTCAGTCTTGGAGAAAGTGTGCGGCTGTTCGCGAGCGGCGCGAACGGCGTTCGCGAACAGATCCGACGCTCGCTCGGTGCTCGCGCGTGCCTGGCACCTCAGCGAGTATAGTCATATTTTAACTATTTCACGAACTCACATTATAACCCGCGTAGATTTATTAAATCGGTATTACAAACAATCATTTAAGCTTTTAAACGCTTCAATGCTTTTTTTTTCGCCAGAATTGAAGTAGGTAGTTTCACAATGTAATTTAATAGGCTTTTTCGAGTACGTAATTGAAAGTGTTATAAAGTCAGGCCGCAGTAAATGAGTTGCTTGTCGTTGATTGCTCTCGACTGCAATCGGCAGAACCGATGCAAACCGACGATACGGGCAGCAATCAAGTCTGAAATCGACACCGGGCCCCACATAATTCGCATATCATTCTCTAACTATAAGTAGTAGATTGTAGGACGCAAATTTATATTTTACCGGCATGTATTTTAAAGTACAATCATCAATCGCTCAGGATGACGTACATGTCCGTGTAAAATAATTTTGCGACCTTTTTATACAGTCTACTTTCTACACAGTCTATTCGAAAAATGAAGATCGGCATTTCTATCAGTCGAAGTTATCAGTAAAATTGGAAGTAAAAGTAGTTACATGTGACAGAACCGACCATCATTTTTAAAGTAGACGAACCAAAACTATTTTAACTTAATTAAATGTACAAAAGTTTTGTCATGTATTTATGGCACGAGCGTGTTGAGCGCGCAGGCGCCGTCGAGCGAGCCGTTCCCGTTGTCGGCGAGCGCGTGCATGGGGTTCTCGATGACGTGCACGGCGCCGAGCGGGGCGAGCGGCGCGGCGAGCGGCGAGGCGCGCGCCTGCTTGCGGCGCAGCAGGAAGTCCGCCAGGCTGGCCGTGCGCCGCGGCGCGCGGCCGCACAGCAGCGACTCGATCTCGCCGCTGCTGTGAGACTCCGCCACGTTCACCTGGACACGGAGCGCACGGGGCGAACTCAACAAACAATTATCATTGACATAGAGAGTTAACACAAATAGTAATTACAATACAAACATTAATCAGGGTTGTAATTCGTTTGTACGTTGCCTAATGATTTTTTCACTCAATAGGCATTGTTAGTAACCTAGTTATAAGAATTTCGATGTTACTAACCCCTCTTAGGAAGTCTTACGTCCGAAATAAATGGTCATTTACTTATTTTATTTATTTAATAATATTCGAATGACAATGAAACATCTGACAGGTGGGAGAGGAAAGTACTAGAGGTACACTGTCAACCAACGCATGTGAGATGCGATACAGATAGACAGAAACAGACAAATATAATGAAAATAATTATAGTGGCTTCTATTGCTACTGTAAAGAAGTCTCTTATTATTTTTCTTAAATTTCTCCTATGTACAGACATTCGCCAGGTTGCATTTTATTATAATATGTAAAGATTAGGCACCGGTCGCTACTGATCAATAAGCTAAGTAAGTTGCAATGATAATTAATCTATTGAGTCTAGCGCCTAATTTCTCGTCTTTACGTTTGTATTTTTTTTAATATTAGGTCGAGTGGCAGATAGCATATGGTCCGTCTGTTGTGAAGCGGATACCACAGCCGTCAAGAATCAGATAATAAATCAAATTATGGTCGTGTCGCACGTACAATACGAATTACCTTAACGTCTCTCAGCGAGGCATTGCTGTTGCTGGTGTCCCGCTCGAAGTCTGTGGAGTAGGCGCGCGCGTTCACGAGGGAGAGCAGCGTGGGCAGAGGCGCCTCCGCGAGCGAGTGCGGCCGCTCGAGCTTGCGCAGCACGCGCGCCCGCACCGCGCTCGCCACGCTCTCCCGCGACGAGCCCGCCCCGCTCGCGCCGTTCGCCAGCTTCGGGCTCAGCGACCCGTTCTGGTTCTCTGTAACATAACAATTAATCGGTACAACATACGTTACTCAACAACGAGGGTAAGTCTCCACATACGAGTAATGCATTTAATGTGATTCACAAGCTATTATTGTACGCCATTGACAATTATTTGTGTAGCTCACGAAAGCAGTTTAGTAAAATTATGGAAACTACCACCTTCTACCGCAACATAAATGAAAAATATTTATTTTTCCGTTCGATAGCTCAGTCTTCTCGTCCTGCGTCTTGGGATGATTACGGATCTAATGAACAGAGACGCATTTTTTTGAATAACTTTAGTTATGACTGCAATGGGGTATTTCAGTGTGCGCAAGGAATAGTAATGATGATACCTTTACAACTTTGGGGTGTAAGTGGATCATCAACATCTTTGAACCGAAGCCAACTTCACCTGCACGCGGTGCACCCTGCTGACTGACAAACGAAGCTCTGGCGAAAAGAAAGGTAGGGAGCGTAATTGTAACTACCCGACTGGGGAATGTACCTCCACCTTACAGAATACCGCAGCCAAATAACAATTCCCTTGAGGGTTCTAGTGTTCTTGCGAGTGAGTGAGGTCCAAAGAAAGGAAGCAGATGCTGCGTTTTCAGCGGGGGTGGCGGCCCGCGAGCGGTACTTCATGTTGCGAGTGTTAATATGGCTACGCTATTGAACGCTCTTTTCCTGACCGTACCTTTGGGAATGGAGGACCTCGGCGAGGGCCCGCCGTCCTCGTCGGTGCAGCCCTCCGAGAGCGTCTCGAGCGGGCGGTGGTCGCGCGCGCCGCCCTCCGCGCCCGCCTCGCCCTCGTACACCTCCGCCGTTGAAGTCGACGGGGTCGGGTTCTGTGCAACAATTACCTATAATGTTTTTTCTTATTAAAAAGTAGTTTTTTTATACAACTAAAGTGGAAAACAAGCTTACGGCCCGCCTGATGGAGGCATCTCACGCGCGTTGCCGACCCTGTTAAAACCTCTTCACGCCCTTTTTGAAGAACCCCATGCTGTAGTCTCTTGGGAAAACCTCGACAGGCAGTTCATTTCACAGCTTGACAGTAGGTACGCGTTCATTCTCCAGTAAAGCCTCATTACACTACGTGGTATTCTACACATGTTTTTAAGATTATGTCTGAATTTAACACGACAGCTCCTATAAACAGCACGTCATATCAGATGCTATCTTATTCACAGAGATAGTCCCCATAGCACGTAGTGTATTAGACGTTCTGGGCGCAGGTCGCCGCGGGCGCTTATTGTTTTTACTCGTACGTGTGAAACGAGGAAAAGACGTGTCGCCGATTTACAGCTAGGTAGGCTTTTATGTCGTCTTACAAATAAGAATAAAAAACATGTTTTTATTCTTGCTGTTATGTAGGTGGTTGATTCACTAAGCACAGATCTTTGCGACACCCACAGCGTGCCCACGAGTGACATAGCTACTTCATTTTACTTGTTGGTGCAAGGGGGTCCTTATATAACAATAATTATATTTATGTCTCCTTTATACATCACAAAGGTCACCCAATATTCACTGTTTACTATTCCGCTAGTTATGATAACAGCACGCGAACAGAATGACGATGTTTTTCACAACCTATTCATCAAGTCGTCAACGTCAAGTGACTAGCTGACACCATTTTCTAGTGTTATGAATAAGACAGACAATGTCACGATCCTAATATATGTACAATAATATATATACAATTGACTCACATTGTAGATATCCCTGAGGCCGACGTGCGAAGAGTCTCCGATGCCCTCCAGGAAGAAGGTGACCATGTTCCCCTTGCCCTTCACGTCGACGGTGCCGCGGCACCGCAGCTTGTAGCCGCGCGTCGACAAGATGTCGTACACCTCCTGCGTCACCTGCACCACGCCGCGCCACACCGCGCCACACCGCGTCACAATGACACACGAGGGAACAGGAGACACTCACTACGATGGCATCGATAACTCAACCCACCGTTCAGATACGGGGCTCCCTTGAATTTAAAGGGTTGGCGAAGGCCAGAGTTTATGAGCCACACGAAGGCATACTATAAAACGAACATGTCTCCCATGTCCCTGACGTGATAAATAGATGGTCAGATTAATTGAGACAATTCGCAAATCTTCTCAATAAAGGAGCTCGCAGCAGCACACCCTATGTTATTGTGGTACCACAATCGCTCTGCTTTTGAAACATTTCAGACCATACATAATACAGTTAACATTTGCTTAGCACATAATTGTTAAGTCAATTAGATCGCATACGATTACTGAAGATACAGTTTGCCGCGATGGTATAGTGTGTATTTGGTTCCTGCCAAGGTCCAGCTGTACCTGGATGTGGTCGAGGAGGCCCGTGGAGTCCATCCTGGAGGCGACGTTGACGGCGTTCCCCCAGATGTCGTACTGCGGCTTGCGCGCGCCGATCACGCCGGCCACCACCGGGCCGATGTTGATGCCTGCCCAAAAATTACTTTCATGCCTAATATGTTTCATGAATCAGTCCAAATCGGACAAGTGTAAACTCGCAGAGCAATATGCATAATGATTTCGCATAGCCAAATAAATACATATTTTAATACATAAAAAAAACGTGCCTAGTTCATTCAAACATTATCTCCAATACTGCATTCGCTGTGGTCCACCGTGCCTGTTGTACTAAATTAGTCCTTTATAAGCTGATTTAGTATGATAGGCATAGTTGACTTTTGTCTAAGCTTAAATTGCCTGTTATGTGACCACTTATTTATTTAAATTGTTTAGGCAAGTATTATAACGTTTTGTTCTTCATTTAACAAACTTTAAATGATGTTCAGCTCCCCTTTCTAACTAGCTGGAATGGATGAACCGGTCTGAACGCAGATATTATCCTCAAATCATACGTGTTCTGTCAGTATATTTAGTGTCGGACATATAGTCAGTAGGTGTGGTTGGTAATGTGGCAGTCATCGGTCGTGTTAGCGTCGCCAGTCAGGACGTCGTCAGCAGGCCCGTGTCGCCCACTCACCGATGCGGATGCGGAAGCTGTTGAAGGAGTGTTCGTTGACGTAGGCCAGCTGCTCGCGGAGACGGAGCGCGTAGTCCGCCATGGCGGTCACGTGCCGGTAGCCGCGCAGGTCGCGCGTCGCCGCCGTCAGGCCTGACACACCATTGTATCATTATAAAAACCACGATCAAGAAAATTGTTGGTGAAATTTTACTTGATGAAAAGGAACGTGGCAGTCAGACATGAATCTAATCCTACTAATGTGATATATGTGATAGTTTGCGAAAATATAAACATCCAATGGATTTTTGTTGTTATTTCATGGCTAACGGCTGAACGAATTTGGTTGAATTAAACGTACCTACATACTTATAAAGTGGATATGACACGAGGCAACTCATAGAAAACTGCAGACAAAATCAACTAAGTATTGTTATGTTGATCGAAAAGAAACGTTCCTATTTTTAATGCGGCTCGAGTTATAGTCTTGGTATTCTTAGCATGCGGCTATGGTCTTACGGCGAGGTGTATTAAAAACTCTTCGATAAAAAATATGCGGTGTTACCTGAAGCGGCCATGTAGGTGGCGCCAGTGCTCTTGATCTTCTCGATGTACTTGAACTGGTCCTCGGCGAGGATCTCGTCGAAGTCGGCGATGATCTCGTTGAGCAGCCGCAGGCACTCCACGCCCTCGTTGTTGCCCTCCAGCTCCACGTAGAACTCCGAGAAGTTGGGGATGGACGCGAACATCACGCACACCGACTCGCATTGCTCGTGGTATAGCTCCTACAGACATAACCATCATCATCAATCAACCGCTTTTAAAATTGCAGCACTCGTCTTCCTCGGGCAATTGGGTTACAATTTTTTTTAAAATAAATGTGACATTTGCTGATAAACTCACGTCAATGTTCTTGTCGCTGCAAAGGAAGTGTTGCGCGACGTGCTCCGGCAGGATGTTGGCCAGGAGCTTGCGGTTGTACGCCTCCAGGTGTTCCATCTCCTCCTTCTCGTCTAAAAAAATACTAATGTTATATTATACTGAAATTTATCAAAGTCCACATTTTTTTTATGAGGGCAAACATGCATGTGGGTCACCCGATGGAAACAATCACCACCGCCTATGTAGATCAGCAACAACCAAGCGGTCGCCGATCCGTTTCCAACCTATACTCCTTCCTTACTTTCTTTCTGGTGATCTCACTCACTCACAGGAACACAACAACCTTCAAGGGAATTGAATTGATAATTGGCTACGCTATTCTGTGAGGTGGAGGTACTTACCCAGGAAGCTTAAAAAATGCACTGTGCCCTACCTCTCTTTTCTCCAGAGCCTCGTTTGTCAGTCTGTAATAAGGTGAGTTTTTCCATTTTTTTAAATATTTATAACATGAGACTGATAACAGTAATGTGCTACCTATAAATACCGGTTTTCAACAATAAAGTCATTTTGTACTTATTTGTCATTTGTACTTAATGCAACTATTATGTCTGTACAGTATCTGTAACATGGATAGGCAAAGTGTATTTGTATGCCCCCACTATACATCTGTTTTAAGTGACCGAGTACGCACTGTTAGCCTGCAGTTTCCAGATGAAGTCAAGGCGGTAGGTGCTCTCCGTCTGCTGCGAGTGCAGGATCAGTGCCACTGTCGCTCCCAGGGCGATCACGATGTTCATCCACTGCTGGTTCCAGTCCAGTCCACATCGGGTTCTGTGGATGTGTTTCAGGACACATTAAAATAAATGGTGCATTTCTACAATAACTTAATAGGGGATGATTTTATGCTGAATATTTTAGTCACATTCTTTATACAACTCTGGGCGGCAATACCTCTACAATTAGGGACATTAGCGCCCAGGGCGGTTAACGAATTATTTACATATGAAGAGAAGAGAAGTTGCGCCTCAGACCGAAACGGTCCCGTATTATGCTGTCCGAAGATTGTAGACTAAGGTTCCTGCTGCCACAAAGTTCTTGAAAAAGACGTGAAGAGATTTTAGTCAGCATCGTGTAAATGATGCTCCTGTTATTGCAAATACCCATTTACGACAATTTATATTGATTTAGTGATAAGATTAATGTGAACATACTTGTCGAATAAGATATCACGGTAGTAGATGTGTTCCTGCGTGGTGACGACGATGTACGCGACGGCAATGATGAGCAGCAGCAGCGTCTTCGCCATCGTGATGAGGATCTGGTGCGCCGCGCACAGGAACATCAGCAGCAGCGTCAGTTGAAGGTAGTGCTGTAAGCCGAAAGGCATGCAATGAAACTCAAAGTGAGTTAGAAAACTTTTTTTTGTACTGTGACGCAGGTTGCCTGACGTCAAGTTGTTAACACATGAAGCTCGGTGTTTCCAGCTAACACAGCACTTACTCGAAGTGAATATCAAGAATAAAAATCATAATACAAATAATTTACACAATTAATTTATATGTGTTACACATTAATAAGTAGGTACCTCGTTTATGTCGTGTGGGCAGAACTTGCCGTCGTTGTAGATCGGGAGTTTGTGTCGGCCGCCCAAGTATACGCTGTGCACCTGTCAAATAAATATTACAGTAAAACCAATGACGTTACATTGACAAACACTTCTGCCAAATGAGATCAAACACTATTGCATGCAAACACACAATAACATCCAATAGATACCACATGTCGGAAATTTTGTACTACCTAGTATTCGACTGAAACACGGTTGCGGGAGCGAAGTGTCAAATGTTGTCTATTTCAAAAATATACTTTCATATTAGTATTTTTGTTAAAAGTTACATTTATTTGCAGAGTATCCAGTATAACTAGAACACTCATAGTTAAATATAGAAAACCGGGGAAGTTGTGTCTGATGCCTATTGA
The DNA here is from genome assembly GCA_937001555.2 of Hypsopygia costalis. Lineage (NCBI taxonomy): Eukaryota > Metazoa > Arthropoda > Insecta > Lepidoptera > Pyralidae > Hypsopygia > Hypsopygia costalis. The sequence continues at coordinate 33,704,720 of OW443326.2, read as the reverse complement.
ACACTAGATACCGAAACGTGGAACTCATTTAATACTAGCTTCTAGCCGCGGCTTTGCCTAGCATGAATGCAGTACCTAGATAAAAACTCATCCTATGGGTCAATGCAGAATATATTATTTATGTATAACAAATTTCATTTAACTCCGTTCAACCGCGGAAAAGTCACCAGAGAGAAAGAGTAATAAACAACCCTTACAAAATTTTGCTTTTCTAGTAGAATTTAATATTTTTTCTAGAACATGCAATGGGTTCCACAAAGGCCAGTGCTCACCCTAACTTATGTCTATGCAGTTGTTTATTCATGATGCAGCCATGGCGCCTCGTGCCTACGGTCTGGTTACTTACCATGATGATCTGTATCTGCAGAATGAGCGCGCCGACCACCAAGAAGGACAGCATCTGGGCGATGGTGCGGTTGTTGTGAGCGCGCACGGACACGCGGCGCAGGCGGGCCGCCGTGTGCTGCAAGTTAACACAATATAGGCTCAGTTTCATTGTTTGGTCCATAACTCAGTCGTTACATAAGCACGCGGGTTCTCCTCGCAAGCGGGATGACAGCTACCGAAAACGCGATTCATGCTTTAGGTATATCGACCAAGATATAAATGGGGCACATCCCGCAAGCTTAAAATTGCTCCGTGTTGTCCAATTTCTAGCACTCCACATACATGTGATTCAGGACCTACAGGTCCTGAATGAAAACGATTGACGCGTGCGGGTACTTCCCGCAAGCTTAAAATTGCTCCGTTTTGCCCTAATTTGCCTGTAAAATAGAAATTCGAATGCGGGCTCCATCAACTAATGAAAATAGTTCCCGCATGTGGGCACTATCGGCTGATGACTTTGAGCTCAATGTCATTGACGGGTCAACAAGATCACTACATTTTGGTAAATGAAGGACTTGGACTGCTCCACGTAATTAAATTTGTTTTCACCGATTACTTTCGTCCTTTCCGAATTGTCAAGATAGACAGATGGAGTCGGTGTTTCTAAAAAAACATTACACATACAACGTTCGTTAGTCGAAACACACTTTAACATTATATAAAATAAAAAATAATGTATATTTGCTTACCGTTATGTTTATGTTATTACTGCCGTAATGGCGAAACCGTTCATCAAATAAATGCGCTACATTAAAATAGCTTTATTAGGAGCATGTCAACAAGGTTCCCAAGTGCCAACAATCAGCAGTATCAACATGAACGCTATAAATACGGTTTCACGTACAAAAGGACGGACTATCTAAGAAGATGATAGGTACCTAATAATTTATGAGCCATTCGCGAAAACTACTCGACCGAAGCCGAAGTATACAGTTAACTATGTAGTATAGTAAACTATTTGTATCTCGCGGCGGTTTCACGCGCACTTAGGTCTCTAGTAATGACTATAACGTGACAATCTTCAATAATTGGAATACAAAATAATAAAATTAATTAAATAATAAAACTTAAATCCGTAGTACCAGAGATTATCTCGTTCAATAGTATACTGGAGAACGAAATCAAGCGAGTCAAACTTGCGCGACGACCGGCAAGCAATATGAGTTTATTACTAATAAATAAGTTTTGTAATTGGTTGAATTTGGTTGTATAGTGTTCTGTCCTAAAAACGAAAGGCGACTGATAGAAATCCATGGTAAAGTAAGTGTTCTGACGCTTATTGTTGACACGCTCGCCACGCATCCCATCTGATCCCATGTCGACTATACTTCTCTCTGTCTTCTCGTCTGTCATCTAGGAACACGGTTGCAGGAACCTAAATTATCTAAGTAAATTACCCGCATCCAAATACACTGACCAGCGAAGGAGTTAACACAGTGTCAACACTGTCTGCCGATTGTTTGAGAATACATTTAGAGCTAAACAAACAGCGACTACACAAACAGGACAACCTCTGGTTCTATACATTCTCTAAACGAATACACCACCTCTGTGCTGGCGCGAGTAACAGACTGGGAGAGTCACTTATGTTCCCCATCTCTATACATCGTGTCCAGGGATGAAGTGCAACCTTGAAAAAGGGTGAAAATAGATTTTAAAAAAATATCGACAAGAAAAAAATTGAAAATAAAAATATTGGTTTTCTATTTTTTTTTTATTAAATTCAAGAAAAAAAAAGCAATAAAAAACATATTTTTTTTTTTTTTTGTTGATAATATCTTATCTATTTTCACCCCTTTTCAGGGTCACCTTCTCCCGGAACACAATGTACGAGTATAACGTGGGTACCCCCGTAGGATCGTTAATAACGGTACATAGTTGTACCTCCAGTCAGGTAGACATATACCGTCATATTTATTATAGGCACGATAACAACATAATACCAATAAAAATACAACAAAATTGTACACAGAGTTAACTAGAATCCTTTCTTTTAGATTTGTCTGTTATACTTCTATACTGTGAGTTCGTTTTTAATACTATTAATGATAATACGAAAAATAACAATGTTTTTTTAAAATCAAGCTTTTATTACTTGTTGTTAATAAATAAATAACTATGTTTGACTTACTACTTAATCAAGTCCTTTGAGTTAATACTCATCATAGGGGTTCAAACGGAATTATTAATTTCCATTTAGTAGTGGCTACTTTAGTTGATTTAAAATTACGGTATTTAGATAATCATGAGAACCAAATGGGTGTCCCAAATTTCAGTTCAATTGAGTATCCAATTGAACAAATTACACCCAGTTGGAAGTGGAAGTCGACTTTAACTTGCAATATTTTATTACAGGTACCGCGGTGAAACTATATAAAAGCGTGCAATGTCATCATCAAACACTTGTATCTCAACTTGGTAATCCATCATAGAAATAAATAAATAGTAACGACCTAGGACCTAGTTTCCAGCTGCGCTAAATTAGGTGTTCTCATGGCCGGCGGGCAGGAGCACATCGCTCACGCGAAAAGCGAAATAAGAAATGGCTTAAAAATAAAAAGACTTTATACTATAACATAGCTTTATAAAATTTAAGTCTGAAATTTAATCTTCTGTCTTTATTGTAACTAATGACCCATGGCCCATCCGACACATATGGCTAAAATGTCAAAAGGCTAATAGACGCATTTTGCCAGAAATGCAGATATAAGTAATTTAGCTTATATAAATATGTATTCATAAATAAACCCGCATATCCAGATGATATCTAAATTTGTCGATTGCGACCGGGTGGCGAAACTACAAATTCAGTTTACCTTGAAATCAATGCAGACGACGAGGTAGGTAGTGGCGAAGATAATGATGCCGCACAGCGCCATGGTGATGAGGCTCAGCAGGGTCCTGGGGCACAGGGAAACATAGTACTGGTTACTTTAATAAATCAATTACAATAGTAGAGTTTAGGTTTTCTTTTCGGTACTGACAAAATATAAAAATATATATATAAATGTAATAAAATAAGATCTTAGTTTATTATAATTAAAGTAGAATTTGTGCAAAAAATACGAACAAGTATTATACGTACTACTTATATCAAGTGTCTTTATTTATGGGGGGATAAGCGAGCATGGGGGTCACCGCAGGTAATTATACTTTATTACAATATGTACTCGTACGAGTATCTGCTGCTTTGTTCGACAACTGTCTTCTAGTTGGCAATGTCAAATTATCAGATTTTTTAATTTGTAGCAGCTGTAGAATTTTTGAGGTTCTATCAGTGTTAAAGCTGACTTCGATCATTAATAGTTCTGGAAATGGTAGCAGCTCACGTCTACCGCAAACTTAAGAGCTTAAAAAATTTTTTTGAGCACAATTGCTCGTTAGTGGGATTACGTACGTGGGGATTACATGAAGTTACCGCAAACTGTAACAATTATTTTCAACAGAGTTCGTAACGGGAGATATTCAAGTATCTATTTTTAATGAGTAGTCCGATTTTGATGATTCTCTTTGGATTTTAAAGAGTAGTCGTTTCCAACTACCTTTAAAGCCAGATCACCCTGCCATCAGCAGACTAATCTCTGGCGAAAAAGAGGGATAATATCAAGTTCTATATTGTATATTTACATAAATACTATACTACCATAACATAATACTACATGTACTGTATCACTACATAGTATAAAACAAAGTCGCTTTCTGTGTCCCTATGTCCCTTTGTATGCTTAAATCTTTGAAACTACGCAACGGATTATGATGCGGTTTTTTTAATAGATAGAGTGATTCAACTGGAAAGTTTATATGTATAATATATGCATAACATAGTAGAAAAACACTGATAATTTAGAGGTTTCTAATGTGATGTCGTAAATAAACACATTTTTTTGCTCTTTCATTGCAAACGCTGGCTGAACCCAACGAGATAGATCAAAATAATGTAGTACAGTATTGTTCACCTTAAAATGGTCTACAAAAAAGTTCGCGATGGTATATGTCTATCTCTTAGTGGTAACACACAATAACCGTTATTTTATCCTTTGCTTTTTACAAGAAATAATGCCTTATTTACGAAGCGATTTTAAGCAATACAGAATTAATCCTTATCCAATTAAGTACCTTAAATACATTGCGCATTTAATATAGATCAATATGGCCCTTCACAGCATGTAATTTAAATGAATAGTTTAGAAGATATTACACATTTAAAATGCAGGGACATAACGGCTGTGGCGGTACCGGCCGCGGAGCCGGCGGCGTGTGCCTATAACTGGGGAAGGACTGGATAGGACAAAGCGCAAAGACCTTCTGTAGTACATTTAGTATCAGCATTGCACCCGTGCGAAGCCGGGGCGGGTCGCTAGTAATTTATATACAACTAGCTGCCCACCCCGGCTTCGCACGGGTAGAAAGTGTTGTTTTCTTTTCCTCGCAATGTATGTCTTTTCTCTCCATTAGAACCTTCCTTATACCTTAACGAAAATATTAAAATAAAAATTTGCAGAATTGGTCGAGCCGTTCTCGAGTTTTGCGCTTAGGAACATTCATTTTAATATGGGACCACCTGGAGAGTGTACCCTCTCAAACAAATAAGAATTATTAAAATTGCTGTACAATTGACGGAGAAATCATTGAATTAAAAAAATACATACAGTCGACCATAGGACCACCCCCTACAATAAACAACAATAATAGGTAATTTCTAGGACAAAACCTATCTTATGTCCTTTCCCAGGACTCAGGGTATCTCTGAACCAAATTTTATCTAAATCGGTCCAGCTAAGCTAAGTTAAGCGTGAAGAGGTAACAGCTAGACACTCTGTCGCATTTAAAATATTAGTATGGATTGGCGTTCCGAAAACCAGAAAAAACGACACATATATTGATATATAGACATTTCAACCACATCGCACCCCAACACGGGATGATGGTCACTTTAGCCACGTTGAATTTTAAAATCGTTGTTGTTTTCGTAATCAGCGACCCGATAAACCATAAAAACAACACCCATGACGATTTTCAGATTAAAATGGAAAATTGTTGGAGAAGAGTGGTATCATCATCATCAGGTCATTTTAGTCTCCACTACAGGAGCATGACCCTCTCTCGTCCGTCCCAGACAGGAGGATTTGGCCTACACTCCCCACGCTGGCCAGACGGGTTAGGGAGGCCTGATCGATGTTTTATAATGTACGAGTATTTCCCTTAGTCTGTGCCTTAGTCGCCTTGTACGACATCCACGGGAAGAGACGGAGTGATTCTATTCTAGTCTGCCGGAAACCACACGGCCGTAAGAAGGAAAAGTGGTATACGCGGAATAAATTCAGTTTCATCGGTACCACTCCCAGTGAGAATCTCAGCTTCAATTATACATAAGTCGCTGCTAAACATTGACTTTACTTCAGGAAGGAGATCTTCCCCAAATTTTAATAATATTTTTGAAAACTCTTGGGCACGTAAAGTTCTATCTACAGCTTCTACTGCCTTATTGTTGGCCATTTCGCATTCATCTGAAACGATTAGATTAGCTTTGTCACAGTTTTGTGTCACAAAGCATGTCGGTGTTTCCGTTCTGTATAAATCGAGTAGAATATTGAACATTATATTTGCGTCATTCCGCCTAGAAGTAATATGGCTGCAATACCTGGCGATGCTGCTGTGAGATATTATTTTGGCGCCTGATTTCAGCGAGGATTGCTCTCGTCAGGTATGTTTTTTCAGTCCCTCCTGAAGCATATAAGAAAAACAGTTTCCCCTTGTTGTTTAAAAGACTTTGCATCACAAAAGCTTGCTACATAGCGTCCCGCAAATGTACGCATTCTTCTGGTTTGTGCGAATATATACCAATCGTTTAATTTCAATTTTAGCGTACACGTTTATAATAAACTGACTAAATAGACCACGTTACCTTTGTAAATTAATAAAACGAATCCGTCTAACTTGTAGCAGGTAAGAATAAAAGTAGCACTGCGCGGTTAATTTTTTACAACACAATCAATATTTTGTTAAACTATTTACTGTTTTTTTCAGTAGCTTTTTTAGTTCTCTTTGCTATTATAGCATGTTTTTAGTTATTCTTTTAAACTATAATTTATTGTAAACACCATGTTGTTTATGCAAATAAATTTAGCTTTGTTCTGCATCAGGTGTTCCAAATCTTGGATTTATATACCGCAACAAAAAATGCTCATCAGGCTGAACAACTTTTGCTAAGGCGTCCTTTTTATATTTCTTATAGTTTAGCTGAACCATTATGGTTCTGCATCACGTGTTCCAAATCTTGGATTTTTATCTCAACAAAAAATGCTCATCAAGTAGAACAAATTTTGCTAAGGCGTCAATTTTATATTTCTTATAGTTTACCGGAACCATTATGGTTCTGCATCAGGTGTTCCAAATCTTGGATTTATATACCTCAACAAAAATGCTCATCAGGCTGAACAACTTTTGCTAAGGCGTCATTTTTATATTTCTTATAGTTTAGCTGTACCATTATGGCCCCCCTCAGGTGTTCCAAATCTTGTATTTTTATACCTCAACAAAAAATGCTCATCAAGTTGAACAACTTTTGCTAAGGCGTCAATTTTATATTTCTTATAGTTTACCGGAACCATTATGGTACTGCATCAGGTGTTCTGAATCTTGGATTTTTATACCTCAACAAAAAATACTCATCAGGTTGAACAACTTTTGCTAAGGCGTCATTTTTATATTTCTTATAGTTTAGCTGAACCTTTATGGTTCTGCATCAGGTGTTCCAAATCTTGGATTTTTATACCTCAACAAAAAATACTCATCAGGCTGAACAACTTTTGCTAAGGCGTCATTTTTATATTTCTTATAGTTTAGCTGAACTTTTATGGTTCTGCATCAGGTGTTCCAAATCTTGGATTTTTATACCTCAACAAAAAATGCTCATCAGGCTGAACAACTTTTGCTAAGGCGTCATTTTTATATTTCTTATAGTTTAGCTGAACCATATGGTTCTGCATCAGGTGTTCCAAATCTTGGATTTTTATACCTCAACAAAAAATGCTCATCAGGCTGAACAACTTTTGCTAAGGCGTCATTTTTATATTTCTTATAGTTTAGCTGAACCATTATGGATCTGCATCAGGTGTTCCAAATCTTGGATTTATATACCTCAACAAAAAATGCTCATCAGGCTGAACAACTTTTGCTAAGGCGTCATTTTTGTATTTCTTATAGTTTAGCTGAACCTTTATGGTTCTGCATCAGGTGTTCCAAATCTTGGATTTTTATACTGAGATGGAAATTTCGTGTCCACGTTTTCAAATCGATGCCATTTTCGTAATTGACGTCTCAGAAAAGCATAGAATCAACACCCATATTGATATTATGATATTTCAACCCCATCGCACTCCCACAGGAGTGTGTATTTTATAATCTAACATAACCGACGTGACACAAGATGTCACGTCGGTTATGTTAGATTATAAAATAGCTGTTGTTTTCGGAATCAGCGACCCGATAAACCTTAAAAACAATACCCATAACGATTTTCAGATGTTTGCACCTCATTTCACCCCTTTAGGGGTTGAATTTTGAAAAATCCTGAAATACGTGTTTACACATTTATCTACAGAAGTGCTCATGTAAAGTTTCGTATAAAATAGTCCAACTAATCTTGGTTCCCCATACAAACTTTGGACCCCCGTTTCACCCCCTTAGGGGTTGAATTTTCCAAATTCCCGTCTTAGTGAGCACCTACGTCCTATAAGGAACCCCCTTGCAAAATTTGAGACTCCGAGCACTTGTAGTTTCTGAGATTTCGTGATGAGTGAGTGAGTGATTTTCTCTTTTATATATATAGATAGATAAAGAATAAACAATAAATAAATTTAACAAGATGGAAATCTATTTCAACGTGATAAGGTTTATTTCCAGAGCCCGGTGGTCGAATGGCTAGCAATGGTTATTTTGTCTCCGCGGTCACGGATCAAATCCTCACACAAATTATACATTTGTGGAAATGAACAAGTCAGTTTGTCTTGGTCTGGGTGTTTTCTATGTAATATATGTAATTATTTACCAAAAATAGTATTCAAGTATATTTACCAGTTATCTAGTAACGATAGTAGCATTGCTTAGTTTAAGACTAGATGGCGGTGTGTAATTTGTCCTGGAATATTATGTGGCGACACGGTAGGAATACTTACACCTGGAAAGCCAGCAGCTGGACGAGGGCAATGGCAGCGTACACGGCCAGCGAGCACATGAAATACACCTTCAGCATGCGGTCGCGCTCCGCAGTGTACTGCAAAAACACACAAAATGAGCTACCAACAAACATAGACAAGAAATTTCATCACCAACATCACTCTGAATCTAGCCGCTGAAGGCCTTCCACGATGCTTTCTACCAAATGAAATACTCATCCAGCCACTTCAAGCCGCTTTTTTTGGGGTATCGGTATAAAATTAGAAATCTAGAAATTTAGCTCTGAATACAGGTTTTTAAAATTGCGTCGGGAGACAAATAAGTGCCCGGCTCGGTAGACTAATAGTTCTGGAGGGAAAGCGGCTACCGTATCCACAAAGACTCCCATTATGAGGAGACAGCTGCTAAAGTAGCATCTCTTCACGTATGGTGATCTCACGGGCAGCAACACAACAACAACGACACAGTGTGAACAGGCTACGATCAACTATAAACATGCACACGAGATCTATATGTATTGTGTTTGAGTGAGAAAAATTTAATAGTTGGCGGTTTTCTCGCCGGCGACGACATAAACAAAACTAAACAAATAAGATTTTTTAAACAATCATTTATTATTTGTTACTAAAAAAAACTAATAAGTGAACATACTGTGTATTAACCTAAATATCACACAATTTAAGAAGGAGATTAATAATCGCCCTTTTGTGGCGGACGGCGGTAAAATGGTGGCATTTAAATGATTTATTATTGTTATGAGAACTAAACGAGTGTGCCAAATTTCAGCTCAATCGGACACTGGGAAGTGGGTCAAAAGTAAGATGGGAAATTTGATTATAAAGCTTGTAAAACAATATGAATTAAGTATGAAATTATGAAAAATATTTACAAGATACGTATCATAGTTAAAAATGTCGTGCGGCGTCAGAGCCATTCAAACCGACTTGGCCAGCGAATCAAATCACTGAGTCAAGATGGAATTTGGCAAGAGATTCAATTACTTTGATAGTTTTCCAGGATTGATTGATTTGGGAACTTGTCGGGCTCCGACAGGAGCAGACCATCAATAAAATCAGGTAACGAAAGAGAGCTTACGGAGTTTTGTTTACTCCAGAGTCGCTACAAACACTCCCCATAACTCGATGTATATTCGATGATGATTTAGAAGGTAAAATAGCAGTAGCCTACAGAAATAAAACAGTCAAAGTTGCCCATCTCCGCGAAGGGCAAATCATAGGTAAGACAGATCACGTACAGCTTCATGTTTACGTGTACAATGAACGGTATTGTCTGTTATTAGTTAATTGCATAAATTATGTCACCTAAAGCCACTTCGCTCTGGAATCAGGGAGACTGCATAATCTGATTAACGCTTTTAATTAGCCACTGAGAAACTCGCCTGTACAATTAGCGTAGCTATAAATTGGCAAAGAGATTATGATAATAACTGCAAATTAAACAGAGAGCCGATGACGAGACTTGACGCTCTTTGTGAGCGAAGTAAAACGTTTAATTAGGTGCCGTCGAGAGGCGAAGCTCGCCGCACTGCGCCGCCGCCGCCGCCGGCGCCGCTGCACGGAGTCGGACATATTTGATTTATTATTTGCCTTGGTTTTTAGAAGCAGTGATTTGGACTTGGATTTTTTACAGCATCAAAATTGATGCAATTGCAGTACCATTTTAAATTTTGGAATAGTAGTAACAAATATCAATTTTTAATTAAGTATATTACGCTCACTCGCAGCGGTTGACTGGTAGTAATGTATTTTTATACCGATTTATTGCCTGCCTGGAGTACCTTTCTTGACGTCGGTGACATTGTAGCCTTATAATATGGATCCATCTAAAAGCATCGTTGCAGTCTCAACTGCCGCATTAGATATGCTGAGTGGATCCTTTTCTGGCAGAGATCAAGCGAGTCTATTTGCTATTAACATTTAAGTATTTTTTTTGTGTTTACTTTTCGCCCTGTCAAACCAAAGTATTATTGAGGTGTAACAAGTTTCAATACATACAAAGTGCATGTGTGTGTCTATGACTAAATCACGTACTTAGCAAAATGTATCAATTCTATAATATTTAGGTACACAATTTATTTAGGTAGTTAATATTGCCTTCTGCTATTACGCAACTAGCGACGACATGTAGCTGATGCTTAGGATTACTTTATATCAAGTCGTCTAATTTGAAAAATTCAACCATTGTTAAAAAAAAAATCGGTTGTCTGTAAAGTCGGTTTACTGACGATAGTTGAACGTGACAACGTCATAAGAAAATACTGATGGAATGTTTGCATTTTTCAAAATAAAATTTTAATGGAACGCCTCAGAGCGAGGTAACGCCGCATGAGTCATGTTTTTTCGTGCGTGCAGCCGGCTCCATCGAATTATAAGACGTTGTCACGTCAAAAATGTACGGCAACATCGCATGGATATTATTGGCTACATTGTTTGGAATGTTGTTGCACGACGAGTGACGCAACGACGTCGAATATGCTCCGATACCACAGTACACGAAATAGTACTACGTACAGTACGGCCGCTCTCTCGTAGCGATCACGCCGAGACAAATCTGGAAAATTTGTATGGCACCGCACGCACACATGCTTATTCACGCTATGCACAATTGCACATCATCATAGTTTCTGTAATAGATAATGACGCGACATTTGTTTGTATGCGTCGACCGGGGTGTGCCGGCACTTTACATATTCTACCTATCACTGAAAACGCGGCTCGTGTAACTGAGTTTGATTAGCTTCAGCATTAAATGTAAACATTGTTAGAATCAAAGAGGCCTATTAAAATTGATTTAAGTGAGTCTTTGAGATCAAGAGGGTATGAAATTATTCTTACCCTCTTGATCTCAAAGACTCACATTAGAAGAGCACATTAGTGCTCAAATAAAAACAGTATCTTTCGCGATAGGGATAATAAAAAGATAGCAAATATCTTATATATATGAGTGCTCTTTGTAGTAACTACTAAATATGCACGTGATTCAAAATTTGTTACAAAAATATTATTTTTAGAAATTCTACATAAGAAGGACCGACTATCTGATCGTAGGGAGCTGATGGATGCAAACGGCACAGAACGGATCATTGTAGACATCTACGGAGGCGGCGTATGTTCAACAGATGACGGCCTTTGGCTCAAGTGATGGTGATGACCTAACAAGGAGTTTGATGGCGTCGTCGCGCGTGTCAGCCTAATCGAATACGCAAGTTAAGCATCGTCGATCACAGCCTGTTCATGGATGTTAAGCCATCGGTGCCGGCTGTTGTAATTAGATGCCAGTCGATAAGCCAAGTAAGCGACCTTGAAGCAGCTTGGAAACACTGGATTTCGCCAAGCAGCAATTGTACAGCTTGGTGGAGTATGCTCTAAATCCCTTCGATTGAGGGGAGACCCGTATCCCAGCAGTGGGATGAATAAGGGTTGACGACGGCCTAAGAAGGGATAATAACTTTAAACCTTTAAATGTGATTCACTTTTCAAGAGATCTTAAATAGTTCTATGATGACACAAGACAGGCACCGTCAGTGATATGTGCCCCTGATGCCTGACCTTGCTCTCGTGGCTGGTGTTCCTGAAGGTGAGCGTGAAGGGGCGGCAGTGGTCGGCGCGCAGGCGGTCGATGGAGCGCGCGTCGATCGCCTTCATCAGGTATTCGTTCACCTCGTCCTCGGGCTTCTTGTTGTCGTTGCTGGAGTCCGCGCCGATCCTGCTAGTGAATTGCAGGCATGGTACATTGAAAATTCATGTAACAATTTTAATAGAACGTCCAGAGTATTAGTTGAACTTAAACTCGTAATGTTTAAGACGGTCAGGTATGATTACAAGACACGCGACCGAAGTTGGTAGCCACGACGCCCGCATTGATTTTTAAACATTTTACTAGCGGCACCTAACAATTCTAATCATCATGCCGAATTCAGGCCACGGAAGTAGTGGTAAAGAAAGAATAACATTCAAGAAAAAAAATTGACGTTGGTAGAGCATGTAGTCGTGATCTAGAGGCTCTATTCCATACAGAAACGATTCTCAGGTACCGCACATGGTCCAGGTCTTAGTAATTGTTTCTAAGAGTTTCTAGTAGAAGTCACTGTCGACCATTTTGCGTCGATTTCAACCTGGGGCCTATGAAATTTATATAAACGCACATATTTGTAGGGTATCGGCCTAAGAAAATAAAAAGTTTGGGGACCTCTGGCTTCGATGGACGGTGCACTTAGAGAAGTATATACATATATAGAGTAAGTATATATCATATAAAGACAATGAGAAGTAGAGTAAACAAAGTGAAACATATTGACGCAAAATGTTGCAGCAATAGCCAGGCAAAGTTGCCGCCTGTCGCTCTCCAGCCGTGACACCCTCGCATGGGAACTGATGCCCGGATTTAATTGAAACCACGCGGTTAAGTTGGCGCAGTTTGACCCGGATTCTCGTGGATGTATTCTGTGCTAGTCTGTAAGCTAAACTGTGCGACTACAGTAACAATTAACAGGCATTTATAGTAACGAATTTGGAATACGCTGTGGTCTCGTGTGTAGAATAACTGTAGTTCGGAAATAAACAACATCTTAGATAAAAAAATGGTGAAAAAAAAAGAAAGAATATTAAGATTTTGAACGAATTTCAAAATTTTATACGGATAGCACTGTGTTTTGATTTGTAAATGTGTTGTTATTCACTCCTTAGTTGTTACCTTAGTTGTTACCCAGATTACCCGTAAGTACTCAAAATGTCAGAATTTACATTAAAAAAAACTTTTCCCACACATTAATTTTGAAATTAATTATGATAATCCTCGACCCTGATGCCTCTGCTGTTCAAAATGTCAACATGTTTCGATGACTGCTTACACCAGACAAGTCACATCCTTTTTAATAAGATTTCGTATTCGGGGTGTGTAAAGCCGGCCGGTTGTATTGTATTGCTATATCTCACAGGATGGCTCTTGCAGTCCTGTGGTTCCAACGGAATACCAGTGCTGTGGCTAAGCCTTAGCTTCGTTGAGCAGGGACCATATTGACACTTATGTATGTATTGTGATTTTAACGTGAAAACGTTTTTAAAAAGGTTCCCACACTGAGGTCGCGTCAGAGTTAGCGATGAAATTGTATTTTATTGTCGCCATAAACGTCGATATATATTGTGATTCAAGATTTTTCGCACCAAGTGGTGTATATATTTTGAAACTAGACAACGTCCTATAGTTGTTAGGATACCTATGACGATAAATCAAACGAGCGCCAGAATTTATCGACAGATCAAGGGAGGCGCCTTCGGTAGCGCCTTAGACTTGAAGCACTGGGCAATGTTGTAATGCCACCGGTTGCGTACATATAATGGGGCGACTTTAATTTATTTCATCTTTTAATTTAAAATACCTGGGACCACGAAAACCGCCGCCAACGCACCAACTCCTTCCTTTTTTAAATTTTGTTGTAATACTTAGTGTCAGAATTATGTGTAGCCAATATACTTTTCACGTTTTCTTTTCTTTCTTCTATTAAACTAAATATATAAACTAAAATGGCGAGGTGTCACTCACTTGGATGAGTGCTTGCCGTGCTGCGAGCCGTGGCCCATAACGCGCATCTCCTTGGACACGTTGCCGTTGATCGAGAACGAATGCTGCGGCTTCTTGTCCTGTCACAGGGACATCATAATTTTAACAAGTGTTACAAGGTGGTAAATAACTATTAAGTTTGCACAATGTTGATACAGGTCGCGAAGAGGGAGAAAGAAAGTCTGTGTGTGTATGTGTGTCTGTGTGTGTGTGTGTGTCTGTCTGTCTCTCTCTCTCTCTCTGTGTGTGTGTGTGTGTGTGTGTGTGAGAGAGAGAGAGAGAGAGAGAGGGAGAAGTGAGATAAGTATAAAGTGTTTTTGATCTCACTCGCGCACATCACAAGGCCCAAATGCACCTGTGTGAGTATCGCACTCGCTAGGGGCGAGTGCGGGCTCTCGCTGTGCGACTGTACTGTTGTATGGCATTATCGAGGTAAACAAATGGTGTTAGTGTTTCTACAAAACAATATTATGCAGTAACACCTTACATTAAACCGTAATAACCGTGTCCGCTGACATGGCTGGTTATATTCTTGTTGCAGGGTTTCGATTGCTTCTTGTGTATTTTGATGAGTCACTAATAGACAAGTATCTTCCGCGAACTGGGCAGACGGCGGCGGCCTACTTTATGATATTACTCAATAGGCTAGGCGACAATTTTATCTTTCGATTTGTTATATAAGAACGTCACAATAATATAATTATAAGTGAAACAATTACTTCGATAGCATAAAACCTTCTCGACATAACCAGAAAAAACACAATTTTGGTCTTTCCCGAAATCGCTCCATAAAAAAGGCTATTGAGTTAGGACCTAGGTATTTTGTAAACATTAAAACAAATTTTTTTTAGGACAGCTATGTTAAATACTGCGTTTACATATTTTATGTAGCTAGTGCCGTAACAAAAGTTATAGTATTTGTTATTGTTTTTCCAAAGTTAATATATTTTTTTTTAATATTTTCATCCTTTTAAATTAGACTTTGCCACCAAACTTTAATCGACCATAAACAAGTCGGGCATAAAAATTTCAAGATCGTTCTAGTTTTGTATATTTTATGGTACTTACTTGAAAATATTTTCTTAATTATTTCATATCATTATTGTCTTCTAGCCTATTTTACTCGTACCTACATAGAGTAAATACTCTACTCTATAGGACCAATTTTTTGGTGGTCAAAAGTATTGACCACCAAATTGGTGGTGGTTGTTAAGCTGATTTGCAATTTTTGCTAAAGTGTAACGATTCGTATACCTAATATTTTTTTATAATTCCAGAAACGGTGGCCCGTTTCTGGAATTAATTCCAGAAAGTAAACCACAACACGTTTGCTTCTATACAAAGATTTATAATTTAACATGTCGAAAGCCCCGCTGATGACAACAAACAAAACAAGTACATGCATTTTGTTATTATTTACATGAAACAGTACAAGTGCTTTATTAATAACTTAATGACATAGTTTGCAAACGAGATGACAAGTAGTTAACTGAACTGCCATCCAAACTTTGCAAGAGCTGCAGTGTATAATGTTGGCTGTTGTCTCTCGTAAACTTGAAGATAGGGCTCGCAGTGATCGCACGCAGTAATAAGTAGGTACTATCGAAACATTGGACGTGGACATGCGAGACTGAAGCATCGGTACAGTCGAGGGAATGCTGTAATATCTAAGGTTTTATCTCACGTGTTTACACACTTCACATTAAAACAAGACTAACAAAAAAACCGGCCTGGTGCGAGTCGGACTCTCGGACGTAGGGTTCCGTACTATTATGTATGAAAACGGCAAAAAAAAATCGCGTTTGTTGTATTTGAGCCCCCTTAAATATTTGTTTTATTTTTATTTAACTATTTATTTTTAAAGTGATTATTATAACTAAATATTCTGAGAATATGTCAAGCGCCCACCTATTGCCATTATCAATTGCGAGCAAAAACGAGCAAAAAAAAATTATGTTTGCTGTATGGGAGCCCACTTATATATTTATTGTATTCTGTTTTTTAGTATTTGTTGTTATAGCGGCAACAAAAATACATCATCTGTGAAAATTTCAACTCTCTAACTATCACGGTTCATGAGATACAGCCTGGTGGGTGACAGACGGACGGACAGCGGAGGCTTAGTAATAGGGTTCCTTTTTACCCTTCGGGTGCGGAACCCTAAACAAAGATGAACAAAATGTTTTCATACATGCTTTTTTTAGTAAAAAATAAATTCGCTTTCTGCGTCTGTCTGTTAATTGTTTGTCTGTTTAGAGAAAGTCTTTTGAATGGTTTATATGTATAATACATTTGTTCTATTCCACAGCCAGTACGAGTCCGTAGTTGTTAATAAAACCGACAGTCTAGGTTACCCCTAAAAGGGCTGGGAACGGATTGGCGATACCTTCGTGTTGTCAATTTCTATACGTGGTTGTGACTTACTTTCCATCTGATAACCTATACATGCTAGGTTCTTCCTGTTAAGTGTAATACAATACGATTTGAATGTATTACACTAACATTTGTCAAGGCCGTTGACGTATAGTTTTGTTTCGAATACTTTGTCTAAAATAATAGCAATTGCCCATTGTCCATGTGGACAAAGGCGAGATAGGAGGTGTTTAGGATTCAAGTAAACGTATGGAGCCCTAATGTGGAGACTTACCACGCGGCTGGTATCGTCGGGTACAATGAGGAAGGTCTCGATGTTGTGGTCCTTCAGGTAGGTGTTCCGCTGGCCGCCGTGGCCGGGCTCCACCTTGTAGTCGCTGCCCAGGCACATCAGGGTCTCCTTGGTGATGTGCACGCGCCTGCACAATTAGCACGTATCAATAGCACACACACACATGGGATACATTGGTAAGTACATCTTTCTAACAACTATATTGTAAGATCTACTATTGGATTTTAACGAATTAGCATAATGCCTTGTGCTAGTAGGTATAAGAAACAAATGAGTTAGGTCATCTTTTAACCATTTCAAACAATCAATAAACTCGTCTTGAGAAGATATGAGAAATTTAACTGCTGTCAAACTCCATTATGAAGAATCTTCGAAAACCGAGTACTTACACCATACATCAAAAAATAAAAAAAAACATGAGCACTTACCCAGCAACGCCACCGCTCTCCATGTAGTTGGCGAGCGTGACATCGTTGGACCAGACATCGAACTGCCACTTGCGCAGCCCGAGCACCACGCAGTGCACGCGGCCCGTGTGGATGCCCACGCGCATGTTCACGTTCACGGCCATCACCTCACGAACCAGCCTGCACATAAGTACGGCAGTCTCTTTTAATACATCAAACTTGTAAGTTAGGAGGCTAACAGTAAGCTGCTACTTGGCCGCGTTTACAGATTATACAGACAGATACGCGCAACAACAGCTATTTTGAAATAATTTGAATAACAAATGGCGTGATATGGGAATGTTGGGGTTGGATTGCATTGCCAGACGAGTTACAAACAGAAGATAACCAGAAGCAATTTATAAACACAAAAGAAACTGTTATACCTTAGAGAATTACTAAACGTTAAAGTACTACTACTATACAAGTACTACTACTATACATGGCCAAATGATAAATATTATAAACAAATGATATATTATTATTGACATTTCATTTAAATTAAAGTAGGTATATTATACTCAACATTATGAAAATATAAATTATATTAAATATTATATAGTAATACTCTGTATACTATATACAACATCTTATTAATATACTCGAATATATACTACATATGGAATGCAATAAAGATTGTGTATTCGGCATTTTGACAGCTCTAGTGCTTCACGCGAGTCTAGCCGCCAAGGATGGAGTACAAGGTTTACCTCGGTACTCTCTGTATTTTGTGGTTATACACAGGAAATGAATTGGGGAGTGAGGGAGAGAGATATTCACCCATAGCGAGAAATTGGTGTGATGTATATATGTGATTATGAAGAAGTGTCCTCTGTTAGTGGCATACAGTACTAACGCAATAGCATCGATCATATCGAGTCCCATTTCAACGCAGCACTTGGCGTGGTCGTCTCGGGTCTCCGGCAGCCCGGAAACGCAGTAGTAGCAGTCGCCCAGGAGTTTGATGCGGAGGCAGTGGTGCTCTGCCGCCAGGCGATCGAATCTGAGAATAAACAAGGATAATCAAACTCAGGGAGGAGCTCGATGGCGACGTTGCACGTGTCAGTAACGATCACGAAAGTTAAGCAACGTCGACCGTAGCCTTTCTAGGGATGGGTTTATTTATCTCGAGCTCCTCCATTGTTTGGACGGCACGTTAAGGTGTTGTTGTTTTTAGACGACAATCGCTAAGCCAAGTCATTGGCCACTGGGCAAGCCGCCCAATGGCCAATGACTAGGCTTAAAACTTGGCGTTGGCCTCCGCCAACCTGCACTTGAGCAGCGTGATGCAGTAGCCCAACAATGGGATGACCCCGGGTTGATGCCGACAAGTGACAAACAAATCTCCTAACATACTTTTGCCCTGAGTTTCGAGAAGTTTCCGCTTAATTTACAGTACATTAAATCACTTTCAATATTTAAAATACAAGCGAAAATAATCTTAGAGTAATTACATGTTTATTCACAGCTCAGAACCTGCTAAGTCCGGATTATTGTGTAAATATTCCAGTGGAGCAGGCCGCCGCCGCCGCCGCGGCGTGGCGACTCTCGTGTTTGGGTTGCGCGCAAAGTGAACAAGTTAAGGACTCAAATCCGACAAGATTAGTCTGTTTACGAGCACATAATCCGTTCCGAGAAGCCGTGGCCGTGACGTCCCCTCGGCTCGTATCGAGGAGTAATATCTAAACTTTGGACGGCTATTGATGAACGTCAAGCAACGTAATACGATAAGTTCTCAAACGTCACCTCCGGACATGATAGAACGACATTTTGAAACACTTTCCTTACAAAGTTTCTTAATTAGCGAACAGTCAAGAAAGGAGAACGAAAGGAGAATAAGAGAACCGAATACAACGCATCAATTTCTGGCGCAAATAAAAGATATCAGCTCGGACACTACGAAATACGTTCGAGATTTTTTTGACCAACTTAGTTACTTTACGAAGATAACTGCGGTAAGTAAATACGCGTTAAGGTTAATCCTATAAATTGGTATCAGAGGCAGGTTTACGAGCGGCCGCCGGCGTCTGATTACCGAAGTAGAACGCGGCTTTAAAACGTTTCAAATCGGCGAAAGTGCGGCGTAAAAAGATCGCTTTTATTGGAAATAATATGATGCTGGAATGGGCTTTATGGATTTAATAAGGTGCGCTGAATGTTTACGGTTTGTGGATCTCAAAAGGCCAACATTTTTTGTTGTTGTTTAAGATGACAACCCGACTATTTTTTGATCAATTGAGATACCTACTAACTGTGACAATGAAATACCCATCGTTACATTTACTCCTTTATAATTAAATCTATGCAAACTATTTCTTTCATGGGAATTTTTCGGGATAACAAATGTTATTTATTATGTCAATCTTCAGACTAAAAACTAGCACGGTAAAAAATATGTCAATCCATTCATACTTACACCACATCCATTCATACTTATACCATACATACATTAGAAAACATTTATTATAAGCTATAAAAAACGGCAACGACTCAACAGATCGCGCCTACGTGCAAATGTGTGTGTAGATTACTGTAGATGCCTTAGGGTTGACTGCAAAACGAAGTAGGTACTTGCCCTGTGACCTAAGACGTTATACCTACCTACTTTGGGTAATATTGTAATAATATCTTCAAACATTTAATAAACACTACTAACAACATGTGTTTTTGTTACTTAATTAAATAAAATATTCATTCATTCATTAAATCCAGTTACGTGTTTAACGCGGGTTGTAATTGGTTATTATACATGCGATGTTTGATATATTGAAAATGTAGAATAAATAGCAATATTCAATTTAAAAAAAAAAAACCAAAAACGTCGAACTGTCTAATCAAATGTCGAACAATATGTAAAATTCATTATTAAAACTGGTAAAAGTAAATTGATTTTGTAATGAAAAAAAAAAAAACAAATAGTTTAATGGTAATGATTAAATAATAAACAATAAATCCTTTTATCATTTGAAAGTTCAGTTGAGAATAGATTATATACTACAAACGAACTTTAGTAATACGCGCCGCCGCGTGGCATCCCTTGCGAACGGTTCCCTATTCGATTCAGAGGGGAAGTGAGGTCGCCTTGTACTATTTCTTATACCAAGTTATAAGTAAGTAACATTCTAGTAGTTTTGTGTCGTAACAACATTATTTCACTTCACTTAAAAATCTTTCACTGGCGCCTTGAAATACATTTTTTTAACATAGTTATTGTCCGCCGCCATGATGAATAACAAAAACAAAATGGTATCAGCGTCTCTAACGGTGGATAATGTAACTATATTCGATATGATCAGTAATGTTTGACCGTATCATGAATTAGCCTTTGCATAGCTGTTCATATCGTAAGTATCAAGTAAAGTAAAATATAGCGCCATCTAGCCCCAAAGTAAGCGAAGCTTGTGTTATGGGTACTAGACAACTGATAAACATACGTAAATACATCTTTTTTAGGGTTCCGAACCTCAAAAGGAAAAACGGAACCCTTATAAGATCACTTTGTTGTCCGTCTGTCTGTCTGTCTGTCTGTCTGTCTGTCTGTCTGTCAAACATTTCTATGTCGAGAATGCGTGGAGGTATCAAGCTGAAATTTGAACTATATACACAGATCTACGGTCCCATGAAGTTAAAAAAAAATCAAACTGCTAAGTTTACGTAGAAAAAAGTTACGGCCGTTTATTCAGCAAAAAACGCATATTTCGACACACTCAAAGGAATCAAAACCTATAGGGTACTTCCCGTTGACCTAGAACTATGAAATTTGGCAAGTAACATCGTTATAGACTACAAGTACAGGAATAAATCTCAAAACTATACATTTGTAAATAGATCTAAAAAAATAGGGGGTCTATATTTTTTATAGGGTGTCGAAATTTCAAATTGAAACTACTAGTCCAAATGGGGTATCATATGAAAGGGCTTGATGTACACATTGCAAAATATATTTTATTAATTTTTTTCGACGCATTATTTCTTATTTATAGTGAAAAATATCAAATTTAATAATGATACTACGTACCTACGGAACCCTCGATGGGCGAGTCCGACTCGCACTTGTCCGGTTTTTTGTAAATACATACTTATGATACATAGAAAACACCCAGACCATGACAAACAGACATGTTCATGCACACAAATATTTGTCCTGTGTGGGAATCGTACCCACGAGCGTAGGTGTCGTAGCGGCAACGTATAAAGTAAAGTAAATATAATTCATTATTCAGTGATCTGCCCAGCCATGTCATGATGTGGGCAGGTGATATTTTCCATTTCATGAAATACAATTATTTCATGAAACGATCGGCCAGATCATGACGTCATTAATTCTAAAGTCGGGCCATGACATATATATTCACAGCGAGTTTTCATTCAGGCGGCTCACGGAATATTATATTACCATACAAACTTCGGGCTCCGAATTTACTCGTTGTTGTTGTAGTATATTTACTGACATTTAAAAGAGAATTACTTAATTCTATTAGATATCTGAGCGCGTGGTTAGCCCGCCATAAATCCTACCAATGCACCGTAAAAGCTTGCAATAAAAAGCTGTGCAAAATTTACGAGCGAATGCGGCCGTATTGAGATTCACACGTAGCTCAGGAGCCGTCCGCTCCGTGGATTTATCTCTTAGTGTGCCACCGCAGTGCCACGGCTCTCACAAAAGGACAACTAAGTACCGACGTGGAATATTACGAAGTGAAACATTAATTCCCCAGAACATGAGTGGCTTTAACTAAGTCGACGCGGTGTTTCAAAACTCAAAGGTTAACTAGCAGAGATCTATTATACGAAAGCGATCTAAAGGCTTCGGTAAGAGTGGCAAAGTAGAGCTTATATAAAAGCGCCGCACTCACATGACAATTTAAGGGTCATTGTATTGCTGCAAAGGAGTGAGGTCACCAGAAAGCATTATTGCGTATTCTATTATACTCTTTATTGCACATAACATAACATAAACAATTACACAACATAGTGATATAGGACATGTACAAAGGTGAGATTATCTCTACAAGAGTACCTAGTGATAGTAATAGCAAAGTTATTGGACGGGAGACTAAACAAACTAGTGCAACGAATATAAAATGGTTACTTAAATCCTACTAATATTATAAACGCGAAAGTTTGTGAGTATGTGTGGATGTATGGATGTTTGTTACTCTTTCACGCAGAAACTACTGAAGGGATTGTCATGAAATTTGGTACACAGGTAGAATAAAATCTGGAATAACACATAGAGTACTTTTTATCTCGACATTCCCACGGGAACGGGAATAATGGGACTGAAGGTGTAAATCACTAAGTACTGAAGGGATTGTGATGAAATTTAGTACAAGGGTAGAATATAATCTGGAATAACACATAAGATACTTGTTATCTTGGAAATCCCACAGGAATGGGAATAATAGGACTGAACGTGTAAATCACTGACTACTGAAGTGATTGTTATGAAATTTGTTACACGGGTAGAATATAATCTGGAATAACTTCTTACTAATATTATGTATATCCTACTATCCTACTAATATTATAAATGCGAAAGTTTGTCAGTATGTGTGGATGAATGGATGTTTGTTACTCTTTCACGCAAAAACTACTGAAGGGATTGTGATGAAATTTAGTACACGGGTAGAATATAATCTGGAATAACACATAAGGTACTTTTTATCTTGGATTTCCCACAGGAATGGGAATAATGGGACTGAACGTGTAAATCACTGACTACTGAAGGGATTGTGAAGAAATTTAGTACACGGGTAAAATATAATCTGTAATAACACATAGGATAGTTTTTATCCCGGAAATCATACCGGGGACGGAAATAACATGATTGCGCGGGTGAAACCGCGGGCGTTCGCTAGTAAAACATAATCTTTTATAATTATAAAAGATATTCTGTAGTGAAACATAATATATATGTATGTATTACAAATCTATCTAATATTACAAATACGAAAAGCTTCCAATTAGTATCGGGACTGTGGGAAATGTTTAATTGCAGTTTAGCTGCAGCTCGGTGTTAACACAGGCATGCAGTCGACGGTTTGTAGTTCTGCGATGAGTGCCGGTGCCGGACACCGGCATCCGGCGACCGGCGCAACGTCCGGCGCCATGATGATAGATTGTGCGATCGCTCTTCCATCAAGCAGGAAGTGATAAATACGCTTGTTTAGAGAGAGCGCGCCGAAACTAGCTCGGGTCGGGTTCCGCACTAAATCAAAGTTTCCAATAATTGCGTAAATCAATTGTGATTTATGAGGTAACTCCATGTCAGACTGTGTATAGTTCACTTGATTAGGTTAATATTGTACGAACTTAGTTAATATCAATTAGGAAATAAATTTCAAATTATCACTATTAATTTAATTTCTAAGCACTAAAATGAATACTACTATTAGCAATTAATAATCATAAGACTCTCAGACTTAATCTGAACTATATTGGTTAAATCTATCAGTATGGCTCGTTACTATGTATATTATACTCGTAAATGTAAGGGTAGAAAAATCATATAATACGTCAAAAGCTACGGTGTGGTGCGTAGCGAGATAGGAACGCTACGTCAAAAAAGCTACGGTACGTAGCGACATGAACGCTGAGTTAAAAATGCTACAGCGCGTAGCAACAGTTGAACGCTACGTCAAAAGTTCGTGGAAGGCTACGTCAAAAAAGCTACGGTAGCGTAGTATACGTAGCGATAGAGAAACTACGTTAAATTGTGTGTACCGAAATTGTATTAAAGACTGTAACATAAGTATATCTTTACGTTGTACGGACTTCTTGTAGACTTGTGCTTTACAACTTATGCTGCTTGCCAAAGCGACATTTTATACATTTTATATTTCTAATGTTATGCTCTACAATGTGGGATGCAAGTTGTTGTCTGTACATATTTATAAAATAATTTAAGTACTCCCCACACCTAATAGAGCGCTGTTATATTTTTGTATTTATTAATTAATTTTTGTATTAATTATTTAAATTTTATTATTTCTATATAATGAAGAATAGTTTGATAACGGAAGTTCGTTATAAAATAATAAAACAATATTTTCAAGGGCAGTCAATATAAGGCGAATGACAGTCAAGTGCACTCATGTTTGCTATTAGCACTATTAGTGGCTGTTATTAATTACACGCAGACCACAATCCACGTGGACGATGACTCTAGAGCCAACTTCATCCAGACCATATTGAGACTGTTTATCAGTTCAGCATATACAAGTTTCCCCTCTATCTTTTGTCAACGTAAAAAGTCAATTGCGAGGGTTGTGCCAATATTTTTGCTATATTCAAGAAATTATAATATTCATATCTGGCGGAGATGATCCAGAGTGGCAATTTGTGAACCCGCACATAACCCGCGTATCGGTAAAATTGCGGCGACCGGCCGACCGCCGCCGCACCGCCCAATTTAGACCCGAATGAATATTGAATGGCCGTCTACAAACATACATACGTACATACTCGTATATGCATAGTACAACTAACTCTATGAAATCGAAATGTAGTTCATTCATGTTTTCTTGTCGAACAGTTCCGTGACGTTTGCCTTTATGAGAGGCCACTTATAAGTTCTAAATATATAAGGCCATGACAATGTGCATTTAAACAGAAAAAACAGAATTGAACAGACTTTAATAAATGTAAACTCCAATATTATTGCAAGCTCTTATTTAGTTTCATGTCAATGTGTGATTTAAAATAAATTGATTTGTTACATTTCATTCATGATATTTGATTAAAGATGTTCGAATTGACATGGAGAAGGTCGATCGCGTCGTTGCGCGTGTCAGTATAATCAAACACGCAAGTTAAGCAACGTTGACCGTAGCCTGTCTATGGATGGGTTTATTTGTCTAGAGCTCAGCTATTAACCATATTATTATTTAGCCAGTGACCTTTAGACGGTTTGAAAAGACTGGCCTCCGCCGACCCGCAGTCGTGCAGCGCTTCGATTGAGGAGAGGTCGTATCCCAGCAGTGGGTTGGATACCGCTTTACGACCACGAGTGCAACTTTGACGACAACATTATTTATGTTACAAATATTTTAAATGCGTTTCAGAGGCTGTGTATTTGCTTATACGAATTATCCTTACGTGGCACATTGCATTTGGATGCAACTTGCCATACATTTAATTTAATACATTGAAATAGCAACTGGACAGGATGGATGAATGCAATGGTATTTTAGTTTGTCATAACCAGAAATGGGTTTATGCAAAGGAAGTCATGGTAAGAAAAATATACAAAAAAAGTATTGAACCGAATGGTGACGAAACAAATGTTTGATATCATTGTGGTTATCGAAAAAGATTGGTACATATGCTTGTTATCCAGCTAAGTGGAATACAAAAATCAAAATTACATAAATCGAGGGACACAGTCATAAGTTGGTCTCCCTTCCCTGGGCACTCGACACTCGTTCCGGGTCATCTCGTAGCCATCATCACGGGGATAAGTGCCACATCCGCCGGAGACAAATGCGCCTCAACCGTCTGCCCGGCGGCCGCCGGCGAGAGCTCGGCAAACACCGCTCACGTTAAACAACACCGGGTAATGGATTTACCAAGACTACTTACAAAATTATATTTTGCCAATGACTTCCACAAACAACTCTTTGCCTTTAACTATTACTATCTAATGTTTATCACATTATTACTTATATAACAAAATAAAAAGTTTTTTTTGACAATGAGTAAACTTTTCAGGTCGATTGTATAATAACAAATAATAACAGCTTATTTTAAAATAAGCTATGTATTAAAAACTTATTTTTAAATGAGTATGTAAGTTTACTCATTGTATTTCGCTCGTGAAGCCATTTCAGTCGGTACTCATATCATTAGGGTTAAAAATTATTAAGTGTTGGAAATTATTAATCGTCATTTTGTGGCGGCCGCCATATTGGATCAAAAATGGCGGCATTTAAATAATCGTGCATTTCCATGAAAAATAAACGAGTGTGCCAAATTACAGCTCAATCGGACACTGAGAAGTGCGTCCAACATTTGATTATGTATTTATTTTTGTATTTACGTACTTATTTTTGAATAGTTCCTTTGAACCGTAGCACCTAAACCATTCATCTGATGTTGACGAATAAGATATGAATTGATTTATTGACATGGCCCGGGTACGATTTTTAGCTATTTTTTTTCCGTTGTCTGGTTATATTTTTATAAACGTTTCCTTGTTGGTTAGTTGAAGCTAGGGTGACCATTATATCAGGTGAGCGATACCATATACATTCGCGCCATAGTATAAGATAATGGACATGTTACCTGGCGAAGAGTTCATTGAGCAGCCGCACCAGCTCCTCGGCCGTGCACTGGTCCGACAGCGAGGTGAAGCCGCAGATGTCGGCGAACAGGATGCTACACAGAAACACGGGACACATCAGTGGAAACTACATAATTATTATTTGATTCAGTCATAAACATATAAAATAAGTTTTAGTTTAAATCGGTACAGTAACAGCTTCGCATCAGGCGGGCTATACTTTTCAGTACGTGTTACAGTTACGTACGGATATACTTTGTACTACGACATGACGTAGCATAAAAAACTCAAGAGTTCAAAAGTTATGTAAGTTTAAATTGTCACACACTCGTAGGAAACAAGAACCATCAAGATAATTATGATTTGGCTACGATATTTTGTGAGGTGGAGGGGGAAGTACCTCCACCTTACAAAATATCGTAGCCAAATCATAATTCTCTTCATCAGCTGGGCTGCTTATAAATATACTGTGCCCAGGTAGTTCTCGAGTAGCAGGTCCATACTAATGTACGCAGTGAGATAACTCCCCACTAGAAGGAGCGACGATCTTAAGAAAGTTATATGGGATCGATAGACGCAGGTCGCTCTGGACAGGGGTATATCCTTTCTCTAGAGCCTTGGTTCCGTACCTAGGGGTAATTACCCCCTCAGGGGTAAAATTGGAATTCTGTACGGGTAATCAAGCTGATAAAAGATAACAAATTAGTACAAGCCAATAAAATCTAATCTAAGGAGGGGGGTAAAAATAGTTTCCTTTATTGGTCATAGGGGTAACATCATTGAAAAGGTTAGGAAACGCTGTCTAGAGAGAGGCCTATACAAAAGATGATGAATACTGACATGACGCTGATGATATTCATGCCGTATGTTTGTTTGGTGAAAAAAAAAACCGCAACATTGAACTACCGGTTTGAAGAACATTTACACATGTTTATGTCACGTGCCGCGGTTTTTGCCGGCGTTTCGTTTGGCGATCGCCAATACTCGGCCCGTTTGTTCTCGCTGACTGCTGCCATTCCGTTTTATCTCACCCAATCCGGCCCGGTTCACGTTTGTAATAACAACTAAATAACCACTCTTAATAGCGGCATTTATATACTTTATATTCGGCAGCGGTGCTTTTCATAAGGGACACACCACTTGAGTTTAATTATTTACACACATACAGTACATATTACATTACTAATTCGCACATTATTTATACAGAGTGTCAAATTAATCGACTGAGGTGTGCAAAAATGAAATCAGCAGGAGAGATTTGGTTATTTCTTACGACCATGGTCTACACCGCTTAAAAGATTAAACGGTGTAGACCATGGTCGTAGGGCAGGCGGGCAGGGTGGGGGACAGAAGCTCGATGGCGTCATTCCGCGTGTCACTGTTTTATTTTTTATTTTTTTTTATATACTACGTCGGGTGGCAGACAAGCATACGGCCCGCCTGATGTGAAGCGGTTACCGTAGCCATATTAACGCTCGCAACATAAAATATTGCTCGCGCGCCGCCACCCCCGCTGCCTATGCAGCATCTCCTTCCTTTTACGTCACTCACTCGCAGGAACACAACAATCCTCAAGGGAATTGTTATTTGGCTGCGGTATTCTGTGAGGTGGAGGTACATTCCCCAGTCGGGTAGCTTACAATTACGCCCTATTTACACAAATAAATATACGCCAATTACCCTACCTCTCTTTTCGCCAGAGCTTCGTTTGTCAGTCAGCAGGGTGCACCGCGTGCAGGTGAAGTTGGCTTTGGTTCAAAGATGTTGATGAACCACTACACCCCTGCTCACTCTAATCGGACACGCAAGTTAAGCAACGTCGACCGTTACCTGTTCATTTATTTTTTTAGACCACGTCGGGTGG
This sequence comes from Hypsopygia costalis, assembly GCA_937001555.2. Taxonomy (NCBI): domain Eukaryota; kingdom Metazoa; phylum Arthropoda; class Insecta; order Lepidoptera; family Pyralidae; genus Hypsopygia; species Hypsopygia costalis. Next base: position 33,676,317 of record OW443326.2, on the reverse strand, counting down.
GAGACAAGCATTTGGACTGCCTGATACCTTAATCATATTAACGCTCGCAATATAAAATATCGCTGCCAGCGCAGCAACTCTTCCTTTCTGGTGACCTAACTCACTCGCAGCAACACAACGGATATGCGTAATTCCAAGTACGATATGTTATAGTTAGAATATAATAGTTAGTTTATAATAAAAATGAAACTGGAACAAAATTAGATCCATTATACCATGGACCATATTTAGTTGTAAAAGACTTAGAACCAAAAATATTGTTCTACTTGTGAATAATAAATAAATGATAGTAGGTACATAGGAATATAACTAAATTGTACACTGACTATTTTTCAGATTGTTATAAATATTTAATGTCGTAGAGGTATGTATTTAAGGGTATCGTGAAGGGCGTAGGTAAATAAATAAATATTTCAGGACAATTTAATCAGCGCCATCTATTTCTAAATTCAGCGCAAAGCTTGTACTATGGGTACTATACAACTGATAAATGTAATTAAATACATTTTTTTTGTAAATACGATACATAGAAAACACACAGACCAAGACAAACAGACATGTTCATACACACAATTGTTTGTCTTGTGCGGGGATCGAACCCGCGACCTCAGAGTCAAAGTAGTCATTGCTAGCCATTCACCCATGGGGCCCGTCAATTTTAGTTTGTAATTAGTTTCATTTGTTCATAATAATGGAACGTTTTGTGCGTGAGAAAGAATTGTATCAATCAGCATTTCATCTTATATTATATGGATCGACGTAATTTATAAAATATGAATAGTTATATTGTAATGTTTTACTTGAACATAGTTGTTTCATTAACATGCTCTTTCATATCGTACGGAGATCCGCAGTGCAGTTATTCGGTTGCGGTATTCTGCGAGGTGGAGATATTTCCCCAGGCGGGCTGCTTTTGCCAGAGTTTCTTTCGCTAATTGGCAGGACTCTAAACATCGTAGTGAGCGGCCCCATTGTCTACCTCTTTCTTCTTCTTTTCTTTATTTCAAGTCCCGTTTGTACAATATTGATGTAAACATCCGTGAAAGTTTAAAATTACATTAATCTATTTCACTTGGTGCTCTTTTGCAAAAGAGGTAGGTATCTAAATAAATCTGTCACTATGTGAATGCAGGTTGACAGTTCACACACATTTCCAACCATCCAAACAAAATGGCCAGTGATATTTAAAGAAAGTAAAAAGTTGATTTAAAAAAAAAATTGAAACCGACTTCAGTTGGTGAGCGCAGCTTATTGGTGGAATACCCCAGCAGACGCTGCTGCCCGTCTTCCGGGAGAAAAGTTATCGCGTGACACAAGATTCCTTAGTCGCCTTGTACGACGACATCCAGCGCATAGCAATGGAGTGGCACAATTTTATTCTGCCGGCTACCATAGGGCAAATTTAAGGGTTTCCCTCGATTTTTCTAGGATCCCATCATTAGACCCTGACTTGGTGAATATGGAACCACCTCGCAATTAGGCTTTCAAATAAAAAAATAGAATTTGACCATACGTGCTTATAATATTTAAGGGTTTCCTTTGATTTCCCTGGCATTCCATCATCAGATCCTGACTTGGTGAATATGGGACCACTTTGCAATCATACCCTTTCAAATAAAAAAAGAATTATGAAAATCGGTTCACAATTCGCAAAGATATCGAATAACATACATACAAAAAAAATATTCAGTCGAATTGAGAACCTCCTCCTTTTTTGAAGTCGGTTAAAAAGAAGACTAAGTTAAATTTTTCCAATCGTTGTACAAAACAATACGAGTAAAATCTTTTAAATTTAAAAATTAAAAATTTAAACGTCAAAATATGACATTAAATACTATTTACTTTACATGATTATGAGACGCTTGCAATGAAGTAGTCGCTACTGCCAACGCAGCAACACCTTTAGTCTGGTGACTCCACTCATTCGCTGGATCGCAACATCCCAAATCTGGGGGCGTTGGCAGTAGGTCTCTACTTCATTGGAAGCGTATCATAATACGGCGGTGCGGCCCCTGGACTGAATGTGGGTATCCCCATCAATCAAAGGATTTTAAAGCAAACTCCAACACGCTGCTCGACTGCGGGTTGACCAGTGCATTTAGAGCCACTAACTTTGCTTCCTAAATATTACATTGATTTGTTTCTTTCATCTATAAATTTACCCATAAAGGAAGTATTTATTTGCCATGCCATTCAAATTTTTTTTCATGCTTTCATAATTCATGCAGTAGAGAGTTAACGTGCGCTCAGAGGTACTGAACCGTACCGTTGCTATATACAACTGATCTATATACAACTGTGTTTGTTTGAAAATGCAGTCGAGTCAATTTGCGGGCGGGCTGCGGCCGGGCAGCGGGCGGGCGGCTGGGCGGCGGCCGGCGGCGGCTTCCTCTCGAACTCATCAATTGCGTCCTTTGAGCCGGTAACTTCGTATCACCGAGACGAGGGCCGCTCGCAAATTAATTCTAGCAGCTAATGCAATCAGTAGCCGTACGGTATCATCTGTATTAAAGTGGCAAACTAAACTGACAATGTACATTTATAATGCACATAGGAAAAAGATTTACATTCTTGCACATAGGAAGAAACTTCTTTAAAACTGCGTATATGTAAAGAAAAAACTGCAGTGAAAAAAAGAAGCCCATTTCCCGATAGTGGCCTGACCTTTAAACACACTTTAACTATAACTTGGACGACTGTCTATCTCGATTAGATCGCATATAAAAATATTACTGATTCAATTATTCATTCTGTGTTGACGTTTAATAATTTAATATTAATTGCCATTTAATAATAATTTCTAAAGATTGACATTCTACCTAATTAATGTATATTGTATATAAAATAATTAATATTGAGCTTTATCGATTTAAATTGTATTTTTTAAATTTATTTCATCGTTAATGTTAAAGCTAATAATTGAAAACAAACGTCAACCAACATCAACATTACATTCATATATCAACATCAACATCAATATTATATATTATTTAATTCTTAATATTTTTTAAATCAATAATCTTACTTCTTATATGTTTGTGATTCAATCACGCTACAACTGTTCGGTTACGTGTGGAATCGGCTCAGAGATAGATTATAATCTGGAATAGCACAAGCAACTTTTTATCCCATAAAATGTGCAGTTCCCATAGAATTGTTTCGGTTTTATAGAACGAGAGACCGAATCGGCTTGATATGGGCTGATGGAGATCCTTTTGGAGAGGTTTTTAAGAAATAGAAGCTGATTAACAACAATTACATCCCAACTCGCAACAGAGGACTGGTTTAATTTGAGTTTAACTGTAGTTGACTGGAAATAAGTAGATAACTATTTAATACTAAAAACATTAACTACAAAGTCAACCTTTGGTAAAAGCGGAAATCGAGTCTTGGAAAACTTAGTTTTTAACTCCAAACTCGGTGGAAACAGCCTATCTGTCCCAATTACTCCCGATACTAAATATGACTGTGAACCGGGGAAACTTGAAATTGAACAGAAAGGGAAGATATGTAGAGAGGATGTTCTACTTTTACAGTGGAACATAACAAGGCCACGGCCTGCCTGGCCTGTCACTTGTCCCGTCATCATATTGTCATTATCATCGTCATTTCAGCACAACGCTGTCCACTGCTGAACAAACACCTGCCTGACTGTATTGTGTTTCAATGTGGCTTCAGCCACAGCCACAAAAAAGTGCATAGCGCGCTAAAGAAGTTTCCAATACAAAAAATGATTTTAATCAATTTCAAAATGAAATCACATACGATTGGACATTTATTTTGCGCAATCAGTAACACCAACACGATGGTAAACACGGCTTACGGTATTACAATCTGTCATTGATTAAAGACTGTGTGCGTCAAATTGTACGCGGATGTGATCGGGTGTCGTTTTAATGGCGTCAGTCAAAAGGCGGGGCAATTAACGGGGGTTGCACGTCAGAAGCGACCCGCGGGACATTTTTGTGTAAATTTTAACTCTCCACCTACAAATTAATAGACTTCGGGTACAAAATACAGAATCAAAGTCAAAGTCAAAACTCTTCATTGCATAACTAAGTGTACAGAGGGTCTTAGACTTGTATAAGCACTTACAACTTAGTCACCTTTGTCAGGTATCGCGAAAGAGAAAGATCGTAGGCGCGCGCGCGACTACTTACAACCGTTAATTAGATACGTTACCGTACGTTAATTAGGTATCGGATTAATGTCATAATTTATTATTTTATAGAGAGTACAGAAGTAAACCCCATGCATGTACTACATTCTTACACCTAGACTCGCGCGTGGCGAAGGTCGCCAAAATAGGTTCCGGACGCGCGCAGATGTCATTGAACAGACTCGTGTCTTAATCTGGCCTCGTCATTCCTCGTACATACTTGAAAGCCTCTTATGCTCTAATAATAATCCGTCCGTCTTCTGCAATAGTTCAATGTTAAGTCCACCCAAATCGGATGATTTGGGTGGACTCATAGCCCATTTATACTTTAACACACTTTGCAATAGTTCCAATACATGCCGAGACCTGCTCCTAGGTATGTTTTTCCATTGATGATATCTCGAAACTGGTCATGGCGAGCGTATTCTATGACATTAAACCACTCTAAAGGGCATCTACGCCTTGGATCAATATCCCTTTCAAATGACCACTAATTATTATTTTTATACTACGTCGGCTGAAAAAAGAGGGATGTCAAGCGGTAACCATAGCCCAAAGCCGCCTATAGACAGAAAATATCACTCGTGCGCCACGACATTAACTCTCTAGAACTTTAGGAAATCGTACTCTACCTCACAGAATACCAGTTTAATTTCCAATTCCCTGGAGAATTGTTTACTTCTAACAAGTAAGATCACCAGTTGAAGACCATGAACAAATGCAGCGTTAGCAACACATAAGCGTAACTCTTCGTGTTTGAGTTTCGTATGAACAGTATCACATCACGAGGAACGAATGCCTAATTGCACGTGATATACAGATATCACAGACAACCGGAGGAGAACCACAAAAGATTTAAAAATCTAAATATTGAAGAAAGAACAACATTAAGACCATTAAATTCCAATCGCAAGTAATTCGGAGCCGCCTCTAATTGGGAAGCCTTTCGGCGGATCGCATGTAAATCAGTGCTGAACACCTGCGGTGGTGCAACTCATGAGCGATGAGCGAGTCGTCGCGACGCATTGTGTTCAATACGTAAAACATTCAAAACGCAAAATTACATTACGACCAATACATATAGCCAAAAATAGGATGCCATTTTCCTGTTTGAAAAAATATTTTATAGGATTTTGTTTATGTACGGTTGGTTGTTTATTTTCCAAATTATTGCTCAACCTTACAGTACAGAAGTGTTTCTAATAGATATCACTAATACGATAACAACTAGTCCTTATACTTTTAATACTAGTTACAAAACTCTTTGTATGATTTTGGGGTGTAAGTGGTTCATCCACATCTTTGAACCAAAGCCAACTTCACCTGCACGCGGTGCACCCTGCTGACTGACAAACGAAGCTCTGGCGAAAAGAGAGGTAGGGAGCGTAATTGTAAGCTACCCGACTGGGGAATGTACCTCCACCTCACAGAATACCGCAGCCAAATAACGGTTCCCTTGAGGGCTGTTGTGTTCCTGCGAGTGAGTGAGGTCACCAGAAAGGAAGGAGATGCTGCGATGGCAGCGGGGGTGGCGGCGCGCGAGCGATATTTTATGTTGCGAGCGTTAATATGGCTACGGTAACCGCTTCACATCAGGCGGGCCGTATGCTTGTCTGCCACCCGACGTAGTATAAAAAAAAAAAAAAAAAAAAAAAAAAAAAATGATGCAGTAAATATAGAGAATTATCTATAATTACTTATGCAATGAAGCTGTTTATTGAGCTTCACCTAGATTTTTTTTATATACCACGTCGGGCGGCAGACAAGCACACGGCCCACTTTATGTGAGGCGGTTACCGTAGCCATATTAAACCTCGCAACATGAAAAATCGAATGCGCGCCGCCACACCTGCTCCTAACGCAGCAATTCCTTTCTTTCTGGCGACCTCACTGACTCATAGGAACACAACAACCTTCAACGGATATGTTATTTCGCTTCGGTAATCTGTGAATCGGGTGGCTTACAATCTCTCTTTCGCCAGGGTCTCTTTCGCTAGTCGGTAGACTGCACCACGTGCAGGTTAGGTTGGGTTTGGCTCTAAAGTTTGTGGTGGGAAGGACATGTTAGGTATGAGTGACTACTTATACCCCAAAAAAACATGTTCTTTCCGTAAGTCAGGTCACGTGATTAGTACTAGACTGCGTCATTAACTATATTTTATTTAGAAATCGTAAAATTTTAGCAATTCAGTTCGTGACGTTACATTGATTATCTAATATAATGAATATATGTTCTTGCTTTATGTTCGTATACATTTAATGTATTATTAAAATCAAAATATTTTCTGCGTTATTGCAATTATTAATATCTAGTAAACTCGTAGGATTATTGGCAAGCTACTAAACTTGAATAAATTATTTTTAAATTAATTTGTTTCTATATCTCGTGGTAATCTTAAAATTGATTTTGATGATTTATGGCAAAGAGATAATTTAAATCCCAGTGAGGTATTTGTAAACAAATGATATTATTCGTCATCGTGACGCTGCTGACTTGTGCCAGCCGCGAGTTCCACAGATATTTAAATGAGTGTAAAAGCTAGTAGCATCTCCCGGGGAGGCGGGCTGGTGCCTCGCCGAGCGAGCGTACGTACATAAATGAAACGAACCTTATAAAAACATTCGATCTTCATATTCATTAAAAAAATGAACAACAAGTTTCTGATTGCGGTTTCACCGCTCATGAATACATTACAGAAATAAAAAGTGACCTTTACCGATGTTAACACAGAACTTTTTTATATTTTTTATATTGGCTCCGGGGATGGCGGAGAACGTGAGAGTGATATTTTATATTGTAAGCGTCTATAGTGTAGGCTAGGTTACCGCTTCACATCAGGCAGCCCGTATGTTAGTTGGCCACGCGACGTTGTATAAATTTTAACGATATATGATTTGCTGTCGGCGCATGATAAAGTGATGGACATCCATACATCCACTCTTATATAGAGTTAGTAATGACTTGTGTGGAGTGTTTGTGGCTCATCACCTTTGGGTCAAAGCCAACCGCACCTGAGGCTCGAGCGAAAGTGAGATAAGGCATAGCGGCACGTTTCGCTGTATTTGGAGCAGCTCGACTGGCGAAGTGTCTCCACCTTACAGAAGACTGCCAAATAACAATTCCTTTGAGTCTTGTTGTATTCCTGCGTGTGAATATGGTCACCAGTAAGCTCCTCTCTGCCCTCTTCATGATAGCGGTATTAGAAAGAGAAGTACTCTATGAGGGTACCGGCACCTCTGGTGCTGGAAAATCTCTCCCGGAGACGCTGGGTTCGGTTGCCATGCGTACTATACCGTGCGAAAGTGCTATTTGGCTGATACGACTTTTTCGCTCGAGGTTTTCGCGGTTCGATAAAGTTGTATCTTTATGTCCGAAGTAACTGCATCAAAATCAGTTCAGTGGTATGTAATATCAGCTAGGACAGATAAAAAAATCCGACATAGATAGACAGACAGACAGCTAATCGTATTTCAATAGTAGACAATAGATATCTCATGCTACAGATAAACGGTCAGATTTTATGTATATAGATTTGAGCCGTCGTCAATCATTTCGATATGTTCCATGCAGATGAAACCGAAATCGTACAACCCTGTGACGTTACAGCTTTATTTCAGATAATCCTTTTAAAATTCATTTCACAAAACATTTACAAAGGCTGTATGTGACAGGACTACTGAATATCAACATTTCATACAGTCTTCACAATTTAAACCTTTGAGTCTATGTATTTGTTGTTTTTTTTTTGGGTTCTGCACTAGGCACTTTGTAAAAATCCCCTGTTTGTCCGTCCATCCTGTTTGTTTGTCCAGATGGACAATCAAATCATGTTAAACAACTCCTCTGGACATAGATATGTCCAGAGAAGTTGTTTAACATGATGCCCACGGCCACCTTCTATCCGATATCTCCGCGTTAGAAGCGTGAAAACATTTCTTGTATAGGAAGCGTCAATATGGCTATGGTAACACTTTACGTCATGCGGATCGTACGCTTGTTTGTAACCCAGCGTCCAGCGTAGTATAAAACATAATAAAAAGTAAAAAAATAAAAGTGGTATACCAATAAAAGTAATTGGTGGCGTTATTTACACGATGTGATATTTAATGCGATGGTACGTAACCCGCCGTTTGCGTTTCCGTCGCGCACATGGCCTGTTTTTTTCAAAGAAATTTTGTAACCGGACGGGGCCCACCTACATTCCCACCACTGTGTCTCCTGTGTAGCCAAGATTAATAGCGGCGATCAACAAAAAAGGCAATGAACAATGAACTCCACTGCAGTCCCGGGGGTAAAACTACAGCTGCCTTGGAACTCACAACGAATTTAATCAGGAGTAATTAATAGGAGTAGGAAGCTTTTGGTGTTTGAGTTCCCGTCTTGGCAACATGAGAGGCAGCAATATGGCAAATAAGGCATTAAAAGCCAAAAGAGATGGCTAGTCAAGTGTAGCTCAACTGCCGTGCACTACGAATTTTAAATATCTAACACTATTGAGGACCTAAAACAGTGACTTTGTTGTTACCCAATTCTTCGATTCCAATAATATGATATGAATTGGAAAATAGTCTGAAATACGAAATGAAATGTAGCATATTAAAAAAAACACAGCCGGATATTTATTTTTTTACAAAAGGGCTGCAAATGAGCACGTGGATTACCTGATGGAAAAAAATCACCACCCATAGAAAAAGAGCCACCATCCTTTTTAAGTAAACAAGTATTTAAGGTCCCCTTGTGCTATTTGTACGTAAACCTTCATTATTTGTTCATTAAATTATAATAAAAGAAACTCTGTAAACCCCGCCCTGAAGCACTCGCCTCCTCGGCTGGAAATACGTCGCACGACTGCAATATCGTGAAATAAGTCGCCGTTCTATTCACCCGTACTTTGCGTTATTGAAGTCGCGGCCCGACCATGTACCGACCACATTTTATGAGTTTTACATGTATATGCAGAACTGGCGGCGGACGGAAATAACTGTCTATTTGTGAGATTGGCAAATATAGAAGAAATTTATTTATTGGCTGAATTCAGGAGGTTTTGAATCAACAGTCGATATTCGTATGTTGTTTGTAGAATAACCCAACCAGATGGTAGAGTATGCTTTGCACAATACAAACGAAAAAGTACAGTTATCTATTCAATAAAATATTACAGACGAAATAGATATAGCTGTAATATTAGTAATATTATGCAACAAGGCGACCTTATTACAGAGAGCAATTTTGAAGACAACATAATAGCATTGACTTTGTACATAGAGTGAAATCGACATCTCGTTTTTAGGGTGACTTATTAATCATAATCTTTTTTCAGTATAATGTCTTCATCATCAAGGCATTGCGCTCTTTAGGTAAATATATCAAAAGTGTGAGCATGATTCGCAAGTCATAAGAAATCAATGAAAAAAATTATGTAATAAATAGGTAGTATCAAGTTATTAAAATAAAATTAGATGTCATAAACTACTATGTGTGTACCCTACCGTACCTACCGTAATATAACAACCTCGTTACCTACTAACTTCCGGGTGTCTACCGCCTACGAGCGCTTATTAGCCTTTTTTCTGCATATTAAGGTCGTTTCCGTATACATGCTTACACGTGCGCTTCAAGAAGCTGAGCGCGTCTCTCGTGACTAAAACTGGCGGCATTTAGATAATTATGCATTGTAACGAGAACTAAACCAGTGTGCTAAATTTTAACTCAATCGGACATTGGGAAATGGGTCAAATTTAACTTACAAGATTTGATTACAGACACAACGCGGAAACAAAATAATGGTTTGTAAAACCGTACGCTCGCCACATTATAATTACACATAGCGCTCGACATATTCATCGAATTTCAAAGTAACGTGGGGATTCTGACTTTGAAACTGGCTTAAGCCTGGACCCTTTGAAGCACAATTTTGCGAAAGCCATCATAATTTTCTTAAAAGGGTGTTCGGACGTAATATCGCGGATACTATCGGGCACAAAGTCTTATTCCGTGACAGGGGAGAAATGCAAAACATTTATTTATTGGAGCGGACACCTTCGGAATCCATGATACTTTGCATGCCGTCCGTATCAATTTGTGTCTGTCAAAGATATTTTGGTGTTGGTACTCAACAGATTTAAAGTAACCTAGATAGACGACTTGGCATTTATTTTTAACGAGACGGGGGCAAACGAGCATGCGGGTCACCAAAAGGAAATCAATCATCACCGCCAATAGAAATTAGCAACATTAAAGGGTCGCCGATCTGTTGCCAGTCTTTTCAGCCAGTCAGATACTGCTTTTGAAGGCTTCCAAGTCGTATATATTTTTTGTTTTTCTGCGGATGCTTCCTGCGTCAGATGATAACTAAGCTTTTTTTTATACTAGATCGGGTGCTAATTTAGCATATGATCCACCGGATGTGAAGTCGCAAACAAACGCGTGCATATAAAATGTTATAAGCTCACGTGCGGTGTCACAAAGTCACCACCTCCGCGGCCAACGCAGCAACTCCTTTCTTCCTGGTGAAATGTCACCAGGAAGAGAGGTTGGAGGATAAGGAGGAAGCTGCTGGTATAATACAGCCGCGTGACCTTAATTAGTATAAAAAACCGGACAAGTGCGAGTCGGACTCGCCCACCGAGGGTTCCGTAGGTACGTAGTATCATTATTAAATTTGATATTTTTCATTATAAATAAGAAATAATGCGTCGAAAAAAATAAATAAAATATATTTTGCAATGTGTACATCAAGCCCTTTCATATGATACCCCATTTGAACTAGTAGTTTCAATTTGAAATTTCGACACCCTATAAAAAATATAGACCCTCTATTTTTTTAGATCTATTTACAAATGTATAGTTTTGAGATTTATTCCTGTACTTGTAGTCTATAACGATGTTACTTGCCAAATTTCATAGTTCTAGGTCAACGGGAAGTACCCTATAGGTTTTGATTCCTTTGAGTGTGTCGAAATATGCGTTTTTTGCTGAATAAACGGCCGTAACTTTTTTCTACGTAAACTTAGCAGTTTGATTTTTTTTTAACTTCATGGGACCGTAGACCTGTGTATACAGTTCAAATTTCAGCTTGATACCTCCACGCATTCTCGACATAGAAATGTTTGACAGACAGACAGACAGACAGACAGACAGACAGACAGACAGACAGACAGACAGACAGACAGACGGACAACAAAGTGATCTTATAAGGGTTCCGTTTTTCCTTTTGAGGTTCGGAACCCTAAAAACGAGACATTCATTCCTTATTTCCATGTAACGTGCAGGAGGATATTTTCATAACGATGTCAAAATATTTTTGAATGTTTTGGTGGAGACAATTATGTCAAAGTAATTGTACTTAATTACTAAATACTACTAGTAATGACAGAGACAGCAATCGGCACATATGAACTAGGATCACGGTAATTTTGAGCACAATATAAACTCTAATACCACTCTAGCCGTATCTAATCTCAAAATATATCTATACGCCGAAAAATTATAGGGTGGCCCCGATTGCTCGCTGTCAAAGGGTTTGAATTTTCGCCGAAATATGATATTCGGCTCACTCGGCGCCGCCGATATTGTTTTATTTGGTGATATAAGTGACACTTTGGTTTGAACTTACAGTATAAGTAATAGTACTGAACTAGAAGTATAAATATAAGAACTAGAAGATTATTTGCTGAAATTCTAAAGAGGGCAGTAGACCTGGTTTATTTATATATTCATCATTACTAGCTAGCGGTGATGTGTTGTGTCAGCGGTGTGTTGTGTCAGCGGTGTGTTGTGTCGGTGGTGTGTTGTGTACCGACCTGACGTTCTCGTATCGCTGGATGTAGATCTTGTGGAACTGCTCCTGGCGCGGCTGGCTGGCGATGTCGGCCTTCATCTCGACGGCCACGTGCCGCGGCAGCACCGACAGCAGCAGACGCTCCTATACACACACATCATAGTGTTATGAAAAAATAAATTATTAACCGAAACAATAAACTCGAATGCATTATTAAATCCATTTTCTAATTATTTTTATACAAACGCCACATTGAAATAATATACCAATATAACCAAATGCAATTGCCTCGATAAACTTTCGGTCTCCAAGGTCAGTATAGTAAGGCGGACTTATACCTGTAAGGAATCTGTTCCAGTCAACCTTTTAATATCAAAGAGACGGTACTTATAAAAATGACACACATCCTGCCAAAAAGTATTTGAAAACGTTTTAAAGTTATATATAAATAGTATAACGTTATTTTGAATTATTTTAGAGAGATCCCGAGGTCTGTTACGTCAATACATATACACCCTACTGTAAAGATATGCGCCTCCTCTCAATCGAAGAGTCAAGTAGCCTTCCTACTTACATTAACGACTGTCATCTAATATTATTTTAATATATTTATAATGTTGCATATTGTAACTTACAATCTGTATATTTTTTGTAATAATGTAATTTGTGTTGGTTTTTATTGTTCAACAAATACCTGAAATATGTTACTTCGGAGACGGGCGCAAACGACTGCAACACATTTTAATGTTAACGCGGTCGTTTACGTTTACGTTATTGTTTTTTTATATATGTGCTTATTGTTGTTTAAAAAAAAAACAAGCGGAAGTCAGCGGAACCGACGACGGCTTAATTTGATGTCGCGATAATTAAACGTATCCATAGATAGGCTATGGTCGACTCCGCTGAACTTACGTGATTGATGAGGCTGGCTGACAAGATAACCCTATCGAGATTCTCAAGTCACATGTAGTCTACTAATTGGAAAAGAAACATGTTTTCGATTTTTGTTAAATTGCTCTCTGATGGTAATGGAGTTCGTGTCCGGGCGGCATTACGAGGCGGGCCCCGACCTGGCCATAAACAGTGCAATCAAGTTGCAACCGCACTATCGCGAGACGATCGGCCGACGTTGCGGACATGTTGCCGATACGACACACCATCATGTGATGGTCCATCACATAATAGTCTGGATAAATTAAATTACCTTTTCGCTATTATTGGGCTGTTGGCTCAAAAGCACTAAGCGACCTCGAATGCAGCCGTGGTCGCCGCGGCCGACCGTTTACATTATGTTGTAATCAATACTGCGACCAGCAACGTGTGGTTAGTGGCTGCGACCATCCAGCTAGAAGCCCAGTGCGTGTGTGCACTTAGGCAATTCATGCATTTTTAAAAATCTTGATTTACTTTTTTTATATGTATAGGCTAGTCTGAAGTGAAGACGTGACCTTCGCTAATAGAGGTGCAAACGGCGTAAGTAGTAAATACATAAGTAATCAATAAGCGGCCAAGTGCGAGTCGGACTCGCCCATGAAGGGTTCCTTCGCAGCAAGCAATCAACTTAAATGTTGTATATAATATTATATATAATATTTGGGTATGATTTTATCAATTACCTAATAAATTCATTTTCAGTGACCTAATAAATTAATCATCAAAAAATAAAAAAAGGCTTACCTAAATATCAATTAATAATTACTTCGAAATAATATCAATCATCAAATAATTATATTGGGATTTCAAAAAATGAAATTGTCACTAAAACAGAAATACCAAACAATATGAAAATGTTTACCTTAAAATTAATTCATCATCTAGGTTGACGGAGCTCCGGTTCGCGGAGCTCCTATTTCCGATGACAGGATACAAGAAAACCCTAACCTAACCAAAAATAAACGTAAATCTAACCAAAACATAATTTATTACATTGACCAAGTACTGGTAAGACTCGTCAGTGAATATGACGCCAATTTGACTCCGCCCTTATTAGCAATTTTTTCATTAAATTAAGGAGCTGATCTATTTATTAGGTGACAGATCTATTATTTTGATGATGAAACAAATTAAATGATACTAATAGTTTGTTGATTAAATTTATAAGGTGAAAGATTTGCTATTTTTAGGTACAAATGTATTATTGCTGCTCGTGACTTACTTTTAGAGGACAGATCTTATATTCAGGCGATGTAAAAATGTGATCAAACTATAATTTAAGATACATATTTACATTAAACCGATGATTTATATTTGGAGATATAGTCTTGATTAAAATGATGACTAATATATTTCTTGGGGATAGATATTAGGGTACTGCAGATTAGTGACACATCTAAACTTAGGTGACAGAAAATATTGTTCCCAAAATATTTGAGTCGATTGAATGAAAGGTAAATTGCGGTTTACGATTTATGACGTATTAAAAAAAATACTTACTAGATCTCGTTCACACCAATTTTCGGTGGAAGTTTGCATGGTAATGTACATCATATATTTTCAGCCTCTTTCAGAACCCTAAAAACAGGTCAGCTTTAAACCACACGACTGTAGTAAAACTTCTTTAGCTCTACTAACTTATATCTCCCTCTCAACTTCCGTTTGCCTCGCCCGATCACACTTTTCATAACACTTTCGTCACGCATTCACCAGCTTTCTACTACAGAAGCTTTACTTTAAAAACAAAGATACGTACGCCTTTGTACATCTATATTTTAAGTGTTTTATGTGTAAATATACTTAATATACTCGTACAATAAAGATAATACAAACGAACAAACAAACAAACAATTAATAAAAAAAAGCACAACAATCGTCTAGGTCTCTCGATGCTTTATCCCGGTATTTCCGCGGGCAGCAGCTTGTACGCAGTGTAATATCGTAATATGTCCCTTTTGCCCGGGCTTCGTTAGTTAGTGAGCCTTTAAAAAACAAGTTATTTGAACAACGTATGCTCCGGATTTGCCCTCAACTACTAACTAGTTCAAAACTATAACCCGTTCCTCGCGTGTCAAACTGTCAATACCAGCGGACAGCGCGACGCAGCTCGTCATCCAATTCCCTTTTCAATCCAACAGAGTACGTTTCAATTAGAACTTTATTTAACACAATTTTTTGGCGAAATTGGGTTTTTGTTTATACTACGTCTGGTGGAAACAAGCATACAACCCACACGATGAACAGCGGTTGCCGTAGCTATATAAACGCTCGCAACATGAAGTATCGTTCAGCAACCGCCGCTGACAACGCAAATACTACTATCTTTCTGGTATTCTATGAGGTGGAGGAATTCCCATAGTCGGGCAGCTTATAAGTACGCTCCCTACCTCTATTATAAGTACGCTACCTACCTCTCTCATAAGTACGCTACCTACCTCTCTTATAAGAACGATACCTACCTCTCTTTTGCCTCATTAATCTATCAGTAGAGAGCGCCACATGTGAGTGAAGTTGGCTTAGGCTCAAAGATGGTTGTCCCGGAAGTGATATTAAAATCGTTCCCGGGGCACCGCTGGAAAGGCAATGCGAAGGAACACGGTGGTTTTTTAGTCGGCAGGTCTGCCCGGTGGGGCCCATTAGGGGCCATTAGGGGTCTTCTACCCACCGAGCAGGGGTCCGACATACCCACGACATTTTCCCCTAGATGGTCATAGTCAAAGTCAAAGTCTCTTTTATTATCGGTAATATTTGTGACATTTTGTTTTCTTTTTTTTTTGCAAGTTTAGAAGTTAATAATTTGAACTATATATAGTTTTCATGAGAAGAGTCAACTTGTAACGAATAAGTAGATGAATTGTTATTGTTATATTCCGCTTTCGAGTAAATGGCGTTCTGATTGGTCCCGGGTGCGGGAGACTGCCCAGATTTATTTTAACGCCCGATTCGTATTCCTGTACTAACAAGATTACGGGAAAGTTCACACAAAATCATACTTATGGAGCCGCAATGATGAACGAAATATTCCAAACTGACGATACATATTATTTCATACGAAAATGTGAACTGCTCCTGGTTTTCCCTGATAAAAAACTGTCATTCCGAAGTGTATACTTAGACTTTTTAACCTTTTTGATCTTTGATTTGTATTTTATAGGGATATGGACAAAGGAAATACTCTAAACCTGTATAAGCCTATACAGGTTTAGAGTAATTCCTTTGCTCATATCAAGGTTCTCTACCAGAGAATGCCGTTAGCATTAAGACCGCCTGTGTTACCTTAGCTTGTGGTAGTAAAATTTAAATAAATAATTTAAAAGGAATTACTTTGTTTTGATTTTTTCTGCCAAATAAATCGCAAAGTAAAAGTAATAAAACCAGCTGACCTGGCGAACTTCGTACCACCTAACAGTCAATGAATGTCGTGTTACTTATTCTTCTTCTGCGTCAACCTTGATTAATTCATCGCACTGCTAGGAAGACTTCAACATCATCAGGGCGTCGTCTTAAGAGATGTCAGTGACAGCGCGATAGTCCTTATAACTAAGTCCCCATCATCATTAGAGCCAAAGCCAAATTCACCTGCATGTGGTGCATCTCTTCAACTTCCAAACGAGACTCTGAGAAGGGAGGTCTCACAGAAATTTTCTACCGCCATC
This sequence comes from Hypsopygia costalis, assembly GCA_937001555.2. NCBI lineage: Eukaryota > Metazoa > Arthropoda > Insecta > Lepidoptera > Pyralidae > Hypsopygia > Hypsopygia costalis. The sequence continues at coordinate 33,659,788 of OW443326.2, read as the reverse complement.
TCTTAGCTTGTGAAACTATCTGCCGTTCTTTAAGAAAGGCGTAAAGTAGGTTTTGCAAAACCTAAAACGCGAACGCGAAACGCGTGTGTTCCTTCTGGTGTTGCATGGGTGCATAACCTGTGATGGCTACTTACCATCAGGCAGATCTAGTTCAGTATTCTAGTTTCCATCTCACTGGTAAAAAAAAAGTATCCGCGGCATATGTACCAGGTCTATAGAGGTAAATAAAGACTTGTATGCACTGTAATTACAATGCAGGTATTTGTATTGATTATCATGTAACAACACACAGCGCTATGATTAAAATCATTATTATTGTATGCCTTGTTCACTGTGACGTCATTTGAGGAACACGTGCTGTATCCGGTACGGCGTCCGTCCGTTTCCGGCGCGTCCGCTACGACGCACACAACTAACGAACGTTATCTTTCACATCGTCGACGTAATCAGATATTTGATATTTAGTGGATGTGTTGGGCAACGAAGAAATTATATTTTTTGTTGCTACGCCCGCTATGCAAGTGTATCGCGTACTAGTGCTACGCATTGCTACGAATATCTCGTAGCTAAATATGACTTTGACTGCTACGAGCTAGTGAATTTCTCACAAAAGGAAATGTCTATTCGTATGTGTCCTGTGCGTATGACGTACATGTTCTCAGACTGTATGGCAGATGCACTATTTACCAGACAACGAGTATATCACATTGTCTTATGTATTACACGCGTAGTATATTGGCTAAGGTTGTCGCGTTGAAAAGAAAAGATATTGTATTCTGCTCAATACCCGGTTAGGGCGAAGCCTGCCTTAATGTCAAACGGTCTCAGTAGACATATCGACGGGCCCTATCAGCCCTATGTAAACCATCGAAAGTCATTTTTAGGTTTTTTACAGTATAGCATTTCAAAATTAGATTTATGACATTATTATTTGAGTACAAAGAGTACATTAACAGCCAGCAGTGTGCACCACGTGCACATGAGGTTAGCTTTGGCTCAAAGGTGGTGTTGAGCCACTTACATCGCAAATATCGGACTCGGAAAATCGGACGAAGTGAAAATGTCACATCGCTAGGTAAACCTTCACATCGCAGCGGCTATTTTTTCCTCCCAGTTTAATAATTGAATCGAACTTGAGTTTTTAGATGACACATACAGCGCAACGAATTCATATAGATATAATTATGATAAATATAATAATGGTTGCTGTTACGAACAAAGTGTTACGAGCAGCGTGTACAAGAGTACTCAACAGTGTATCGATAGAGAAAGGCACAGTCTTTTGAATATATCGATTACTTTCTAGCTAACGTTGAGACGTAGCATAAAACTCGACGCCCGACAAGTCGACAATTTGTATACATTTTTGTTCGAATATCCTAGAATTACGGTATCATAAAACTTGACGAGGAATGATTGTAGATAGTAGATTGTAGATCACAAAATATAGGTGGTAGATGACAGTTGTTGAGCACAGTCAGTGGCCTTTAGGCGGCTTGAAAACGCTGTCCTCCGCCAATCCAGAGTTGGGCAGCGCGGTGGATGCTCTAAAACCCCGTTCGAATTGAGGGGAGACCCGTATCCCAACAGTGGGATGAATAAGGGTTGACGATGATTTATTAATATAAGTCCAAGTGTCTCGTATGCCGCCATTCATCGCCTCATCTCCCACGATCTCACCTGCTGTTGGTTCTCGCGTTGCATGACGAGGCGCGCCTCGACGCAGTCGCGCGTCTCGAGGAAGGCGCGCCGTTGCGCCAGCTCGCGAGGGTTGTGCGTCATGATGCCGGCGATGTTGGACGCCACCAGGGTCGCCACGCTGCAGTAGATCTGTATACACGTCATTAGTTATTTAAACATGGAGGAAGAGGAGAAATAAAGATGTCACCGTCAATAACCTACGACATGGTAAATAGATTTATTAAATAATCTACAAGTATTTGTACTATTTGGACAAAATATTTTTGATGAAAAAAGAGCTGAAAAAAGCTTCGAATTTCACATAGTCTTAGCCAAAAATTATGTCACTTTTCGGTTTTTATAATAAGATGCATTCACATGTAGATGTGAATGCATCTTATTATTTAAGCAGACGCGAGAATGAAGTGGCAGAGATGTAGATCTCTGCCACTTCATTCTCGCGTCTGCCACATGACCACGTGGTCGATAAAACGAAGACCGGTAGAGGATCACTGATGTGAATACACACTGCAATGCCATTGCAGTTTTAATGAAGTTTACGAGTGACGCGGCTGACCTGCATGTCGGTGGTGTTGTCGAGCAGCAGGTGCGCGCCGATGTTGACGGCGGCTAGCGCGAGCCCGCCCAGCGTCGCCTCGTACAGGCGCACCGGCAGCGTCGCGTACGTCAAGTACGTCAGCAGCGCGCACGTGCCCGCTGTCACGCTCAGCGACCTGCATACACCACACACTGAATTGCTGTGCAGAAAACGAAAACTATATAACGACTAATTTTAGCAAAAAAAAAAAGAAAAACCGACTCCAAACATTACTTTACATTTATGTATCTAAATACAGGCTGATGAAAAATATATGGGACCAATCTGGAAGTATACTCTTTCAAATTAAAAAGTTTTGTCAAATCGGTTTATAAATAACGGGGAAATTAAGTAACAAACATTAAAAAAAAAATACAGCCGAATTGAGAACCTCATCCTTTTTTTGGAGTCAGTTAAAAATAGACAGGAGAGCACGTTGCTCAGGGCGTGTAAAGATTTTTGTTACATAGTATATTATAACTTAGTTTAAATAAAATATACCCCATGTTAAAACTAAAGAACGAGTTTGTCTTCACCGATAAACTACTTGTCGGTTCGGAGAAAGCATGAATAACGTAGTATTTATTGGAAATAATAAAAAACTTATTCCACAGGCGAAACTCCAAAGTAATATGCGCAAACAAAAAGTATTCAAGTCAGTCCTAGCTCGTGAAGTTAGTCGAGTAAGTGAATTGTAACTTTTCGAAATTTTTGTCAAATAGTAAACTTTGTGCAATTTTGTCGAATTATTACAACAATTTTATTTAACTTTGAGAAACACAATCAAGACACCGCTCTGTTTAATCGTCTCGGCGTTAGCTTAAGGTAATGAGCTTAATATTGAAATAATAATTAGCTGTAGACCGGGCGATGCCATTAAAATCAAACGGAAAACTTAAGAAAAAACTGAAAGTCGCCGCAATACCAAGACTCTTTCATAAGTTTAGAACTAACTAAAGTCCATCTGAAAGGATATCCACACGCGTACTTGTCGACAAATGTATGTATTAGAAATATTGATAGCGTCAGCTCTTTCTTACCCCAGTATCTTCATGAACCCACTGTAGCGTAGATATAGAAGAGGCACTAAGTTTGCAGACGTTTGCAGACGGTCAATCGGCATAAATCAATCATATGGGTTCGATTGGCTTAACTTAGTCAAGAACAAGGTAGTTTCTAATTATTACTACCTTATTGCACCCGCGTTTACTTTTTTTTTTATAAAAAGTATCCTATGTTCTTCCTAATACCTTTGAGAATATGTGTACAAAGTTTCATGATGACCGGTTGAATAGTTTCGGCGTGAAAGTGTAACAAACAAACTCACATTTAAATAGTTGTGTTTGGCCAACTTCCCGGCGTTAATATAAATATTTTTAAAATGGAGGAATTCATCTCCCCCGCCTAGGCTTTACTTAACATAACTAAATAGAAGTGGAAGCATTTAACACAATCAAAAACCTTTGAATTTGAAAAAAAAAATTGGGATGTAATTGGTTCATTGAACCTCTTTGAACCAAAGTCAACTTCACCTGAACTCGGTGCACCCTGCTGACTGACAAACGAAGCTCTGATGAAAAGAGAGGTAGGGAGCGTAAGTAAAAGCTACCCGACTGGGGAATGTACCTCCACTTCACAGAATACCGCACTCAAATAATAATTCCATAGTGTTCCTGCGAGTGAGTGAGGTCACCAGAAAGGAAGGAGATGCTGCGTTGGCGGCGCGCGAGCGATATTTTGTGTTGCGACCGTTAATATGGCTAGGGTAATCGCTCCACATCAGGCGGGCCGTATGCTTGTCTGCCACCCGACGTAGTATAAAAAAAAACCTTCCGGGTAGCTCAGTTGGAAAAAGCCTCAGCTCTTACCAACTGAGCTACCCGGAAGACTTTTTTAAATATTAAGGTAATTTGTATCGTACTTTTATTTGCATCAAGCTAACATTGTAAATGATAACATTGGATTAGATAAAATTCCATAAGATTGATTCAAGTTTCTCTCTAACATTAAAGTCACATACGTATACATATAGTTGAAGGTAGTATTATAGATGTATAACCTACTGGCTGGTTTCATGACACTAATTTTCAGAAGAGCTACGAGGAACTCTATAGGTGCTTTTCACTCCAAGTGGTCTCGACATGTCGTCACCCAGGATACCAATAGCGCTACTAACTATACTATATGGCACTTTTATCTCTGAACGAGCGTTAAAGCCTTTACGGATGTTCATATTCGTGTATTCACATATACTTGTATCATACAGAACACACACATGGGGTGTAAGTGGTTCATCAACATCTTTGAATCAAAGCCAACTTCACCTGCACGCGGTGCACCCTGCTGACTGACAAACGAAGCTCTGGCGAAAAGAGAGGTAGGGAGCGTATTGTAAGCTACCCGATTGGGGAATGTACCTCCACCTCACATAATACCGCAGCCAAATAACAATTCCCTTGAGGGTTGTTGTGTTCCTGCGAGTGAGTGGGGTCACCAGATAGGAAGGAGTTGCTGCGTTGGCAGCGGGGGTGGCGGCGCGCAAGCGATACTTTATGTTGCGAGCGTTAATACGGCTACGGTAACCGCTTCACATCAGGCGGACCGTATGCTTGTCTGCCACCCGTCATAGTATAAAAAAAAAAAAAAAAAAAACACATGATAAATTTGCAAGAATCGGTGCCAGTAATAGTTCACGGTCATATATCAGCTAAAGATGATGATCACCGATGTACTTTGTAGTTCCATTAAAATTCATAATATATTTTTTTTACAATGTCGGGTCACGAACAAGCATAAGGCCCGCCAAATGTTAAGCGGTTGCCATACCCATATAAGTGCATATAACATGAAATATCGATCGCGCGCCGTCGCTTCCTCTGCCAACGCAGCAACTCCTTACTTCCAGGCGACCACACTCATTAACAGGAACACAACAACTTTCAAGGTACTTCCTTAGTCGAGTAGCTTTTAAATACACTGAGCCACCTGCAAAAACAAGGCACTTGCAAAAGAGAGGTAACTCTTTTGCAAGTGACTTGTTTTTGTCACCGGCAAGTGGTGTACTCTGTTTAGTCAGCAGTCTAAGCAAAGTGCACTACGTGCTGCCCCCTTAACACCAACTCTTATTGCGATTCAATAACTGAATAGATTTGAATAGAGTCGCTTATTCATTGGTATGAATAACCATTCTGTGCATTTATTAAATCGCAATAAGAGTTAGTGGTAAGGAGGCTGGTGAGGTTAGCTTTGGCTCATAGACGGTGGTGTGGCACTTACACCCCAAAAGATCATGCAAATAAAACTCTATACAGAAGCAGATGCATTTATACCAATGCTGGACTGTGTAGCAAATCATACGTAAACACGAACAAAGCGAATTTGATTAAAGTGACATCAGCGAGTGCAGCGCCTCGGACCTACAATGCTCTCAAGTAATAAAACTTCACTGAAATGGATCTGGGAGTTTGCGGTAGTCTGATCTGTTCTCTGTATGTGAAATAAACATGAACCCTTGTTCGGGGATTATTCTGACGGAGTGCGACCATCTGAGTGCAAAGTTTTAATCAGGGTCGAAGTGGACCAACTAAATAGGAACCAGTTTTAACTTATGACATCTGCTATTAGGATTTAAGTGTATATTTAGAGCCATGGCCAGCCTCACCTGCACGTGGTGCATCCTGCCAATTAGCGATAGAGGCTCTTGCAAAAGAGAAGTAGGGTACAACGTATTTGTAAACAGCCCAACTGGAGAAGTACCTCTACCTCACAGAATATCTCAGCCAAATAACAATTCCCTTGAGTGTTGTTGTGTTCCTGCGAGTGAGTGTGACAGGAAGGAGTTGAGTTGCGTTGTAAGCGGAGGTGAGTGGCGGCACGCAGTGATAGATTGATGTTTGATGTTGCGTTAATATTGCTACGGTGGTTGCACTGTACATCAGGCGGGCCCTATGATTGTCTGCCTCGTCGTAGTATAACAAAATAAAAATAAATACCCCTCCTTTGATAATGCACTTGAAAACAAAAATATTTTACATACATGTGTACTTTGTTTGTGTTTACTCCTCCGCTACTTATCGCATATATAGGTGGGCTCGGACTCACCTAACCTCACCTCACTCACCTTTACCTTGTTCGATCTTTCGAGGTCTTGCGAAAAAAATACCTCTTTAATAGAAAAAAAAAATTGCTTCCAATCTAACTTTCCTACTTTTACTAAAATCTTTTCGCTACTTCAAGACAGACGTAGTCTTACCTCTGCCTGCTATTAACTACACTTTTCATTGCCACTTTAATCCCGACTACACAGAAGTAGCGAATGTGGAAAACATTTAGCAACACATTCAACCTTACATTATAAATACATGATTCTACATTACCTGAGCACAGCCGTGGTGGAGAGAGACAGCTCGATCACGAGGAAGGTAGCGAGCACCACGTACGAGATGGTCAGGAGGTAGATCTCGTTCATGGCGGGCCGGCTGAGGCACGCCAGCAGACCTGCATGCCGACACACGCCAGGTTACATGATGTCAACAATGGAGATAACAATGTAGTAAAAGGCTTGTGACCAAAATAAACTATGACTTGGTTGGTGAATGGACACAGAGAGAGTACGAATGAAAAAAAAAACGGGTTGCACTCCGGGAGTGCCGGCAGAAGTGAAAATTTGAACATTAACGTTGTGCATTTTTGAATATTTTGCACGAATTGCTTTATTTATCAGTATAAAAGTACTATCATTTATGTGGTAAAATACAATATTCGTTTATTGCGCTATCGAACACGAACATGACAAATTATATTACATTAAAAATAAACAGCAGGAGCAGGCATACATTTTCGCCGCGCGGTAGAAAGAGAGGGGGATATTACTTCCTCTCCTACACCGCGCCGGCGGTCTACTAATTTTTGATCAGTTCACGTGTCCTGACGCGAGTTTAACATTTGTTACCCATCTCAAAAAGTGCACAACGCCGCTAAAGAAGTTTTCACTTTAAAAAGGTTGACGGTTTCAGTGAAAGATGATGTAGGTAGATGTGAAACGAGTAGCTGTAGAGGACTTCTAAAAATGAATGAAAGAAAAATAAATAATTAGCTTACCTTAAACAATGGGAGGAGAATAAGCGAATGACTATGAAGACAACGACGTACGGATGGCGAGGAGCATGCGATTCATTACACTGTGGTATTATTATGTTATGTACATAATAACATAATAATACTTAATAATATGACTTATTTGCGACAAGAATGATATAACTGAATAATTTTTAATTTCACATCTTTTATCTTTATCTCGTTTCGCGTGTATAATATGTAATAGGTAGGGGAAAAAGTCTTTTCGCATTATAGTATGTATGAACTTGTAATAAAATCTCTTTGGTTATACCATTTGTATCTGAAAGGTTTTGATATCTTTAAAAAGTTTAAATTTTAAAAAAGATAATTCCAAATTCAAATTAGGTAAATGTGTGATTTTCATTTGTTTTTTTTACTGTCAAGATGAGTGAATCTAATGAAGAAATTCGATACATTTTAAAATTTTACTACAAAAAAGGTAAAAATGCAACGCAAGCTGCGAAAAAAATTGTGACGTTTATGGACCTAGTGCAGTGTCTGTGAGAGTAGCACAAATTTGGTTTAGGCGTTTTCAATCCGGAAATTTTGATGTCAAAGATGCACGTCGCTCTGGTCGCCCTGTTACGGATAAAATGGATGCCATTTTTGAAAAAGTGGAGCAAGATCGGCTTATCAGTAGTTACGACGTAGCTGAAGAACTAGAAATTGACTACAAAACAGTTTTGGCGCATAAAAAGGTCGTGGTCAAAGGCCGGTCAGGCTTCACAGACTCTGGCGAAACCCGGGTTAACCCGCAACAAGGTGATGCTGTGTGTATGGTGGGACTCACACATCTTTAGCCACTCAGCAAAAATTAAGAGAGTTTGACTGGGAGGTGTTAATGCATCCGCCGTATAGTCCTGACCTTGCACCTTCTGATTTCCACCTGTTTCGGTCTCTTCAGAATTCTTTAGGCAATGTCAGGTTAACATCACGAAAAGACTGCCAAAACCACTTATCGCGGTTTTTTGAACAGAAGTCCCAAAATTTCTATAGTAATGGGATCATGTCTATACCTACAAGATGGCAAAAAGTTATCGAACAAAATGGCACCTACATACTTTAGTTAAATGTAAATAAACTTTATTAAAAAATGTTTTGAATTTTCATATAAAATACGAAAAGACTTTTTCCCCAACCTAATATATACCTTAACTCGGGTATTTAAGATACAGACATACGCAGCAATGAAGGATTTGATTTATTATTTATATTATATATTTGTAGTCCCTCTAAGCATCGGATCTCTTTATTTACATGACAAAATATATGTATCAATGTAGTATCTCTGTATTCGTCTAGCATAATGCAAAATAGTATTGGTTGACGTAAATATTGTGCATGTCTGCTTGCGGGCTGAATACACTGCGTTTGACTTTTGTATACCCGAGAACTTATGTAAATGTATTCTGCAAATAAAGATCATTTGATTTGATAATAATTAAAATTATATTACATACGACTGCAATGTTTCATTAGCGGCTTTTATATATTTCTAGAATTTGTCATTACACTTCCGCATAGCATGTTATCCGCGGCATTTTGAGACAAATTTTAGTTACAAGTCACGGTGAATGATTACATTCAATCGACCGTGGTCGTTAAGAGAGTACAGACCCCTTACCACCATCTTTTATTGCGATTCAATAATTGAATAGATTACTTATTCATACCAATGAATAAGCGACTCTATTCCATTTGAAATAGAGTCGCTTATTCATTGGTATAAATAAGCATTCTATTCAGTTATTGAATCGCAATAAGAGATGGTGGTAAGAGGGCTGATTTCAAAGCTGCGCTCTCACTCTTTGTGCGCTCGCACAGCGAACTCATTTTGACGAAGTCATAACAGTGTAAGGTGGTTTAATCATCATTTATTAAATGTTGTTTAATGATATGATGTGCAAAATGCCAGATATTTAGAATTTACCGATATACGCCCATAAATCGATAAATGTCTAGATTTTGGATATAAATTGGGAATTTATGGGCTGCTAATAGAAATTTATCGAAAATCGCATTTTAAACAACTGTAAATTTAAATTATCATTAGATGTGACTTCACGTTGCTTCTGTAGATTTTGAGTTATATCACTCTTTTGGCAAACGACTTTCATAATTAGATTTAAAAAAACTTACTCAGAATATTGACATGCATACATGAAGGGCACCAATGGCGTCGCAAAGAGATGACTATAATGATAAATAACTCGTTATATTAGACCACATGATTCGCACTGATGATGAACTGTAGTGAGGGTTCGTAGGGAAGTCCGACATTTGTGGACGGAGTGTGTCACGTACAAACAGACAAGAGACTCACTGACGAGAAATGAAATCTAACATATAAAACAAGAATAAAACAAAACAAAATGGTTTTAAAATAAGCTTTTATTAAAAAAAAGAACAAGACCATTTACTTAGGTATGCATACTGTCTTTCGCTTGTAAAGGTGTTTTATTACTCATATCACGGGGGTTAATGTTAGTTAAAATTATAAATCGCCATATTGGACTAAAAATTATGGCATTTAGGTAATCCTATATTGAAGTAAGTGAGTGAGAACGAAACTAGTGTATCAAAGTTCAGTTCAATCGAACACTCAGAAGTGAGTAAAATTTAACTTGCAAGATTTGATTTGTAAACTAAATAAAAATTTGTAATAAATAGTAAAAAGCACGCCTATGGTACATCACCATCGGTTCAATCGTATAATAATTACGAGACTACATAGGGGCGGACGTACCACATAGCACATGATGCTCCTCTTTGACTTTACTGCAGTTGAGAAATTTCATCATCAATGACGTAGGATTTGCTCAACCTATATTACTCGTACATCAGACCGGGAAGGATTGATCTACGAGCTGATTACCACATCTCATCACTGAGTCTCTTCTTAGGTTGGGGTACGAATTACGACAGGGCTGGTACATTCAAAATTGACACAAGCCCTTCTTAAGAGTCAATATCTGAAATTGCGCCGATTTTTTAAAACATTGCGCAACTTTTCCTGCTTAATTTTCCAGAAAGTATGTAAATTTGAGGATATATATGAAAGACAATTCCAATTCGTAAGAAAGAAATACATAATTATATTGTTTACTTAATACATTAATATCAATAAATCCACCTCGATTTTACAACAGTTTTCTCGAATTTTATGAACAGGGTTCAAACAATGGCCTCGTTTCTATAGATATTGTTAAGGACAAAAATTAAACATTTCGAAAAACTACTAGAAAATATTTAAAACGTACATCCTTTAAGTGAATAAACTATGTAGTAAGTTCATATTCGTTTCATATAAATTTACTGACAGAAAAATAGTTACGAAGGTAAAAATATAAGCAATTTTTTTACAAAATCGGAGCTATTTCAGATACGGACTCTTAAAAAATAAAATAAACCAAATACGACAAGCAAAATATCTAGCAGTACTGACAGGCGTAGACGAGCGCTGTGATGGCGAGCACGACGCCGTTGACGATGTGCGCGGTGCGCTCGCGCTCGTAGTACAGGCGGACGTCGGTCGAGTTGGAGTCCAGCATGGCGGCAAGAGGCGACATGTCCGTGCTGGTGCCGTAGTCGGGGCTGCAACATAATACACTCGTAAACACGAGGAAGTGACTTTCGACTTCGACATATTTGCTTCAAATCCCTATACTTTAAAAAAAATATCAAAGAGATATTACTCTTTAGTAGGTGATATTGTTATATACTTAAAGACTAGTGGATAATATTAAAAATACCTCAGTTTGCTTTAGGGCCACGCGGGCACTTAGACTTTTACTTTGGAATGTGCACTCTTGTTTGATAGTATGTTTGGTCTTTTCTTTTTGTTTAGTATCATCATCATCTCATGTAGTAAATGCACTGTGTAAGCATGTGCTAATTATTTTTCTTTCCCGTATATTACTTTTTTTGTTATTGTATCCTTACCAACATTAAATAAATATTAATTAACATAACCTGTTATGAATGACTGATACTAAAGAATTGCAAGAAATATTTTATGCTATATCTGGACCATTACTGGATTGTGTAACGCTCCACATATAATATTATACTTTAATAACAATGTGACGTACTGTGTTGGGTTCACAATAATGTATTCGTTCATTGTTACTATTAAATAAGTCGAGATTGTGAACCTGTTTGTGGTCCAAATGAATAAATACAAATAAAAAATAAAGTAGGAGCTTCAAAACATCTGTTAATTGTATTTGTTATTTTAAGCAAAACTATGCACACAGGAGGACGGTTTCTCTGGATGATGCGCGAGTGATGCTTTTGGTATTGCAAGTCTACAATTAGTTTTTATCACCAGGATGGTATACTACAAAAACGTTATTCGTAAAAAAAAAATCGTTAAATATTTTAATGATTTCTTATGCAATCTGAGTATGAAATCGAGCCAAAGGAGGAAGATGATGATTCTACCGGTGAAGATGATAATAAAAAAAAAATAGGCAAAAAAATAATTATGAGGCTGATGATGATGATGATGATGACAAGTATTCTACTTAAAAACATACACTGTTTTATTTGCATACTATTTAAGTACAATGATTTAGAAAAAATATATTTTAATTTTTTATTGTCAGATTAGGCGAATCCCTCCAGATAATCATCAGTCTATTAGACAGCACGTCTAGAGAAAAAAGATGAACCATATATATCTTAATCTGACGCGCTCGAGTATTTCAAAATGGCGAATTTATTTGCACATTCTAATAATGGCAGAGAGTTTGCGTCACATTCAAATCGTCAGATTATTATATACGAGCTTTTTTTAGGTTCACTTAACATCCCCTTAGAAAATCTGACGCGCTCGATAATTTTTTTTTACATTTTGAACCCTTACGTACGGCCACCCCCATCATGGAAACAATCAGATTAACATACGTACATTTCCAAAAATACGTAGGACATGGATGCTATCAATATCTGACGCGACTCTATGACGCTGGAGTAAATCCCGATTTAGGACCAAGGGCTCCCCTACCATACTGTTTGAAATGTTAACTTTGATTTTGTAGTGCACTGGATGAAACTTGGACGGGTTTAGTGATGCAGCATTTTAGTACCGCATAAAGGCTACGTTAATAAAACTGGCTTTGAAAGGCACATCTAGTCGTATTTACTTGGATTCAAGTGTGCTCAAGCGCGTTCCGTTAAAAACCAAGTTT